>CM061546.1:21920738-22520738 GCA_030864215.1 Capsicum pubescens | reverse complement strand
TAAACAAAACATAATCAACTTCTAATAGTTCGAAGAAAACCAGAAGTTTTTGTGACCAATTGTTCGAAGAAAATCAGAAGTTTTTGTGACCAACGTTTAAAATTATTTTCGTCCAATGGCTCAAGTTTTGACAAATCAGGAAAAGTTTTGTTCAAAAAAAGACCATTTATCAATATTGTATGTAGCGAAAATCGCTTTCAAATTGTTGGAAAAAGTACTACAATATTGATATGGAACTGAAATAAATAATTATAATAAAATAGTCACAAATGCTGTGTCGTGACAAGCCACTGCCTTGAAAGCGATTTCGGCCCGACTCCGGTGAAATAACATAAGCCTAAAGAAAACCTCAAACTAAAATTCATAACTATAACTAAGTCATTGCAAATATGATACATACAATAGTTGTGTATACGGATTGGAATAAAACCTAATACAACTGACAATGTCATACATAGACTTCAGTACCTTTGGCTTGCGTATGCTATAGGAGTTGATGTTGAACAATTTGAGAAGAACACGTTTTTAAATTCAAAATGTGAAAACTTTTTTGATTGGGGTTCCTCGATTTTAGGCACTCTCTCAGGAACATTAAGGGTAAGGGTAAGAAAAGGATATGTGAGATATGTACATGAAGTTTGGATAGAGAAAGTGTCAAAAAAGGATTTTTGATAGTTGGGATTTTATGTAATAATAGAAATTTAAGTTGTAGATTTAAGTAATTTTTTTTTTTTGTTCATATCTAGCTTTAGTTTTTTTATCCTGCATATTGTTGTCATAGACATTTGATTTCTGTGGGATGTGCATGTTTTTCTTATATCTTAGAAGTATAGAACTGCTCTTTACTTACTTAATTTCGTTTCTCATGTCACGATGGATACAGCTTCTGAAGCCACAATACTTTGATTTAACCAGTTAACATGCTATAACATAAGTGTTTGTTTGTTCGTATCTGTAGTAGCTTGATGAACAGAGACGGAGCCAGGATCTCGCTGAGAAGGTTCAAAATCTAAAGAAAAACTCACCGAAGGAGGTTCAACATCTACGACATATACATAAAAATCATTTTAATCATGTATTAATAATATAATTTTTCGTCAAAGGGGGTTCGAACGAACCCCTGTTACTAGGCTGGCTCTCCCCCTCAGTTGATGAAGGCAACATATAGTATTGTTTACTCATCCTGTTGGTGCATATATTTCTTTTTCTGCAGAAATATATAAACCAAGGAACTCTGTTTTCCTTCTCCTGAGATTCTCATTATATTATTAAACGCTTTGATGGAATCAGACCTAAAACTTCAGCAGTACCCCTCCTTCTATGAGGGGGAGTCCGTTCTCTATTTTTCGTTGTCCAATGATGCCACTAAGAGTAGAATTAGGAGCGCGACGTGCCTATCAAAACTTATGTACAAAAAAGTCAAGTTGTTTGGTACTTGTGATATCACAATATGGTACTATTACAATGAAGTTTCTCAACATTCGAACATTGTGAATTTCGTTTGAATTAAACTTTTCACTTCTTACTGCTGGAATTTAATTAATTAAATGTCGTCATTGCAAATTGTAGTGGATTTATTGGATAATGTTTGTGCAAATGACTAAGAGCTTTGTACAAATTAGAAGGAGCTTTTCTCCCTTTTTTAGCGCGGATCAAAGATTCAGTTCTAATTTATGGATCAAAGAAAACATACATCAACTGAAAAGATTGATCATTCTGAGAGATCAAGCATCTTATGTATTTTGGCCGTTGACCCAATTCATATTGTTGAAGTTAGGATCCATCATCTCTTGCTTTCGATACTTGTAGTTCGCTCGGTGTAAGTTGAAGGCACTTGGTCTCCTGTCGCTCTTGCCTTTTGAGGGGCGTACCGGCCTAAGAACTGAGTAAAATCTATCCATCAAAGCCAGAACAAATGAGAAAAAAATCATCTAACGTTTTGCCTCAGTTGAGATTTAACCTTAAAATATTTGTAATTGTGAAATCATCGCAACATTCACATTATAATCACATTTTTCATATCGACAAATATGATCTTAAAATTTCAAGTTTGGCACCTATTCTTTGAGCGAACTACTGGAAAGACCTCCATAAAGGGTGACCTTGAATTTTTGACGCTCAAAAAGTGGTATGTGCAATAAGAAGAAAGTGTAATATATTAATGGCGTAATACATGAACACACTCTTTAACTTGACCTCAATTCACATGTATGACAACTCTGGATGTGTACAAGTAGACACTTAAATTTGTATAAAATTGAACAAATAGACACATGCGTCCTATGTGACATAATACAAGTAGGACACCATGTAAGACAAGAATTAGCCAGTACGTACGATGCCACATATGACACGTGTCTACTTGTTCAGTTGGATGCAAGTTTAAGTGCCTACTCGTGCACATCCAAAATGAAAAGACATAAATGGAAGTTGAAGCCAAGTTAAAAGGCATATTTATGTATTATGCCTATATTGATTGTTACAAACAAGAATCACTAAAAAGGGGAAGTAAAAAAAGATAGACATTGCAACAAGTCTAGTAACTCTTCAATACTAACTATTAAACTTGGTATCTATAATGTCTTTCACTGCAGCAACTTTTGCCTCCTCCTGAGATCGCTCCTCTCGTATCTTCTCTCGCTCCTCAAGTATCTTGTTTAGCTCCTCGCGTATCTTCTTGATCTCCTTGTGTATATTCTCTAGATCCCGAGATCGCTCCTCATGTATCTTCTCTCGCTCCTGACGTATTTTCACAAGCATTTCACGTATCTTCTTCCTTCGCTCCTGTGAACGATCCAACTTTTGAAGTTGCATCTCTACTCTGGCTTTCTCCTGTGCAGCTTTCGGAGGTTGTCTTGTTGGTGGTGCCATGATTGTATATGATATAATTAAGAATATTGCTTTGTGTCTGGATTTATGTGTACTTAAAAATACAAAGAAGTATACAACGCTTTACAATTTCCAACTACATCCCCTATATATATATAGATCCCAATAATCCCAAACCTATAAGGAAAATGTTCTCCTAATCCTATGATGACTATATTTTCCTTTCCCAAATCTATTAGGATAATGAATCTCCTAAGTGGAGTCAAGACTCGAGTTGGAAAAAAAAAAAGAATCTCCTAAATCAATAGGGATTATGATTTTTGTAAAATATAAAAAGAAAAAAATCAATACATAATTAACATAATTGGTGCTAGTAATTTCTATAAAAAGTAATTACATAGCAACCAAAAGTAAATAGGAATATTGCAAATAAGCGTAATCTCACGTGCTTGCTGCTTGCCATTATTATCATAAACACTAGAATTATTATAAAAAATAGTAAAATTTCAACAAATATGGGGTAAACCAATCTTTTATATTAGCTTTTGGATTAAATCCCTAGTCACTTATTTACTTGCTCTCTTAGTTCTGTCCCCCTTTTGTTTTTTCTTCTCTCTTTTTATTGTTGAAATTAACTATTTTTCTTCTCTTTTGATAGAATTATTATTCAGACTCGAACGCACGAATGAGAAATTCTGCACCCCTTCATCACTGAACCAAGCTTAACCTTGTGTCAAGGGGGTTCAGTACTTAATATATATGCGGTAAATCAAAATTGTAATCGTATATACACATGAACCCCTGGACTCCAAGTAGATTGGCCAGTGAGTTTAGGGTACAGGAGGCTTATCTTTAAATATAATATTTAGTAAAATAGGAGTTCGGTTTATATGTTTTATTTTAAATAATAAATATTATTCTAATAAATATGGGGTAAAAGTTTTTTCTCTTTTGCTTATGAAAACCTAGTATTATAATTCATAGCAGCCTCCATAGGCACAACGACCAAGAGATGTGGAAAGCTAATGGCAGAAAGAAATTGACAACGACCAAGAGATGTGGAAAGCTAATGGCAGAAAGAAATTGAGTACTAAATTCCCTCAGCATCACAAGGAAAAAATGTTTGAATCCGCCCAAAGAGTTGGGTAGAAATTGCAGAAGCAAGAACAAGAACAGATTAGCGATTCTTGCAGCAAAACAAAACTAAAAAAATGACTTCTTAAGATATTGATGGACAATAATTATAACAAGAATGCTACACTTGATATATTGCCTGAATTTCTCTTTCAAGAAATACTCGGTTTTCTTAGTTATGAAGAAGCAACGCGGATGAGCATTCTCTCCAAAACATGGCTACAAGCCTGGTCGACTCTTCCCGACTTGAAGTTCATGACTGATGCACACCATATGAAAATAGTGGACAGTATCATGGAGAGATATAGGAAGGGGAAAATCCCTATACAGAGGTTTGAATTATCAGATTACTATGCTATTCCTCCTGAAGATTTCACTATGATTAATAAGTGGATTGATATTGCACTTCAGAATGGTTTAAAAAATCTCGTCCTTAAATATTATTCATCATACCACTTGACTATTTTCACAATCTTAGCGGCAAACTCTATAAGAGAATTGGTTGTGATGCATTGTTCTCTTATACCTGTTTCAATATCCAGTAGTGTTGTGGATTACAGTTCTTTGAGAAAACTTTGGCTATCTAATGTAAGATCAGATGAAAACATGCTTCAGACTCTATTTAATAACTGTCCCGTAGTTGTCTCTGTCATCCTAGAGTATTGTGAGAGGTTGGAAAAGATCAAGTCGGATTCCCTGAAGGTCTTGAAGATTCGGTATAGTAAGATAGGTGAGATTGACGCTCTGAATTTGGTATCGCTTGAGTATATGGGGAATCAAATTCCTGTTCTTAGAATTGCAAGAAAGTCTAGCCAATTGGAGCACTCAATAATTGTTCTTAAATGTCGCGACAATGTAAATGCTGCATGGTTTTGTAAGTTGAGGAAATTTCTATCAAATTCGACCTCTTGGTCTCAAGTTTCCCTTTATTTTTCCAAATGCAGTGAGATCAAAATGACAAATTTGCAACTGCACTACAGAGGTTCTAATTTGCAAATGAACCACACAAGTTCTTTCCCACAGGTGGAAGTTTTAAATGTCCATATTCGTTCGCAGACTGAGGAGTGCCCAACTTTTGTGGATGCTTTGCTATGGAGTTGTCGTCCTGATAGACTCAACCTATTCTCAACAAGCACAATGTTTACACAATTCCTTAATCGCTTGATATATATGAAGAATTCGAGTCATTCTACTTCTCATGGAAAGGAGCCTTTGCTTAGTCAACTAAAAGAAGTAAAAGTCTTTGACGTGGATAATCAGCCACTGGAACTCGGAAGTGGGGAGATGGCAGTAAGCAGCCTTACGGATAGTGAGGGAGTTTATTTTTTATTAGATTGACAATGCAGTTAATTTATCGCTATTTCAAATTGAATGCACTTATTCATTTCTAAAGTTTATTAATAAATTTGTTAGTATAGGTTCTTAATTCACATCTAGCTTTAAATTCTTGTACTATGTGGTCCATAGTTAAGCTGTCTGTTAAATTGTGTTGAAGTTGAATTATCAGATCATTTTTCTCAGAATTACCCTTTCTTCTTGCCTGTGCTATGCCATTTGTCGCTTAACGTACTCTTTCCTTTTATCATTTCATTGGTGTGGTTAATATAGGTCAAAAAATAACTTAGATGTCTCAAGATTTTAATCGATATTTGTAGCCATGTGGATTTGAAGGTCTCTAATCCGATATATCAGTGTTTCAGTCCTTGAAGCAGCTGACTCTTTATAGTGGATTTATATACTTTTTTAGAGCGTGATATCTGGATCCGGTTCCAGAACATTTAGAGACAAGATGATGTTGTAATACTTGTGCCACAGCCCTTTAGTATAAAATGAGTGTTCAGTTATGTTGGTACTCAATCTGCTGTTGCGTAATAGTTCTAAGATTGTTATGATAACATTAGCCACCTAGTGTAAATCACGAGACCCCGATTCCTTCTTCTGAGATCCTCACTTGTCACGTGGAATAGTTTGCGGCGGCATTGGAGTTGTATGAGTATGCAATTGACAAGCAAATAACTTCTTCTTGGCTTACTGTTCTAATTTCACTTCGAGGCCTAAAAGTTGTACATTGTTGAGTTATTAGACATAAAGAACTGTACTTTCTCATGTCACGCTAAAACAGTATTACAGAAGCCGTAGTATTTCAACCACAGCCATTTAATATAAGTACACTTAAATTTGTTTATGTAGCAGCTTGACAAAGACAACCCACAGTCTCATTCTCTTAAAGCCTTCCCTAAAACTGAATTCTGCATTTTGGTTCTGAATTTTCTGTCCTGAATTGGATATTTTCATTACTTTTCTTTTGGTCATGATATCTATTGATCAAGTGACATTAATATCTTTTTAGTTACATTGTAAATATTCATATTTTTAAGTTCACTATACTCTTCCTCTTCCCCGCGTAACAGATTCAACATCTCATAGCTCACTTGCTCCTTGAATCAAGAGATGTTCTGTTGAATGAGAAGGTCCTGAGTTTCTTTTACCGGAGTCACATTGGCGGCAGCATCTCAGGAGCTTATTGATTGAGGTAGAAGTAGTCGGTACTCATGATACAATTCATGATGAGTTCAATCAAGTTTCAGGGAAAGTTCCTATAATGAAGAGAATGTTAGCAATTCTTATCTTTTGCATGTATTTCGTCATTTCCAGTAGACATGGCTATATATAGGGCTCCTTCTAAGCTTATAATAAAAAAATGGAGCAGGACCTAACGTTAGACAAAGATAACGGCAACAACTACAACACCTAAAACCTCATCTTCTTCACCTAAAATCAGCGACCAACACGCACAGTTGGGGAAATGAACTGTTGAACACCGTGGATCGAACACCGACACTTGAGAAAATTACTAAACCGAGACCTCAAGAAAATAAACAAGAAAAGATGCTATAGAGAAAGAAGAGAAGTAAGCAATAGATAAGCTTGTATTGCTTGGTACATAAGCTTGTATTGCTTGGTACATCTTACAGAATGAACTTAAAGCCTATTTATAGGCAAATGACTACACAAATATATGGATACCAATTTGCTATGTGTACCATATATTTACACCACACACTTATTTTATTAGTGAACAAACATATAACCACACACTTATTTTATTGTATCAACAACCACTTTGGCCACCATTATTTGTTGGGTTTGTATTTTTAACACTCCCCCTCAAACCCAACTTCCATCTTAATCTTCATTCCTAGTTGATAAGAGAAGCTATTGAGCTTGTTGCCGCTCAAGCCTTTTGTGAACAGGTCTGCAACTTGATCTTCTGTTTTGACCTGCACCATTTGTATTTCTTCTTTAAGAACCTTTTCACGGAGAAAATGGTAATGCACCTCCACGTGTTTGGTCCTTGCGTGGAACACCGGATTCTCCGCTAAACATATTGCCAATTGGTTATCGCAATACAAAGGAATTGCATACTCCACTGGTTGATGCAAATCCTTCAAAGTTGGGTAAGCCAAGTACTTTCCTGAGCTTCCATCGACGCTGCTCGGTACTCTTCTTCTGTTGTTGACAACAAGACAGTTGGTTGCCTTTTGCTACACCAAGAAATTGCTCCAGATCCAAGCATGAACACATACCCTGTTATTGAACGCCGGGTATCATGATCACCAGCATAGTCAGCATCAGGGTAGGCAGCTAATTTGCAATCTCCACCTTTCTTGTACATGATGCCATAGCCAAGCGTACCCTTGACGTATCTCAAAATCCTTTGAACTGCTTCCAAGTGAGGCTTCTTCGGATTTTGCATGTATCGACTCATCACCCCAACTGCAAATGAAATGTCGGGTCTCGTAAGTGTTAAGTAGATCAAACTTCCAACCAATTGTCGATACATAGTAGCATCTTCCAAGTCCTTCCCTTCATGAGCACACATTTTGACATTCTTCTCAATTGGAGTTGAAATCGGCTTGCAGTTAGTCATTCCAAAATGTTTCAACAAATCTTTGGAATACTTTTGCTGGTGTAGAAAAATTCCTTCTTCAGTACGATCAACCTCCAAGCCGAGGAAATGCTTGAGTTGACCCAATTCTTTCATCTGGAATCGAACAGATAAGTTCTCCTTTGTTTGAAGAATTTCATCTTCACAATCTCCCGTGATGATCAAATCATCAACATATACTAGTACTATAGCTAGTTTTCCTCCATTTTCTTTGACAAACAAACTAGGATCTGCAGGTGCCACCGAGTAACCACTATGCGTAAGAAATTCATCAATCTTACCATACCAAGCTCTCGGTGCTTGTTTCAACCCATAAAGCGCCTTTCGAAGCTTACAAACATATTCAGGATGGTCTTGACTCCGAAAACCCATCGACTGGTCCATGTAAATCTCCTGATCTAACTCTCCATGAAGAAATGCATTCTTCACATCCATCTGCCACAGGTTCCAATCCTTACTAGCTACTAGAGCTAGTAGGGCACGCACGGTTGTGAGCTTCGCCACCGGGCTAGACGTTTCATCATAATCTAGCCCATATTGTTGAGAGAATCCTCGAGCTACCATTCGAGCCTTGTGCCCCTCAATCGATCCATCTTTACGACGCTTTATCTTGTAAATCCACTTGCACGAGATAGGCTTCACGTCTCTTGACTTTGAAACAAGATCCCAAGTTTGATTTTGTTCAAGAGAAGCAATCTCCTCTTTCGTTGCTTTGGTCCATTCTGGCTTTTGAGATGCTTCTTCAAATGTCTCCGGCTTTTTTGAATCGACCTCCTCCAATATAGCAACATTAGCATATTTTGGATTCGTCTTCGAAACTCTTGTTGATCTTCTAAGTGGAGTTGGTGCTTCCACTTCACAAGGTTCACCATCTTCGCTTGGATGATGGTATACACCGGTTTGCCATGGATTCTGAGTTGCACCTTCTTCAACATCTCCACTATCATCAACGACATCAGTTTCACCTAGACTCATCTGAATTTGTGAAGACTGTAATTCATCTTTCAGAGTATCTGAGTCTGGCAATGTCTCCTTATCTGAGGAACACCATGAAGAAGCTTTATCAAATACTACATTTCGGGATGTGTAGCATTTTCCCGTTGTAGGATCACAACATCTCCACCATTTTCTCTGACTATAGTAGCCAACAAAGATACACCTTACAACTTTCTTGTCCATTTTGCTACGTAAGTGATCAGGCACAAATACATAGCATACATATCCGAAAACTCAAAAATATCTAACTGTAGGCTTCATGTTCCATAGCTTTTCAAAGGGTGAAAGGAAATGTAACTTTTGTTGAGGAAGCCTATTGATTACATAGGCCGCAGTTCTCATCGTTTCTGCTCAAAAACGTCCCGGTACGTTCCTTGCATGAAGCATACTTCGACATATTTCTGTCAGGTGCCTATTCTTCCTTTCTGCAACACCATTTTTTTGTGGAGTGTTCGTACATGTGAACTGATGGCGTATTCGACACTCTTGAAGAAAGTCAGAAAACTCATCTAAAGTATATTCTCCCCCATTATCGGTGCGTAGACATCCAATGCCTTTGTTGACCTCTGCTTCTGAAACTTTTTTAAATTCTTTGAATTTTGACAGAGTCTCCGATTTTTCCTTCATAAAATAAACCCACACATATCTGGAAAAATCATCAATGAAGGTTACCATGTACTTCATCCCACCAATGGAGGCTTGTTTAACAGGTCCAAACACATCAGAGTGGATTAACTCTAATGGTTCCTTTGCTTTAAATTTGGACTCTTCATATGGGAATTGATGAGCTTTCCCATATTGACAGCCTGCACAGATTGTGTCTATTTTCACCTCAAGTTCAGGAAGTCCTTTTAGCATCAACTTCCTCATCATCACATCTAGCTTGGAATAGCTAACGTGACTCAACCACATGTGCCACAAGTTTGCCGTCTCATTCCTTCTTGTCTTCTCTACGTATGCCGTTTCTGCTGACATCACATAGACTGACTCTAATCTTCGTCCCTTCATCACTGGCTCCTTGGAAATCTCAAGGTCACGATATACCTTCACATCTTGTGGACCAAATAGAACAAAATGGCCTGAAGATATTAACTGTGACACCGAAATAAGATTTTTCTTCATCCCCGGAACATGGTAGACATTTTGAAGTGCCACTTCGATACTGTTGCTATGAGGAGACACCACTGTATTACCAATATGAGCAATTGGTAACTTAGAGTTGTTTGCGATCACCACCACACGACTTCTCTTGTATTTTGATAAGTTTTGCAACTTATCTTTATCACCCGTCTTATGGTTCGAGCAACCCGAGTCAACGATCCAGTCATTTTCATAATCGATTTTACTAGATGTTGTTGCTGTAAGGGCTAACTCCTCCTCCTCTTCAGCAGCAAAGGATGCCTCCGCATCCCATTCTTCTTCACTGTTGGAGGTAACGACATTACCTTCCACAGATTTTTCCTTCGACCGACAGGTCTTTGCCATGTGGCCTTTTTTCCCACATTTGTAGCACTTCCCTTCAAATCTTTTCTTGTTTTCATATTTCTTCGAGCCTCCCCCTTCACGAGTGCTTCCTTCGCCTTGATGACCCTTTGATTCGTCATCATTTTTCTTGGATCCATCATTCTTTCGCTGCTTGAAATTCCGCTTGCCTTTATTGGCGTAGAGTGACTCTTCTTCATTCTTTAGTGAGACTCCTCCCATTTGTTTAGCTAATTCTTCTTGACCAGCTAACAAATTCTTGAAATCTACAAGTGATGGCTGATTTTTCCATCCCTGTACTGCAGCGACAAGCTTCTGTATTCTGGCTTCAGACTGTGGATGATAATTCGTTTCATCATATAAGTCTCATTAATACGAGCCTCTGGATCCAGTTCGGAAATTTCTCGACACAGTGACTGCACTTTGTGGAAATATTGTGCAATAGTCATATTTCCTTGAGCCACCGACAATAACTCGCTTTCAAGAAGTTGGAGCTTAGAGTCGTTCTTCTTCGAGAACAGCTTGGCAAACGTATCCCAAGCTTCATTTGGGGTCTTTGCATCTCGGATTTTCTCTAGCAAATCCTTCTCAACAGTTGTTTTCAATGCAAACATTGCTTTCCCTGCTTTTATTTTCCATTTTCTCAACGTGCCATTTGCATCCTCTGCTTCTGGCTGTGTTACTTCAGTTCTGTTGACAACCTCCCATAGGTCTTGCCCTTGCATATACGACATTATGCAAGTTGACCATGTGTTGTAATTGTTGTTGTTGAGCTTCTCCATTCAGCCGACAACATGTAGGTCTGTCATCGTGCCGTCAGAATACTATCAAGGCTGAACACGAACAATACTTCACACGGACAAGCACCGAGCAAGCTAGGAACCTTCGAACAAACACCGATCGAGCGAGGAACGTTCGAACAAACTCCACCAGAGTGAGGAACACTATGTATTAATAGTGTCTCGTACAGAGGTTAGTGAACTAGTGGAAAAATTTCCTTCCTGTGAAAGATCAGACAATGCTGCAATCACGGGACAATTCAGAAAAAATTATCACTCCTCCAACCAATCTCTGATACCAATTGTTGAACACCGAACACCTCGGGATTGAACACCGACACTTCAGAAAATTACTAAACCGAGACCTCAAGAAAATAAACAAGAAAAAATGTTATAGAGAAAGAAGAGAAGTAAGCAATAGATAAGCTTGTATTGCTTGGTACATCTTACAGAATGAACTTAAAGTATGGGTGTCAAGTGGGTCGGGCCGACCCGGCCCTTGTAACTAACCCGGCCCGGTAAGCCCTAGGGCTTTAGGGTTCCGGGTCCCGGGTCCCGGGCCGGTTATTTTTTAAAAATGGGCCCAGCTAACCCGGCCCGGACCAAGCCCGGTCCAGGCCCGCCGGTTAACCGGCCCGGTCCGAATAACTTTAAAAAAAAAAATAGATTTTGGCTTTTGGGCCAAACTAGCCGTTGGCCCAACGGCTATATAGCCGCTTTTGGGTCCAAACGGCTAGTTTGGGCCCATTTATTTAAAAAAAAAAAAAACTTTAAAAAATAGTTTTTAATCCCAAAAGAAAATCTATAAATACCCTACAACTTCAAATCATTTTTCACATAATTTTTCACTCTCTCAAATCTCAATTCTCAATTCTCAAATATTCAATATATTTAATTTCTTAAAGTGTTCACTTTAATTTTTTAATTTTTCGTTTACAAAGTACGAGCGGAAGTTTCTAAAGTCGCAACCTTCGGATACTTCCAAAATTTGGTATTGTCGTTCCATCTCTTACGTTTAATTTTTATTTATTGTATTAATTGTTTAATATTTAATTTTATTATATTTGTGTATTTTGAATATTTTTAGTTTAATTTAATTTATATTATGGATAAATTAAGAAACCTCGCTACTAAAGGTGTTAAAAATTTTTGTCCCAGAAACGGTAGTGGTAGTAAAAAGCGAATTACTAGCGGTAGAGGTAGTTCAAGTAGTAGATATACCCGTGTGCCTTCGCCTCCGGTACCGCTTGGTACACCTTTTGAGGAAGAAATAGGTGTAGGTGCTCACGATATGGATTATGTAGAAGCTCAGGAAAATTACGGTATAGAAGAAGAAAATGAAGTAGATGCGGTTAATTTAGACGAAGATAATGAAAATATTGCTGAGACACCCGCAGTAGAAGATACTAACGTTAGATCTGAATCAGTTAATCTCCCTTCCCGTCCTCCCAGTGCCCCAAAACCTCGTCAAAAAACTAGTATTGCATGACAATTTTTTGAACGTATATCAGATATTGAGGTGCAATGCAATATTTGTCAACAAATATATAAGCATAGAAGTGGAGGCAAGCAAGGAGGTACGGGTACGTTAATGAGACATGTAGCTGAAGATCACAAAAGAGAGTTAAATATTGCAAAAGGTGGTGGGGATGTTGGTGGGCCAACGCAAACTAGAATGGACCCAGCAACCGGTCACGTAGCAAAGAAGTATAATAAATTGAGGGACCGGGAAGAAATAGCTAAAATGGTAGTTGTGGGTTGTTTGCCTTTTAATTTTCCTTCTTCTGATGCCTTTATTCGTTATATACAAGCAATTTATAATCCTATGTTTAACGGTATTCCTAGAACTACTTGTCGGTCTGATATTTTTAGACTTCATTCACAATATTATTTTTATTTATCAACATTGTTAAAAAATATTCAATGTAGATTGTCCCTAACTTCTGATCTTGGTCGTGCTGTAAATAAAAATAATTATTTAACCGTTACTTGTCATTGGATGGATAGTAATTTCGTGATGCAAAAACGTATTCTTGCTTTTTTATATGATGAAGATCGTAAACATACTGGACAATTTATTGTTGATTCTATTGTTAAAATTACCGGATATTATGGTATCGAAAATAAAATTTTATGTATTGCTTTTGATAATGCTTCTAACAACAACACTGCTATAAAAAAATTTAAATCTACGCTATCTCCGCCCTTGACTGAAATTTTTCATATTAAGTGTGCATGTCATTTATATAATTTAATTGTAAAAGATGGTCTTGAGTTTTTTGAGTTTTATATTGAAAAAATTCGCCTTGCTGTTGGTTTTATTCAAGGAAATAATCGTAGATCGAGAATTAGAGAATTTAAAGTTAAATGTCAAGAAAATGGACTTACACCGATTTTGATGCCTGAGGAAATTGATACTAGATGGAATTCTACGTATGAATTTTTAAAAACTTGTTATAAATATAGAATTCCTATTACACTAGCTTTTAACCAACATTGCGGTTCATTTGCTGATTCTGCTGATTGCATGCTACATAATTCTGATTGGGTTGTAATTAATGATCTTGTTAAGTTTTTAGAAAATTTTTATGTAGCTACGGTTGAATTTTCCGGTGCTTATTATCCTACTGTTTGTAATATTTTGGCATATATAGCCGATATTTCTGATTTACTCAAAGAATATAAAAATAAAGAAGGTTATAAAGAAGCTGTTGGCGCCATGTTTACGAAATTTAAAAAATATTTTTTCCCGATCCCCCCTATTTACTTGGTTGGTGCTATGCTAAATCCGTGCATGAAATATAATAATATGTGTCACTTTAGTACTCTTATTTATACTAACTTAGAAATAAATACTAACCATGATTCTGAACAAGTACAACCTGATTTGTGGACGGCTACGACTGATGTAAAGGAGTACATAGAAAAATTATATAATCACTATGCTGATTTATTTGATTTAGCCGTACCTACAAATATCACTTCAACTGTCGCTCCTCATCCTCCCGAGGAGCCATCATCTTCTAAAAGCCCGGCACATAGTGGGTTTTCTGATTCGTTTTATGATTTAAATTGTTGGAACAGTGTTGATGAGAGAACTTACACATCAACTTATCGGGAAGAGCTGAAATATTATCTTCGGACGGCACCAGAGGATCGCAGACGACGGATCAACACGTTGGATTGGTGGAGGAGTAATGAAACACAATATCCTGTGCTTTCAAGATTAGCTAGAGATATCTTAAATGTTCCAATGTCAACCGTTGCATCAGAGAGCGCCTTTAGTCAGGGACGACAACAGCTTGGAGACAACCGACACTCATTGGGAAGCAATGCAATGAATGTTCTAGTTTGTCTCAGAGATTGGATTAGAGCGGAAAGAAGAAACCAAGGAATGGAACCGGAGCCGAGCGACGAGCTGAATGTTGAAGAAATTATGACTTCACGGGAGAACTCAGCAGAATCAAGTCCAATGCATGGTTTTGCCCCCGTTGACTTCGACTATCCTATGCAAGTTCCCATTAATATTAACATGAATGAGTTGGAAAAAATGATGCATAATTTATAGATTTTTCATTCATGTAAATTATAAATTTTGGATCATTTTGCAATCAATAAAATTCCCCAAATTCATTCACTCCTTAGTCCTTGCTTTTTATATTTTTTCATTTAACGATTTTAAATTTTAAATTGAATTTCTAGTTTTCTACTTTAAATTAAAAACTTACTTCTGATATGTTATTAATTTACTACCAAATATTATTAATTTATTATATTAAATAGCATATGTTTTGTATATTTGTGTATATATCTTCTATAGAAGTGTATATTTAACGTATACATGTGTATATGTTTTATAAATTAGTATATAAGTATATCTATATATATTGTAATGTATATATAATGTAGTATATTTTATAAGTAGAAGTATATATACATTGAATGGTGCGTATACACGTATATATATCTTCTAAGAAGTGTATATTTAACGTATACATGTGTATATGTTTTATAAATTAGTATATAAGTATATCTATATATATTGTAATGTATATATAATGTAGTATATTTTATAAGTAGTAGTATATATACATTGAATGGTGCGTATACACGTGTATATATCTTCTATAGAAGTGTATATTTAACGTATACATGTGTATATGTTTTATAAATTGGATATTTTCTATAGAAGTGTATATATGTGTATATATCTTCTACAGATGTATATATTTAATGTATACAAGTGTATATGTTTTACAAATTAGTATATAACTATATATATATATACATATTGTAGTATATATATATATATATATATATATATATATACATATTGTAGTATATATATATGTATATTGTAGTATATATTTTATTTAAAATAGTACATATATATTGAATGGTGTGTATATATGTGTATATATCTTCATATACAAGTGTATATGTTTTACAAATTAGTATATAACTATATATATATACATATTGTAGTATATATATATGTATATTGTAGTATATATTTTATTTAAAGTAGTACATATATATTGAATGGTGTGTATATATTTGTATATATCTTCATATACAAGTGTATATGTTTTACAAATTAGTATATAACTATATATATATATACATATTGTAGTATATATATATGTATATTGTATTATATATTTTATTTAAAGTAGTACATATATATTGAATGGTGTGTATATATGTGTATATATCTTCTCTAGACGTATATATTTAACGTATACAAGTGTATATGTCTTACAAATTAGTATATAACTATATATATATACATATTGTAGTATATATATATGTATATTGTAGTATATATTTTATTTGAAGTAGTACATATATTTTGAAAGGTGTGTATATATGTGTATATATCTTCTACAGATGTATATATTTAATGTATCCAAGTGTATATGTTTTACAAATAAGTATATAACTATATATATATACATATTGTAGTATATATATATGTATATTGTATTATATATTTTATTTAAAATAGTACATATATATTGAATGGTGCGTATATATGTGTATATATCTTCTATAGACGTATATCTTTAACGTATACATGTGTATATGTTCTATAAATTAGTATGTAACTATATATATATATATATATATGTATATTGTAGTATATATTTTATTTAAAGAAGTACATATATATTGAATGGTGCGTATATATGTGTATATATCTTCTAAAGTAGTATACATTTAACGTATACAAGTGTATATGTTTTATAAATTAGTATGTAAGTATATATATATATATATATATATATATATATATATTGTAGTATATACTTTATTTAAAGTAGTACATATATATTGAATGGTGCGTATATATGTGTATATATCTTCTATAGACGTATATCTTTAATGTATACAAGTGTATATGTTTTATAAATTAGTATGTAAATATATATATATATACATATTGTTGTATATATATATATGTATATTGTAGTATATATTTTATTTAAAGTAGTACATATATATTGAATGGTGCATATATATGTGTATATATCTTCTAAAGTAGTATATATTTAACGTATACATGTGTATATATATATATTATACTATTATAGCATATGTTTTATTTAAAGTAGTACGTATAGTCATATATAATTATATATTGAATGCTACGTATATATGTGTAATTGTTTATATATTTTTTTAAAAATATATATTGTATATTGGAGTGTATATAGTGTATATTGGAGTGTATATAATGTAGAAAGCTAATGGCAAAACGCAATTGAGTACTAAATTCCCTCAGCATCACAAGGAAAGAATGTTTGAATCCACCAAAAGAGTTGGGTGGAAATTGCAGAATCCTACAGTTGATATATTGCCGGAATGTCTCATTCAGGAGATACTTGGTTTTCTTAGTTATGAAGAAGCAACCAAGATGAGCATTCTCTCCAAAACATGGCTACAAGCGTGGTCGACTCTTCCCAACTTGAAATTTACAGCTGATTTTTACGAAGCCAATATGGATCTGGTGGATAATATCATGGAGAGATACAGGGACCGGAATATCCCTATAGAGAAGTTTGAATTATCAAAGTCTTACTCTAGCTGTCCTCCTAGAATTGTCCCTATGTTTTATAGGTGGCTTGACGTTGCACTTCAGAATGGTGTAAAATATTTGGCGTTTAGAATCCGCAACCTCCCATTACCTATTTTCACAACCTTGAAAGCAAAATCTTTAAAAGAATTGGTTCTGACCAATTGTGATCTGAAGCGCGCCACATTATCTAGCGGTGTGGTGAACTGTCCTTCTTTGAGAAAGCTTTCTCTAATCAGGGTATATTTAGATGAAGACATGCTTCAGACTCTACTTAATAGCTGTCCGTTGATAGAATCTTTCACCCTAAAAGATTGTATGGATTTGATAAAGATTGAGCTGCTAAATCTTCAAAAGATCAAGTCAGTTTCCATTTGGAACAATATTAACCAGCATATTAAGATCCAAGTACCAACTCTTGAACACTTGTCTTATTTTGGTTATCCATCGGAAGAACTGAATGCGGTTGAATGTCCGAATCTGAAATCTTTAGAACTATCACCTATGTATATATATGATTCATCATTGCACAACCTTATTTCTAGATGTCAATCACTGAAGGTCTTGAAGATTCAGCATTGTTGGTGCACATTGAGGATTGAGGCTCCGAATTTGGTATCGCTTGAGTATATGGGGGATCAAATTCCTGAACTTAAAATTGCAAGAGAGTCAAGCCAATTGGAGCACTCAAAAATCATTCTTGTTCGATGCTATGACAATAATGCTGCATGGTTTTGTAAGTTGAGGACGTTTCTATCAAATTTGACCTCTTGGTCTCAAGTCTCCCTTTATTTTTTCGAATGCAGTGAGATCAACATGGAAGAAGCCTTTGTATAGTCAATTAAAAGAAGTAAAAGCGTACAAACTTGATTGCAAGAGCAGGAGTTGGCATCTTGTGGAACACAAAAGCGAGGAGCTGGAAACAAGGAAGAGGGATAAATATTATATTCTATTGGATTGGTGATGCAGTTTATTCAATTACAAATTGAAAATGTACTTATTCATTAATAAAGTTTTTTAATACTATATATTTTTCAGGTAAGATCCTAGATACTTATGAGCTTTTTCAAATTTAAGTTTCTTATCAGTTCATAATTTATAAAGAGTCATTTATCAGACATGATTTAGTTGGAAATATCAAGGCACAATGATAGTATGTTCGGTTTTTATGTGTAGTTCATGTAGATTTGTTGTACGTCTTTTTGGCATATATATTAGATATTTTAGCTATATTCATCTCTAAGGCCCAACTTATGGGTGTTATTGTAGAGAATAGCAGGCCCAAGATCGTTAACTAAGATAGGAGGATTCAACCAATATCGATATTGTGTATAGAGACTTGACTACTTGAATTGGGTTCTAAATACATCTCTACCAGAACAATCTTACATAACTTTATTTTTCTAGCTACCTAACAAGAATCTAGTAACTTCTAGATCTATCTTTAAGATAAGTATCAAGATACTACAACGTGGCATTCTAGACTCTTGTAGAAATTGAGAGACAGTATTGGAAATTTTCTTTTCTGTGTTTTTTATTTCTTGGCCATCAAGTATCTTTATACAAGTTAATAGAAAGAACGGAAATATTCTATTCATATTCTATGCTAAACTACTAATCTGCTTTTACAATGCTAAAATGAAACTATACACTACATGTCTTGTTTAACTATTTGGCCTAGACGTGACTGACACCCACTAACACCACCTGTCGGGAGAATCAATTTTTCTTACACTTTACTAATTAATAAGCACTAAAAATAAGGTATGTGCAATTCCAACGCATTAATAAATAATGAATAATAATTCCAAAATCCATAATCAAACTATAAATTCAACAATCACTCGAGAATTATTCTCTATCCCAAATCCCACATTAAGACTATGAATTATCTAAAATAGAGCTATATGAGTTTAATTTTTGGGCTTGTAAACCCAATGAAAAGAAATATACTATGAAGGCCTAAAGTGGAAACGAAAGCCTCCACGAACAATGCGAGGGCTCACCTCAATAATAGAATCTTTACGAATGAATCGTCACCCACTAGTTTCACCTTCAACGATAGTATATGAAGACATGCAAGTAAGGAGTGAGCTATATATAAAATATAACCCAATAAGATCTCCAACACGCTACTTTAAGTACTCCTAACAAGTATTAGAAACTACAACAACACCAAAAACGTGAAGTTATTACACACAAGAATTTTATCATAATAAGATGACCAATGAGACCCAACAATCATTCATCAGGAACTATAGATCTCAATACAATTTATACTACGTACTTATCACAATTTGTAATTAAAGTAATTAACCAACATCAGGAGTTCCGAGCAACATACACAATGCGCCAAATATATCAAGAGTATATACACAATACTCAGGGAAGCATACGCAATTCCTCATATCAAATCAAGAAGCATACACAATTCTCAAAGGAAGCATACACAATGCCCCATTAGAACCAACTTCAAGGAAGCATTCACAATGCCCTAATCTCATAGTACACAACCGTATCACATCACGAAATAGTTTATAAAGGGAATTTTAGTATTTTTGAACATAAAATATATGTGGCTGACCTTGAAGACCGTTGATTCTGCCAAGCACACGCTCGTCTCAATACATGGACCGGACAGACAAAAACACATTTTCTTTAAAAAGAAATTAAAAAGCAAGCACCTAAAGCTTAAAGTCTCACTTACGTTGCTAATGAAAAGTTTTCCAATCTCGTAATGCGTAAAACACCACTCAAACAACCTCCAATGGCTTCAATTTGCTTTGACTACTGTCAACAGTGGCCCAAAGATCCTTGTTTTTGTAACACCCCGTAAATTTTTTTCGTACACTTATCACGATTATATGGAGTCCTAAAGGCTTGCGTATGAGTTAAATTAAGTTTATGGTGTTCGGAAGTATCCCGTCAACAGTTGTATGTGTAGGTATTGGAATAATCTTTCCAACGATATAAAGTTTGCCCAAAACAGAGGAGTATTTCACATAAGCGAGCACATTCGAAATTTCAAAACGGTGGCCGGGAAGCCTGTGAACAGTAAATCTGCAGGAAAATTACTGTAGCTAGGCAATTTTTTTTGGGTCAACTTTAGACGATCATAACTCCTTGTACAAAAAGAACTGTGTGAGCTGATATATATCGACGAAAAGATCAGAGAGTCTTATTTCCGATGAAATTGGTTTCATCCAAATCAAATGTCTGAGTAAGTAGATATACCCATTTTACTACAGCATATAAAAAAAAAACAGAATTTTGGGACAGATTTTTGGGTCAACTTTAAACGACCATAACTCCTTGTACAGGAAGAACTGGGTGGTATACTTTATATGAAAATGAAAGATATTTGAATTATATTTCTAATGCAACTAGTTTCACCCAAATCCGATACCGTAGAAAAGAGTTATGATCGATTTACTTCAGCCTGTCAAAACTGTCCACTGGGGACAGATTCGGATTTATTTAAATTTTTAGGGCAAAATGGTCATTTTCTATTACCTCTTGGACGAAAAATTGGTCTTTATAAACATACACTTAGCCTCATATATATCATATATCATCCAATTATTAAGAGAAGGTGAAACCCTAGCCTAATTTCAACTTCAAATATTTTGTGATTCAACCGTAGAAAATTCGAATTGGTTCCGTAGTTGTGTTCACCATCTCGAAAGCTTCGAGAAGCACCCCATGGTTATGTAAGGAGGATTCTAAATACAAGAGTTCATTGTTAAGGTATGAATATTGTTTATTCTTGATTCTTATCCATGAATAAGTATTGATAAGGGATTATGAGTATTGTCTTGATGTTGGAAGATAACTAGAAACATAGTTATGAATTGTTTTGTATAAATTGTTAGTAGTAAATTATGGAAGTTGTTGTATTGGATTATGGAGGATGAATTGTGGTGATATATCATTATATTAGTGGTTATGTATGCCTAGTGATCATGTTGGTATTGGATGGTGATTAAGAGGGGAAATAAAGGCTAAGAGTGATGTTGAGGGATATTGCATGAAAATGCATGATATGTGAATGTAATAAGAGTATAAGAGGATTTATGTAGCACTCTTATTGATGAGTTAAAGGATTACTTCCTAGACATTATTTGGTGAAGTTAATACCTAAATGGTAAGGTTTGGTTGCTAATACTAGTTTGCCACAAATGACTTATTGTAGATAAGTGTTCGAAGAGTACGGGAAGTCAAGTTGGACTTGTATTGAAGTGGTTATGTCAAGGTATGTAAGACATACTCTATCTAATCTTTGGCATGAATAATGACCCATGGAACTCTCAAGTAAGCTTCCAACATTTTCCTACGACACATGACACATAATAACATCATATGATCTTCGACACTACCAATTGAACTTGTTTTCACTTTTAAGATGTCCGGCTAGTCAAAAAAATGTCCATATACTATTGTTGACTCCGAAATGGTTTAATGAGGTATCCATGATTCTCTACTTCATTTTCATGATATTGATTACCTATTTACATGTTTTTCCTATTGAGGTATCATGGTTTCAAGTTCCATAAGGTGTGACCACAAAGTAACCAATCTCAAAGATTAATTGAATTAAGAATGGAATGTCTTTATTTTAAATTGATGATATGATGTATTGTATTAGTACCACTGATCAGTTGGCCATTGTATTATAAATATTATGTATATATGCTATTCCAGGGGTGGTCCCTGATGTATTGTATTAGTACCACTGATCAGTTGGCCATTGTATGACATATGTTATGTATTGATAAGGAATACGGGAAGTAATGATATGAAAGTAATGTGCAGGTATCCCATCAGCTCTTTTAAGTGTGGTCTACTCATACTGTTTATTCACTGGTATCTGGGTTCTGTTGATCTTTTGTATCTTATCTTGATAATCACTACCTTACATACTCAGTACATATTTCCGTACTGACGTCCCTCACGGGGGACCTGTATTCATGCCTGTAGGAACATGTACTTCAGGTCGTACACCTCCGCAGTAAGAGCCAGGACATTCTGTTGATAGTGGTGAGCTCCAGTTGTTTCGGGGCATCCCAAGTCGTTTCTATATGTACTTTTGGTATTTGTATAAAAGTCTTTTGTGGGCGGGAGTTTGTCCTGACCCTAACTCAGTTGTGTATCTATGTAGAGGCTTTTGTAGACATATTGTACAGCCATAAGAGTGTTTGGTTGATAGACGTGATGGCTCTGACGGCCAATTACTGTTTTTATATATATATATATATGCGTGTCTGCTGGGCTGATACAGGTACTGTTTTCTTCTATTTACAACGAAGTGCTGCCCAAATTTTTAATTTTCATAAGTAATGTAAATGTGAAAGTATAGGTTATGAACGGGTTCTCCCGGGCCTCCTCGGCTACGGGTGCCAGTCCGCTCCAATGGGATTTGGGGCGTGACAGAAGTGGTATCAGAGAAGTTCGTCCTAGTGAGTCTACAAAGCCGTGTCTACGTAGAATCTCGTTTATCGGTGTGTTGTGCACCACATCTATAAACAGGAGGCTATTGGACATTTAGGGATTGTTTCCATTCTCCATTTCTTAGATCGTGCAATAGAGCCCATATTAGAGATAAAGTCATAATCGATCGCTTAGTCCAATTGTTTTTTTTTTATTATAGTAACGATGCCGGTTACAAGGAGAAAGAATAAGTGGAAGCGAGTAGATGTAGTGGCCGGAGAAGGTACTAGTAAGTCACCACCGGCACAAGCTGAACAAAGTGAGGCTCCAGCTGAGCATGCATCAGAACCTTCCCCCAGTTCGGAAGAAATAAGGGGGAGGAGAACTATATCCCCAGAGCCACCTATTAATGCTGTTGATCAAGATCTTAGAAATGCAGTGCAACTTTTGACTCGTATAGTTGCTGGGCAAGCTCAAGGGCGAGCCATTCCTACTGCAGGTCCTAGTGGAATAGATAGGGCGGCTAGTCTTCGAACACAGGATTTTCTTAAGATGGATCTGCCTACTTTTACAGGATCCGATCTTAACGAAGATCCGCAGGACTTTATTGATCAGATCCAAACGGCCCTAGAGGTGATGCATGTATCGGGCAGAGAGACAGTGGAGTTAGCCGCGTATAGATTCAAAGGTGAGGCTATATATTGGTATGAAGACTGGAAACGGTCAAGGGGAATTGATGCACCCCCATCTACTTGGAAAGAGTTCAAAGAGACATTTATTGATCATTATCTTCCATATGAGACTCGTCAGGCCCGTGCGGATCAGTTCTTAAATCTTCGACAAGGTAATACAAGTGTGAGAGAGTATAGTCTTTGATTTAATTCTTTGTCCAGATATGCTCCTAATGTTATAACTACTATGGATGACAAAGTTCATCGGTATGTGGATGGATTGGATCCGTATTTGGTTAGGGATTGTACTATTGCCGCTTTGAACAAAGATATGGACATAGCGAGGATCCAAGCTTTTGCACAGAAAATGGAAGATCAGAGGCAGAGGAGAAGAACACAGGAATCAGAAAGAGGATATTCCAAGAGGGCCAGATCTACAGGGCAGTTCATGGCATCTCAAGGAGGGTTCAGACCACAGTTTTCTGCTAGACCACCTAGGCCATTATCTTCTTATTCTGCAGCTAGTGCCCCACCACAGTTCCAAGGGTCCATAGGAAATCAATTTGGGCATAGAAGTGAGAGTCAGAGTTCGCGGATAGTGGGGTACCAAGGGCAAGGGAATATGAGCCAATCGAGACCTCCTCGAGAGCCATGCAATAAATGTGGAAGGTATCATTTGGGCGCATGTCGGCTGGGGACCAATGTTTGCTTTTGGTGCGGTATGTCGGGGCATATGATGAGGGAATGCCCACGAAGGGACATAGGGGGTATGGCACGACCTACGGGGTCATTTGTTGCATCATCATCATCGATGCCTTATTCAGGAAGGGGTGCACAACCAATGGTTCGTGTTAGAGGTGATAGAGGAGCCACGGGTTCTAGCGGGGCTCAAAATCGTACGTATGCTCTAGCGGATCGACAGAATTTAGAGGCTTCCCCAGATGTGGTTACAGGTACGTTGTCTATCTTTTCATTCGATTTATATGCCTTAATTGATCCCGGTTCCCCATTATCTTATGTTACTCCATTGGTTGCTGGAAATTTCGAAAGAATACCCGAACTATTAGTTAAGCCATTTGAAGTATCCACACCGGTTGGGGAATCTATTATAGATAGAAGGGTTTATCGAAACTGCATAGTAACTATTTGTGGTCGTGATACGATGGCTGATCTTGTAGAGTTAGAAATGGTAGATTTTGATGTTATAATGGGTATGGACTGGTTGGCGTCTTGTTATGCCACAATTGATTGCTGCACGAAAAAGGTATATTTCCATTTTCCAAATGAATCAGTCCTTGAATGGAAAGGTGAAATTAGCGCGCCAAGAGGTAGATTTATTTCTTATTTTAAGGCAAGAAGAATGATTTCCAAGGGATACATATATCATTTAGTTAGAGTAAGGGATACAGAAGAAGAACCACCAACTCTTCACGCTGTTCCGGTGGTAAATGAATTTCCTGATGTATTTCCTGAAGATCTTCCAGGTTTGCCTCTTGAACGAGAAGTGGAGTTTGGTATTGATGTAATACCAGACATTGCAGACTCTTCGTGATTGTAAGATTTATGCAAAGTTCTCTAAATGTGAGTTTTGGTTAAAGTCGGTGGCATTTTTGGGTCATATTGTATCTAGTGAAGGGATAAAGGTTGATGCTCAAAACATAGAAGATCTGAAGAACTGGCCAAGGCCCACAACGCCTACGGAGATTCGTAGTTTCCTCGGGTTAGCAGGTTATTATAGAAGGTTTGTTGAAGGTTTTTCTTCTATTTCTGAACCCTTGACTAAGTTGACGCATAAAGCCTCCAAGTTTCAATGGAATGATGCCTGTGAAAAGAGTTTCCAAGATCTGAAGAGCAAGTTGACTTCTACACCGGTATTGGTACTTCCTGAAGGCACAGAAGGGTATGCAGTGTACTGTGATGCTTCGAGAATTGGCTTAGGATGCGTATTAATGCAACATGGTAGAGTAATAGCCTATGGCTCTAGACAGTTGCGACCACATGAGAGGAATTATCCCACGCATGATCTTGAGCTAGCTGCAGTTGTATTTGCTTTGAAGATATGACGCCACTACTTATATGGGGTTCATGTTGACATATATACCGATCATAAGAGCCTGCAATATATCTTCAGTCAGAAAGATCTAAACTTGAGGCAGTGGAGATGGCTTGAATTGTTGAAAGATTACGATGTTGATATCTTGTATCATCTAGGGAAAGCGAATGTGGTAGCGGATGCACTGAGTCGTAAGTCTAAAATGGCATCTATAGAAAAGCAGGGGATGATTAAGGATCTTCACCAACTAGCTAATTTGGGAGTTCGACTTCTCGAAACTCCAGATGAAGAGGTTATTGTACGTAATGCAGCGGAATCTTCATTGATAGCTGAAGTGAAAGAGAAGCAGTATGCAGATCCAATTTTATTGCAGCTTAAGGAGGATGTGCAGAGTGGCACGACAAAGGCATTTGAGCTTACGCGAGAAGGAGTGCTTCAGTGTCAGAATCGTTTATGTGTACCTGATGTAGTTGAGCTAAGAAAGAGAATTATGACAGAAGCACACTGTTCAAGGTATTCCATCCATCCAGGGTCGACTAAGATGTATCAAGATTTGAAAGCAATATATTGGTGGAATGACATGAAGAAGAATATTGCCGAATTTGTAGCTGAATGTCCGAATTGTCAAAGAGTCAAAGTAGAACACCAGAAACCCGGTGGTTACATGCAATGTATAGATCTTCCCGTCTGGAAGTGGGACAAGATCAATATGGATTTCATCACGGGTTTGCCTCGTACATTTCGGAAGTTTGATTCCATATGGGTGATCATTGATAGGCTTACCAAATCCGCGCACTTCTTACCAGTTAAGACAACTTATACGGCGGAAGAGTATGCGAAGTTGTATATTAAGGAGATCGTTCGGTTACATGGAGTTCCAATTTCCATTATATCCGATCGAGGAGCCCAATTTACCGCGAATTTCTGGAAGTCTTTTCAAAGGAGTTTGGGGACACAAGTAAATCTAAGTACGGCTTTTCATCCTCAAACGGACGGACAAGCCAAACGTACCATCCAGACACTTGAAGATATGCTACGAGCATGTGTATTAGATTTCAAAGGCAACTGGGATGATCACCTACCTCTTATTGAGTTTGCCTACAATAATAGCTATCATTCAAGTATCAAAATGGCACCATATGAAGCATTGTATGGAAGAAAGTGTAGATCGCCAATAGGATGGTTTGAAGCAGGTGATGCGGTCTTGTTTGGACCGGATCTTGTTTATCAAGCAATGGAGAAGGTTAAAGTGATCCAACAACGGCTTGAAACTGCTCAAAGTCGACACAAATCTTATACGGATGTTAGAAGAAGAGGACTTGAGTTTTCTATCGACGATTGGGTATTCTTGGAAGTATCACCAATGAAAGGAGTGATGAGGTTTGGCAAGAAAGGAAAGTTAAGTCCACGATACATAGGTTCGTACAAGATCATTCAAAGATTTGGACAAGTTGCTTATGAGTTAGAGCTACCTCAAGAGCTCTCAGCAGCTCATCCCTTATTTCATGTTTCTATGCTTTGCAAGTACATCGGAGATCCATCGCACATCACTACTACGGAAGATGTACAAGTTACAGAAGATCTCACTTTTGAAGAAATGCCTATTGCTATTCTTGATCGCCAAATTAAAAAGATAAGGAATAAAGAGATAGCATCGGTAAAAGTACTTTGGAGGAATCAACAAGTTGAGGAGATCACAAGGGAAGCCGAGGAAGCGATGAAGATTAAGTACCCTTACCTATTCAACGATGAGGAGGAAGTTCATGAGACGGAAGAAGAACAATAACAGGTAAGTGTTTATTTTTATGTAAGTATGTTATGATGATGAATATGTTAATTGTAAGCTTGGAAATGTCTTAATTGAGTAACTATGCTAACATTCGAGGACGAATGTTCTTAAGGGGGGGAGAATGTAACACCCCGTAAATTTTTTTCGTACACTTATCACGATTATATGGAGTCCTAAAGGCTTGCGTATGGGTTAAATTAAGTTTATGGTGTTCGGA
Source organism: Capsicum pubescens (assembly GCA_030864215.1). NCBI lineage: Eukaryota > Viridiplantae > Streptophyta > Magnoliopsida > Solanales > Solanaceae > Capsicum > Capsicum pubescens. The sequence goes on along the minus strand of CM061546.1, from coordinate 22,493,336 downwards.
AGTATCCCGTCAATAGTTTTATGTGTAGGTATTGGAATAAGCTTTCCAACGATATAAAGTTTTCCCAAAACAGAGGAGTATTTCACATAAGCGAGCACATTCGAAATTTCAAAACGGTGGCCGGGAAGCCTGTGAACAGTAAATCTGCAGGAAAATTACTGCAGCTAGGCAATTTTTTTTGGATCAACTTTAGATGATCATAACTCCTTGTACAAAAACAACTGTGTGAGCTGCTATATATCGACGAAAATCTCCGAGAGTCTTCTTTCCGATGAAATTAGTTTCATCCAAATCCAATGTCTGAGTAAGGAGCTATACATGTTTTACTACAGCCTATAAAAAAAAACAGAATTTTGGGACAGATTTTTGGGTCAACTTTAAACGACCATAACTCCTTGTACAGGAAGAACTGGGTGGTATAATTTATATGAAACTGAAATCCCTTTGAATTATATTTATAATGCAACTGGTTTCACCCAAATCCGATACCGGAGCAAAGAGTTATGATCGATTTACTTCAGCCTGTCAAAACTGTCCACTGGGGACATTCGGATTTATTTAAATTTTTAGGGCAAAATGGTCATTTTCTATTACCTCTTGGACGAAAAATTGGTCTTTATAAACATACACTTAGCCTTATATATATCATATATCATCCAATTATTAAGAGAAGGTGAAACCCTAGCCTAATTTCAGCTTCAAATATTTTGTGATTCAACTGTAGAAAATTCGAATTGGTTCCGTAGTTGTGTTCACCATCTTGAAAGCTTCGAGAAGCACCCCATGGTTATGTAAGGAGGATTCTAAATACAAGAGTTCATTGTTAAGGTATGAATATTGTTTATTCTTGATTCTTATCCATGAATAAGTATTGATAAGGGATTATGAGTATTGTCTTGATGTTGGAAGATAACTAGAAACATAGTTATGAATTGTTTTGTATAAATTGTTAGTAGTAAATTATGGAAGTTGTTGTATTGGATTATGGAGGATGAATTGTGGTGATATATCATTATATTAGTGGTTATGTATGTCTAGTGATCATGTTGGTATTGGATGGTGATTAAGAGGGGAAATAAAGGCTAAGAGTGATGTTGAGGGATATTGCATGAAAATGCATGATATGTGAATGTAATAAGAGTATAAGAGGATGTATGTAGCACTCTTATTGATGAGTTAAAGGATTACTTCCTAGACATTATTTGGTGAAGTTAATACCTAAATGGTAAGGTTTGGTTGCTAATACTAGTTTGCCACAAATGACTTATTGTAGATAAGTGTTCGAAGAGTACGGGAAGTCAAGTTGGACTTGTATTGAAGTGGTTATGTCAAGGTATGTAAGACATACTCTATCTAATCTTTGGCATGAATAATGACCCATGTCACTCTCAAGTAAGCTTCCAACATTGTCCTACGACACATGACACATAATAACATCATATGATCTTCGACACTACCAATTGAACTTGTTTTCACTTTTAAGATGTCCGGCGAGTCAAAAAAATGTCCATATACTATTGTTGACTCCGAAATGGTTTAATGAGGTATCCATGATTCTCTACTTCATTTTCATGATATTGATTACCTATTTACATATTTTTCCTATTGAGGTATCATGGTTTCAAGTTCCATAAGGTGTGACCACAAAGTAACCAATCTCAAAGATTAATTGAATTAAGAATGGAATGTCTTTATTTTAAATTGATGATATGATGTATTGTATTAGTACCACTGATCAGTTGGCCATTGTATTATAAAGATTATGTATATATGCTATTCCATGGGTGGTCCCTGATGTATTGTATTAGTACCACTGATCAGTTGGCCATTGTATGACATATGTTATGTATTGATAAGGAATACGGGAAGTAATGATATGAAAGTAATGTGCAGGTATCCCATCAGCTCTTTTAAGTGTGGTCTACTCATACTATTTATTCACTGGTATCTGGGTTCTGTTGATCTTTTGTATCTCATCTTGATACTCACTGCCTTACATACTCAGTACTGGGTTCTGTTGATCTTTTGTATCTCATCTTGATACTCACTGCCTTACATACTCAGTACATATTTCCGTACTGACGTCCCTCATGGGGGACCTGTATTCATGCCTGTAGGAACAGGTACTTCAGGTCGTACACCTCCGCAGTAAGAGCCAGGACATTCTGTTGATAGTGGTGAGCTCCAGTAGTTTCGGGGCATCCCAAGTCGTTTCTATATGTACTTTTGGTATTTGTATAAAAGTCTTTTGTCGGCGGGAGTTTGTCCCGACCCTAACTCAGTTGTGTATCTATGTAGAGGCTTTTGTAGACATATTGTACAACCATAGGAGTGTTTGGTTGATAGACGTGATGGCTCTGACGGCCAATTACTGTTTATATATATATATATATATACGTGTCTGCTGGGCTGATGCAGGTACTGTTTTCTTCTATTTACAACGAAGTGCTGACCAAATTTTTAATTTTCATAAGTAATGTAAATGTGAAAGTATAGGGATTTTCCCGGGGCTCCTCGGCTACAGGTGCCAGTCCGCTCCAATGGGATTTGGGGCGTGACAGTTTTTGTCTATAAACTCTCCCAAAATTTTCACAGTAAGTTTTCTTGTTTTCTTCCAAAAATAAAGGAGCAAAAAGGCCCTATTCTATTCCTTCTAAAAGTGAAAAAAACTAAACAAGGGGGAGGGTTTTGGCTTGCTCACTTTAATTCTCTTAATTAATATTAATAATATAGGATAAATTATCCATTTACCCCTCATTAAAAAAACCGAGTTATTACAACCTTGAAGAAGATCTTTATATGCATCAACCTCGTGGGTATGCTCATTTTGATTTTCCTCATTATGTGTGCAAATTAAAGAAAGCAATTTATGGACTTAAGCAGGCCCTCGAGACTGGTACTCTGAGTTACAGCAATTCTTGCTTCAGATTGTCTTTCAAAAGTCTAACTCTGACTCTTCTCTATTGATTCGTCATCAAAATGGAGAATTGATCTATATTCTTGTATGCGTTGATGACATAATTATTACTGGATAAAACTTTGAGGTTATCAATAAAACTATCCAGGTTCTTTCAGCGAGATTCTCTCTCAAAGACCTCAGACATTTGCACTACTTTTTGGGTATTGAAGTTCTTCGCTCTAAAGAAGGGATCGTTCTTTCTTAGGAAAAGTATGTTTCAGATCTTCTTGATGCCCAGTATGTTTCATGAGTTTCACAGCCTTACTATTCTTAAAGGATGACACACCTTGGGCAGATGCCACTTTGTATCATTAAGTACTTGGTACATTTCAGTATTGTCATTTGCCTTACTATTCTTAAAGGATGACACACCTCGGGCAGATGCCACTTTGTATCATCAAGTACTTGGTAAGTTTCAGTATTTGTCATTCACCAGACCAGATATAAGCTTCGCAGTTAACAAGTTATCTAAAATCATGTATGCTCCTACACAAACACACTAGTGTTTTCTTAAGAGACTCTTGCAATATCTCCAACATACCAAAACTCCAAATTGTCTCAAATCATGTATGCTCCTACAAAAACACACTAGTATTTTCTTAAGCGACTCTTGCAATATCTCCAACATAACAAAACTCATGGCTTACAGATGCTGTTATAACCCAAACGGGAGAGCCCAACCCAAAAGACTAGTCAAGTAGGTGGGAGAACCCATTGGCTTATAACCCCCTTAGCATTTCTTTTTTTTTTTCCAATGTGGGACATTGGTTCATTACAATCGCCTCCGCTTGAGAACCAACGACCTCGTTGGTCATGGCTATGCCCAGTTGGTCACGGCTGACACCCCTCTTGCGTCCAGGCCACCACTACTGGCACACATGCCACCACTTCGAGACGCGGCTCCACACGTGGTTTGTTCCCGTTGGTCACGGCTATGCCCAGTTGGTCACGGCTGGCACCCCTCGGGTCCAGGCCACCACTACTGGCACATAGGCCACCACTCTGAGTCACGGGCTCCTCGTTGGTCACGGCTATGCCCAGTTGGTCACGGCTGGAACCCCTTAGGTCCAGGCCACTACTACTGGCACATAGGCCCCCACTCCGAGTCATGGCCCCCACACATGGGACTCTCAATGAAAGCACCAATGTTATAAACTAAACGGGAGAGCCCAACCCAAAAGACTAGTCTAGTAGGTGGGAGAACCAGTTGGCTTATTACCCCCTTAGCATTTCTCTTTTTTTCCAATGTGGGACATTGGTTCATTACAGATTCCGAGCAAGATACATCCTGGGTTGTTTATGTATTCAGATGCCAATTGGGCTGGTGACATTAATGACAGGACCTCCACTTTTGGATATATCTTATACTTTGGTGCAAATCCTATCAGTTAGTCATCCAATAAGAAATGCACTGTTGCGCGCTCCTCTACTGAAGCAGAGTATCATGCAGTAGCTTCTGCATTTGCTAAGGTCAATTGGGTCCAAAAACTTCTTGTAGAACTACATGCGCAGCTGTCCAAAAACTTCTTGTAGAACTACATGCGCAGCTGCCTGATCCACCCATGATCTGTTGTAATAATGTTGTTGCTACCCATCTTTGTCAACATCAATACGACATAGTAGGAAGAAACACATTGAAGTTGATTTTTACTTTGTTTGAGATCAAGTGCAGCGAAAACAGGTGCTCATTCAGCATTGACATGCTGCTTATCAACTCGCAGACACGCTTACAAAGCCTTTGACTCATTTTTTTTTCATCATCAGTCTAAGTTAAAGGTTATTGATACCACCTTCAACTTGTGAGGGCTTATAGGGGCATGATTGATTGTGTAGTATATGGTGCAGAATTTCTCTCCTTTGTTTGTGCATAACTAATTGTATATTTGTTGTCATTTACAGCTTTATATTAGGTCAATATTTTACAGCTCTATACTCCTACAATTTAGGATTAAGCTTGGTCTATCGGTTGTATATAAAGTGCTTTGCACAGTATGAATAGAATACAAGTCTGAAATACTTCTCCATTTCTCGAAAATATAACATTCCTGACCCTGCTGGTTTTTTTGTAGTTCAACCAAAAATCAGTATCATTAAATGTTACTATTAATGTAAAGACCACTTCAAAATAAAAGTCAAGTTCAATCATCAAAAGTGAGATGTCTTTGGATGTAGGAGCATCCACTCCGTTCCTGTGGGCTTTTGAGGGATCATATCGCTTGGCAAAGACTTGGGAAGAATTTACCGACACATTGGAGTGCCATTGGTGTAATTCAAAAATTCAGTTGATAGCTGGACTGACTATAGATAACAACTAGCAGGAATCTGAAAGCTTGATCATATCATTATACCCAACGGATGAAAAATTTATTGTAAAGTCAGTTTCAAGTAATCTTGGAAAAAAATGTTTGAGATTGCACGCTTTTGCTAATGAAAGTGGCTTATTTACATGGAATATAATAACATCATGAGGTTCCCAATTTAGGATTGATAGGCTACGAGCCATAGTATGCTAGAAGATGGAACCTCGCAATACCATAGCAGAACTGAAATGCTCTTAATGATTCACATTCCATTTCGAGCTACAAAAAGCAAACATCAGTTAATTATTTTTGGGATGAAACTTAGTTTTTCCAACAATAAAGATGTTTTTGTCCTGACGTTGCTCGATCTCTGTATGTATTGTTCTATACCAAACCTAGATCCTGCTACAGTAAATAGACTTTGGTAATAGTGGCGGGTACTCACCAACAATAACAAACAATAAAAAACCATCCATGTTTATCTGATGGGACAAAATAATAGTTAACTACTACAAGGAATAAAGAAACAGAAAATAATTAAACTTCTAATATAGTAGCATTAGGAGAAACTAAAGTCTCTGGCATATGTTCGATCGATGAAAAGTAAAACTTGAGGTCCTGCAATTTTAAATTCTTTCAACTTTCGTTTTGCATCATCAACTTTATTCAACTCTCGAGTTTTTGAATCATACACCACATATTCATTCGTATCGCTCCTGTAAAACAAAAAATCTTTAGTACCCTTCTTAAGCAATAAAGGACCTGGTTCTTCAATTTCCAACATTTTTTTCCACAAACAGCTCGTCGATACATTCTTAGTCATACTCGAAACTTCCAGATTAAGTTTACCATAGAACGAGACCCTCGAAAATTTAGCCAAAAAAATGCATTCTCCCAGAGAAAATTGAGTCGTATTTGTGATCGGAAGGAGGATTGTTGTTGATTCTCTGAGGTTCTTAGGGTTCCAGAAAACAATGTTGTCGGGAAACCGTATAGCTAGAAGAAAAGCACCGTTGACGCGAGAATTCACAAAATTTATGCGTAATTGGTGAGTGATTACTGACGGAGGCTCAATAATTGAGTCGTCAATTGAGCAGTCTAGATCCTTTTTGAAGGCATTTAAAATTTGGTTCAGGTAATAGTGGTGCTTGGTGAATTGAGGATCTTCGATTAGAGAACGCAAACAGGTTTGAATCTTAGAAGTGATTTTTCGGGAAGTTTCATGAGTACATTCTGTGGTTGCATTATGGTGCATATTTGGTATAGATTATGGTACCTTGGTTATAGTATGTATTAGTATTTGATATATAAAAAAGGGTATATACTATATATTATGATATTTATGTGGTAGTTAATTTTATTTTATTTTTGTTAATAGTATTCAATATGTAAAGATGGTAGGTGAAAAAAAAAGGAAAGGCAACAATTTAGGAGAAAATTATGGGAAAAGAAAGTTTTGGGGAATAATAGGAGAAGACAACCATTATATCCTGATTGAAGGAAAAAATGTTACCATATCTTTTATTTTTATTACCTTATTTGTTAGATTAAATAAGATGAATTAATAGAGGAGGAAGAGAAATGCTAAAAAATCAGTTCATTTACCTAAAACAACTCCCCCCAAAAAGCCAAAATCACCGTATATGAAAATTTATTCTATTTTCTATAAAATAAATCAGTTTTTTCTTAAATTGTTATGTTTTGTAAATAAAAATTAGATTTTGTAAATAAGAAAAATATATTGTATGTATTGTAATTTAAGGTCTTAAATTGTGTAGATATATAATTTTCCCATTTAAAAACATGATACATTTTGGGAGCACAAGCTTAGACTAAATGGTCTCAAAATCTCAAGATTCGTTTTTACTTTCAATAATCCTAAGCAATTAAGTCGCAATTTATTCTATGTATATGGACATATTTTTTGGGGTATATATGGTAAGAAATTTAAACGTCAAAGCAATAAATTCAAATTAGTTGTTTTGAAATACACGAAAGAAATTTATGTCAGAAAAGGATTAAATAAATATACTCCTATGTGGCTTTTATTTTAATAAAAATATTTAAAATTATTTTTTTTATTTTCGTCATTTGAAAAAGATATATCTTAGTCAATTGTGTAATGTCAGTGGTATAAATACATCATTTTTTAAAGGAGGGTATATAAGCTCTCAATCATGTATTCAGGGGTATATTTAGATATGTTCCCTAATTAATATATTCTTTTGGTTTGATATGTTTGTCTATTTAAATTGAAAAATGAATAATCAAATCGAAGCTTAAAGTTGGTCAAACCAACCAAATGTTTTCGCTATTCGGAGGTTCTTTTGTGCCACATTGGTTTGAACATAGAGGTGTATCACTAGAAAATCGGTAATTTCTAGTAAAATAATTTGACGGAATGCCTTGTAATTTAGCTCGTCGTTAATGTTTCCAATGGATTTCCGTCGAAAATCTCTTACCGACGAGCCAAATTCCGTCCAAGTAACTTTTGGGTTTATTTTAGTCCAATCCATTTATTCAATCAGTCCATTTTAACTTGCTCAATTTCAGCTTGATAGCCCTAGCTACCACCATCACAATTCACAATTATAATATACTAGTCAAGTGCATGTGTGTCTCGCGTCAATTAAAAAAAATTAGATACAAGAACAAAATTATTTAAACCATAATAAATTTACCGGTAGAAGATTGGAAATGATGAACAGGTTAAACAAGCTAATTTTACGCGTAGTTAGACTAAACCGGCAATTTGAAGTGGGGATGCTAAGGCTTACAGTCCCTTCCCTATCTCTAATCCTTCATGTAATTAAAAATTTATTAAAAGATATAAAAGATGTGATGACAAAAAATGGACCCAATATTATGATAGTAATGCTATATAGTTTGTCTTTACTAATAGCTTAAAAACTGCTGAATTCCTTTGACAAAATTTAAACCTGCAGCAATCAAAAAGAGAACCACTATTCTCGTAATGTAAATCTTAATTTTTCGTCGAGATAACCTTTATTTTTTTTAGCTACTTTATTCGACGGCAACACACTTGTTTTGTACAATTTTTCGATCAGAAATTGTTAAGAGAGGAGAATCCATTATTAATTGTTGATTATGTAAAATTTCTATATAATTTTAAATTTATTAACTAAAAGGAATACAAAAAGGCTGAAAGAACGATGATAATGAATGAAAAAGACGACTTGAATCAAAACTAAAATAAGAAAAAAGTGGAAGTAAAATAGGCCGTATTTTGTGGTAAAGTTTGATCAAAATAATATTTAAATAGAATTGTAGAATTTTTTTTTAAAAATAAAGTAAAATTTTAATTGATTTAAAACTATTAAAATATTAGAGCCGTGAATATGGGTCAGGCCCGTTGGGGCCGACCTGGCCTGTAATTTGATGGAGTTGGGCTTCAGTTTTTTGCAGCCCATTTAAGAACATGACTTTTTAGCTCAGCCGGAATAAGCCCGTGGCCCGTGGGGCTTGAGCAATGTGGGTTAGTTTAACCCGTGGGCCGGCCTGTCAGTCAAATACATGCAACTATTTAGATTGCTTATTAGTATTTTTATTTGGTTCGAAGGATATCATGTCAAAAGTTATTTAATTTCGCTATTAGGAGTATTTTTTGGGGTGTTGGACACTTGATTAACAAGTATTAACACTATATAATATTGTTTGGTAATATTTATGTTTATTAACATTCTAAAATTAAATTATAAAATATTATATTTTAAAAAGTGGACAGGCCTGTAAGGCCCGCAGCCCACAGAGTAATAGTGTGGGCTTGGTGTTTTTGGTCCCATCATTTCGATGGGCCAGCCCAGCCCGACCCATCAAACTCAAAGCTCATGTGGACTATCCCGAATGGGCCGGGCCAACTCGTATTAACAGCTCTATAAAATATTATAATTTTTGACCTAGATCAAATAACAAATAAGGACTTTAAATAATTTGATGTAGTATTTATGTATAGTTTGAATTTTACTTAGAAATATAGAAAAATATTTGGAACAAAACAACTTTTTTTTTTTTTTCACAACTAAAAAGGTAAAAATATTTCAAACCCATTAGAAATAGGAAAGGCAGAATATAAAGGTAGGTTTTCCTCCCAATAATATCAAGAATCTGTATTATACCAACGGACCCCTTATAATCTGATTACTGAATTTTGCTGCATGACCATGAGGAGAGCAACTGCTGACATATTGCCGGAATGTCTCATTCACAAAATACTTCGTTTTCTTAGTTATGAACAAGCAACAAAGATGAGTGTTCTCCAAAACATGGTTTCAGGCCTCGTTGACAATTCCCTACTTGAAATTCAATTTTGATCATAGCAAGGGAAATATGATGAAAATAGTGGTGGACAATATCATGGAGAGATATAGGAAGGGGAAAATCCCTATAGAAAAGTTTGAATTATCAGATTACTCTAATAAATCTCAAGTTAACCCACATATTGATAAGTGGCTTGATGTTGCACTTCAGAACGGTGTAAAAGATCTTGACCTTACCCTTAGTTCATACCCCTTTCCTATTTTCACAATCTTGGCAGAAAAATCTTTAAAAGAATTGGTTTTGACTAGAGGGACTTCTTTGTTCCTCAGTCTACGAGTCGATAGACTATGGTTTTGACTGGAATCTCTTCATAAGAGAGGCTGGTCTGAACATCTATGCTCTGAATAGGGATTACAACTGATGGGTTACCTACACACTTCTTGAGCAAAGAGACATGGAAGACTGGATGAATTGAGGCTAGATCTGAAGGCAATTCGAGCTCATAAGCTACCTTGTCGAAGCGACTGAGAATCTTGAAGGGATCGACATATCGGGGACTGAGCTTTTCCTTCTTGTCGAATATGTTCACTCCCTTCATGGGAGAGATCTTTAGATAGACATAGTCACCAATCTCAAACTCAAGATCTTTTCTACGAACATCTGCATAAGACTTCTATCGGCTCTGAGCTGCCCGGAGTCTTTCTCTAATCAACTGGACTTTCTCTAGGGCGTCGAATACCAAGTCTGGCCCTATGAATGAGGCCTCACTAACTTCAAAACAACCGATTTGAGATCTACATATCCTACCATAGAGAGCTTCAAATGAAGCCATCTGAATACTGGAATGATAGCTATTGTTGTATGCAAACTCAATCAAAGACAAGTGGTCATCCCGACTAACCTTGAAATTAACAGAAATGCCCTTAGCATATCATCAAGTATCTGAATGGTCCTTTCTGCTTGACCATCTATCTGAGGATAAAAGGTTGTACTAAGATGAACTTGGGTACCAAGACCCTTTTGGAATGCTTTCCAGAAGTGAGAGGTGAACTGGGTACCTCTGTCTGAGATGATAGATAATGAAACACCATGTAATCTGACCAACTCCCTAATATAGAGTTTGGCGTAATCCTCGGCTGAATAAGAGGTATGAACTAGAAGGAAATGAGCCGATTTGGTCATTTGTTCTACTATGACCCAAACTGAATCATGCTGATGACGAGTTCGAGACAAACCCGTCACAAAGTCCATGTTTACTTCTTCCCACTTCCAAGTAGGAATGGTGAACTCCTGCATGGAACCACTAGGCTTTTGATGCTCTATATTAACCTGCTGACATGTAGAGCACTTAGCCAGAAACTCTGTAACATCTCTCTTCATCCCACTCCACCAATAGATCTCCCACAAGTTGCGGTACATCTTTGTGGCCCCTGGATGAATAGAGTAGCACGCACCATGCGCTTCTATAAGAATTCGCTGCCTTATGTCATCTACGTCTTGAACACAGAGACGACTCTAACAAGGAAGAACACCATCTCCTCCTTAGGAGAAAACCTCTACTTTCTAATCTCTGACTGTCTTTTTTAGTTTGACAAGGCTAGGATCCCTATCTTGCTTTTCTTTCACCTCGGAAACTAGAGACAATTCTGAACTACTCTGAACACATACACCACCCTATGAAGAGTCGACTAAGCGAATGCCTAGTCTGGCAAGATAATGGACTTCCTGAGATAACTCTCTCTTGCTATCTTTAACATGAGCAACACTACCCATGGAGAGTCTACTTAGAGCGTCGGCCACAATGTTGGCCTTTCCCGGATGATAAAGGACACTCATGTCATAATCTTTCAAGAGCTCTAACCACCTTCTCTGATGAAGATTGAGATATTTCTGAGAAAAGACATACTGAAGGATCTTGTGATCCGTGAAGACATCTACATAAACACCGTATAGGTAATGCCTCTAAATCTTCAAGGCAAAGACTATGGCTGCTAACTCAAGATCATGAGTAGGATAATTCTTCTCATGAGGCTTTAACTATTTGGTTTTGTTGTCTATGACCTTACCATACTGCATGAGGACATAACCTAAACCCACTCTCGATGCATCACAATACACCACGAACCCATCTGAACCATCTGGAAGAGCTAAAACTAGAGCTGAGGTGAGTCGAGTCTTGAATTCTTGAAAACTCTTGTCGCAAAATCTAACCACAGAAACTTGACCTTCTTCTGAGTCAATCTGGACATAGGGGATGCAATATATGAAAATCCCTCAACAAACCATCTGTAATAGCCAGCCGAACCCAAAAAACTACTGATATCTGATGGAGAGACAAGGAGAGGCAATTTTCTTACTGCTTCGGTCTTCTGAGGATCTACTCTAATGCCATCACCAGAAACAATATGACCAAGGAACGCTACTTACCTTAGCCAAAATTCGCACTTACTAAATTTGGCGAATAGCTGATGATCTCTGAGAGTCTGAAGTACCGTTCTAAGATGGTCTACATGTTCCCGCTCTGTGCAAGAATAGACCAGAATATCATCTATAAAGACTATGACGAACACATCCAAGTGCTAATTGAACACACGGTTCATCAAGTCCATGAAAGCTGCTGGGGAATTGGTAAGACCAAAGGACATGACCAGGAATTTGAAGTGACCATACCGAGTACGGAAAGTTGTCTTCGGAATGTAACATTCTCTAACTCTGAGTTGATGGTAGCTTAATCTGAGGTCTACCTTAGAGAAATAACTGGCACCCTGAGGTTGGTCAAACAAGTCATCGATTCTGGGAAGAGGATACTTGTTCTTGACCGTGACTTTATTGAGTTGACGGTAATCTATGCACATCCTGAGAGAACCATCTTTCTTGCGCATGAATAAGACTGGTGCGCCCCACGAGGAAGTGCTGGGTCTGATGAATCCCTTATCTAAGAGATCTTTCAACTTTTCTTTCAGTTCCTAAAGTTCTGGTGGTGCCATTATGTATGGCGGAATAGAGATAGGCTGAGTATCTGGAATGAGGTTGATGCCAAAGTCTATTTCCCTTTCGGGAGAAAGGCCTGGAAGATCTTTGGGAAAGACATCTGAATATTCATGAACTACTGGGACTGATTCAAGACTGAGAGATTCAAAACCAGAGTCCTTAACATAAACGAGATGGTAGACATATCCCTTAGATATCATTTTCCTTGCCCGAAGGTAGGAAACAAGTTGACCTCTGAATGCTGAAGTACTACCCTTCCCCTCAAGGGTGGGTTCATTCGAAAACTGAAAATGAACTATTCTATTTCTACAGTCGACTGTGGCATAGCATGAATGAAGCCAATCCATGCCGAGAATGACATCAAAATCAGTCATCTCTAACTCGACTAAATCTGCTGACGTGACTTTCAGTATCATAACCGGAAAGTTCCTGTATACCCGCCAAGCATGATGGTTTTACCCACTGGGGTAGATACTGAAAAAGGCTCTGCTAGAATTTTGGGACTGATTCTCAAATCAACTGCTATATAAGGAGTAACAAAAGACAAAGAAGCTCCTGGATCTAGAAAAGCGTAAACATGCATATGAATGATATGTAACGTACTAGTAACTATATCAGGAGAATTTTCCTGATGCTGTCGAGTCTGAAGAGCATAAAGGCGATTTGGGCGTTGCCCGCTAGTAGCACTGGAAGTGGCACCCTGCTGGTTCGGGCGACCAGACTGAGCTGAGGAGCGAATATGACTCTGATAACCTGAATGAGGACAATCTCTGACTCTGTGGACTGGCTTGCCACAACCGAAACAGACATCGCTACCAGCTCTACAAGTACCCTTGTGGTTCTTACCACAAGTCTGACATAGAGGATTAGTTCGGGCATTACTGACACTGCCCTAAGACTGAGAGGCTGGCGCTCTATCCTTGTTACCCTTTCTGAACTTAGGAACTGGAGCACTGGCTGTAGAAGAAGCTGGAACTGACGACTTAGGATGAAACTGGGAACGATTTCCTCTTTCTGATTTAGGCTGTCTAAAATTGAAGCTACCTGTCCTAGCTTTCTTATTCTAGTTTTCCCTCTGCTTAATTTTCTACTCCTCTATCTGTTGAGCGTGAGTCGTGAGTCGGGCTAAAGTCATGCTACTATTTAGCATGGCGTATCTGCACTCATTAACCACGCTATCATTTACCCCTGAAACAAACTTGCTCATCTTAGCTCTGTTGTCTGCAACCACATGAGGGGCATATTTTGCTAATTGAGTAAACTTGAGAGAATACTCTTTCACCATCATATTGCCCTGCCTGAGGTTGATGAACTCTAGAACTTCTCCTCCCTCATCTCTTGGGGAAAGAATCTGTCTAAGAAAGCCGTGGCAAACTCCTCCTACTCTATAGGACCTGCACCATCTACCCTTTTGGACTTCCATTGCTTCTACCAAGTATGAGCCACATCTTGCAACTGTTATGCAAATAACTCAGCATTCTCAACAGTAGTCACCCCCATGATATCTGTCACCTTTTGGACCTGGTTAATGAATTCTTGAGGGTCTTCATCTATCTTATACTCGAGGAATGTTGGAGGATTCATTCGAGTGAAATCCCGAATCCTAGTTGCGGCTGAATTGACCACTGGGTTGGCAGGATTAATTATTGGCCACTTATTATGGGCCGCTACTGACTGAGTAAGAGTGGTAAATGCAGTTCTGAATTCTGCATGAGAAACATAATCGCCCAAAGGGTCTTCAGGCTGAGGAGCAGGCTGGTTTCTTCTATTTGGAGGCATGTTCTGAAATCAAGAGGAGAAACGGATTAGACTGAGAAACTGACTTGTGATTATGCTCACAGGCACAACATGAATACTGAAAGAGGGGAAACTGTTTCTTAAAACATCTCATAGCCTCTTGCACATAAATGTGGCGCGTAACACACCCATATCCAAGACTCTACTAGATGCGGCTTTCAGACTTTCTAGGACTCTATTGAACCTTAGACTCTGATACCAAGTTTGTAACGCCCTGATTATCTGAACCAGAATGCTACACGGTGCTTATGACCTTGAAGGATCACAAACTAACCCATGATTGATATCTGTACCTGTACACTGCATAATATGACATGAAAATGCGGAAACACATATTAAAATGCCATAAGTTTCAATACTGAACATAATCTGAATGATAATAACGTCTGAATAAAGTGGTATCACAATATCAAAACAAAACTGAAGTATAAATATGATAATACTGTAATCTTCTGAAAGCCTCTAACAGTTTGAATACTCTAGATAAGGAGTTGATGGGACATGTCCACAACTAACTCCGTCAACTGAAAACTGAATTGATATAAAATAATAAGATCTCATCCTCGGAGAATGAGGACTCACTGCAAAAACTCTGAGAAACTGGAATGCTACTGCTGCTGCTGATCTGGAAGTCATGTCTCTGAACCTATGGTGTAACATAAAAAGAAAGCACCATAGCGCAAATGTGTCAGTACAACAGAATATACTGAGTATACGTGTAAGGTAGGATGAATACATGGGGTTTACATGCATGAATGATAATAACTGACTGGTTAATATGAACGTGAGAATGCACACATGAATACAAAGTAAATGAAATCCTGACAACATGATAACCGAATCTATATACTAATGACATGAATTTACTGATATCTAGCATGACTAATAATGGGTTCTGATAATTGATATAACTGATAACATGAGTGACTGTGTCTGACAGTCCTGAATCTGATGGAACTATCTGAGTTCCGTACTGTAACTGAATTGACTGTATCTGACAGTCCTGATGTATTGAAATCTGAAGAACTATCTGAGTTTTTTTACTAAGACTGATACTGAAATTGTGGAAGGTAGTTATTTAACCAACATGCCCCAAATGTGCTATAACAGCTGAGCTGGGGTCCAATCTGTGTCCTGATTGGAAGGGTGTCAATACTGCGCCACTGGTAAGGACAAACTGTGGGTAACCCTCCTTGATCATGGAAGGGAATGCATATAACATGTACATACTTGGATGATTTCAATATTATGAACATTGCATAACACAACAATCAACACAACAATGACATGGAAATTGTGTTGCATCGTAAGGGGTAGCATAGACTTGTCATTTAGATACTATTGAATCATAAGGAACATGATTTTATCATTCTAGGCATTTTATCAAACATCTTACATGCACACTTTATGACATAGGTGAAATCATCAATTTAAGAATCTAAAACTACCCAAATTCATAGGTTTTCAAGCACCAAACTCACATACTTCATGAAAAGTCATCAAGACACCATCTTGAAACATAAATAACAACTATCAATATGAACATGATCAAATCACAACAAGCAAATCACAATAGGTTATTTAAAACATGATTCTTGGACTCCACGAAGGAAAGGGATCCATGGATGAACACTACGCATTCCTTAGTTCGTGATTTCGTGAAGATTGACGGAGAGATTCTTGAAATTTGACGGTGAATTCCCTTGGAATTGAACTTCTATGAAAACCTTAGGGCTTGTTCTTGAGAGTTTTTGAGAGTAATTGAGTATAAGTTGCTGAATTATGGCCAAATATCATGTTATAAGGCTTATATAGGGTGGGAAAAGTTACCCTTTTGACCCTACGACACGTCTTTAATTTTTGAGATTTTTTTTTAATTTTCATCCTTGCGCGACGCGCCAAGTCACTGGAAAGTGACAAATGGGAGATTGCACGGTGGCGCGACGCGGAGTTATCGCGTTGCTACGTTGTCTGCAACCTAGAATATTGGCGCGACACGCCACTATCGCGGAGCAAGACTGAAAATTGACAATTGCCATTTGAGCTATCTCCGCGATGCGCTGGAGGCTCAGGTGATACAATGTCTCACTAAAAAGGCTCTAACTCTTCTCCCGAGTGTCGGATTTAGGCGAATTTTATATCGATGGAAAGCTTATTGAATTTCCCACATGAAAAAAGTGAAAATATTGAAAATTCCTCATGAAAAAATCATCATTCACTTTAGAAGCTAATACTAGGCATTCTTCGGACGAAATTAGTTAGGAAGAAAAATTCGGGGTATTACAATCATGCAATAATTTTCTTAGCTCCAGGTTAAATTCACAAAGTTTTGTGTCATTTCAACTATTTTATCATTAAAAGGGAGTAGAAAATGATGTAGTGTCTATGATATAATTCCATCATTAATATATCATAGCCACCATATGCATATATAAATTCTAGTTTAGTTAGTGGTTTTGTTCAAACTTGTTTTTGGCCATTTAGGGATATATACATACAAGACTTCTGTTTTAGACTTTAGGTAATACGCGAAAACTATTTTCAATATTGCATACAATAGTATATACATATGGAAGAAGTAACTTGATATTTGCATTCACCACTTGATATTTGCAGACGATCTAATGGTCTTCTGTAAAGGTGATATCAATTTAGTCACTAAAGTTATGGCGGCATTATCCCACTTCAGCTTAATCACAGGTCTTGAGGCAAAGGCTGAAAATTACAGCATCTTCATAGCTGGTACGAATGATAACACCAAAGAGCAACTTCTTGCCTTGACAGGGTTTTCAGGGACAATTTCCAATTAGGTACCTTAGCTTGGACTTCCCTTATCATCCAAGAAGTGGAAGAAGGTGGAATGCCAAAAATTGATAGATAAGATTACACAGAATTATCTCTGGTTATGCCAAACTGTTGTCTTATGCAGGTAGACTTCAAGGGGTGAATGCAGTCCTGTTTTCAATACATAATTTTGGGGGATATGTCTTTATTCTTCCCCAAAGTGTGTCAGAGAAGTTGATAGAATTTTCAGGGACTATTTTTTTGGGGTGGGGTGGTGGATGATGACGAGAAGGGGAAAATACCATTGGGAGCATGGGAAAAGATTTGTTGTCCAATGAAGGCAGGTGGTTTAAATGTGAAGAATTGTAGAAGCTGGAATATTGCCTCAGTAGGCAAACTATTGTGGCAATTATCAGAAAAGCAAGACTCATTATGGGTCAGGTGGGTACACGGGTTGTATATAAGGAATGGTGATTCAATTTGGTCTCACAACCCTCCAGCAGTTGTAGCTGGTGTTGGAAGAAACTCATTGCATTTAAGGTAGACATGGCTCAATGGTATGCACAAGGTAGATACACATTGGCGCACTCTGGTCATTATTCAATAACTGCTAGTTACATGACGATGTTGGGTATTCAGACCAAGCTAAGAATTGTTGATCTTGTTTGAACTTCTGTGGCTCAGCCAAGACATAGAATGATCACATGGTTAGTTGTGCATGGTATAGATTACTAACGAAGGAAAGATTGCTGCATCTGCATAAACATGTGGACTATACTGAGTGTTGTTTACGTGATAGTCAAAGAATTGAAACATTTCTACACTTATTTGCACAATGTGAGTGGATAGGTAGATTCACTGATCTGCAATCATGAGCAGGCATTCAGTTCCACAAAGGGGAGGTGAGACAGGTACTGGAAGCAATCAAAAGGAAGAACTGGAAGCAATTTTGTAAAGAAGTGGTTGCAGCTCTATGGAGTGCTATCATCTATCATACATGGAGGGCAGGAAATTGGAAACTTCATAGAGGCGTTACTATTGGAAGTGATACTGTTCTAGCACAAATTAAATCAGAATTGTAGAGACAGTAGAGTTGTTTAGGGATGCCAAAAAGGCTCATAGTTGTATAGTTTGATTTAGCATTTTTTCTTGTAACTAGTCTGATTTAGTTGGAGGCCTAAAGAAGTAGCAGCCTTCCTAGAAGGGGCTATGGATTCTAGATTCTCTGTACGTGTATTGACTTGCTTGTTAATGGTATTTACATTTTATTCAAAAAAAAAAAAACTAATTACACATTAATCGATAACTTTAATTTTAATCAATCTTAATGTATTACATATTAGGAGTTCTTACTTTTTATAAGTAAGTTAATATTTAACACATGTCTAAAGTTTATATTAAGATATCTAAACATCAATCAAGAAAACTGTTAGATTACAATTTTATGTTATGAGTGAAGTATAAAAAAAAATTCAAAGCCACAAAATAATAATAACTCAAGAAGAAAGCAAATTAAAATAAAATCACAGCAACAGGGCTCAATTCAAAATGTATTAGAGAAGATGGTAAGAGGTGGCAAGTTCAAAATCAAATGAGCATATCAATTCATGATGCCTCAACTGCCTAAGGTTCCATGGAAGAATATAACATCGCACAAGTAAGTGCACCCGAGGTTCAAATTCATACTACGGTTGGCAGTGCAACAAAGGTTGGCAACAGTAGTGAGGCTTCAAAAAATAGGAATCCAAGTTCCAATGAACTGCATATTTTGTGATGGGGACACAAAAACTTTTGACCACCTGTTCTTTAGATGCCCATACAGTAACCAGGTGTGGAGAAGAATGTTAAGTTGGCTGCAACTCAGAAGAAGCATTGGCACATGGTAGCAGGAACTTGACTGGATGAGCAAAGTAGCTAAGAAGAAGGGAGCTTATGCTGAAATCATTTGCTGCACATTTGTGATGGTCGTCTACAACATATGGTATGACACAAACACATTGAGGTTCAAGAAGGGACATGCAGTGGTTGATCACACATGCTATAGTATAGTCATGAACCTACACATACAGGGAATCCATAGAGCAACCTGGAGGAATGTACTGCACAAGCTAAATTACTTTCTTATGTAGTGTTATAGGTAGTGAGAGCTAGATGATGTTGAGAGTTAGATAGTTGGAGGTAGATGGTCAGCTTCTACCCGGCTTTGTAAAGACAGATTTTGGTTATTAATAATACAACATCCTTGAACCAAAAAAAATAAAAAAAAAAATAAAATCATACTTATTGTACATTGAAAAATTTAAATTTAGCCACCTAATCATCTAACATGGATAGAGATTATTATATACAAACACTAAAAAATAAGAAAAAATTAAAATAAATAATTAAATTTGTCGAGAATCTATGGACAGGAAGGAAGTACGTTAATTGTAGATTGAAAAATTATTGTATTCAAAATATACACCATAAAGATATGCGAAATGTCACGGCTTGGACTCCCAAACAGACCATCAATCTTTGATTTTTCTGTCAACTTTATTCGGAAACAACATACTTGTTTCATTAGAAACTTTTAACTGAAAGAGAAAGTACAAAAAATTATTAAAATGGGAGAATTCATTGTCAATTGTCGGTTAATTGATACCTAATTTTTAAAGATGTCAACCAAAGAGTTTATTTAAAAAAAAAAAAAGTAGAAAAATATGATGATAGCAAGAAAATTACTTAAATCAATAAAAAAACCAAAATAAGAAAAAAAATTTAGAGGTAGAAAAAGTGAATGTTAGTACTTAAAAGAGAATTATATACATTTTTTTATAAGGTAAAATTAATTTGAAAGTATTATGTTCTAATTTCTTACCTACCTAATATGCCAAATAAAAGAAAATAGTTAAGTATGCTATTATGGTATTTTTTTTATTTGGAGTTATTGATTATTTTTTTCCTAATTTATAATTTAGGAGTAAGGTTTAGATTTATAAGGGCCTATAGTTAACTGCACGTAAATATGCTTAGTTATTTTGTCCTAATTTATAATTTAATGGAGTTTAAGTTTATAAGGATCTATATATTGACAGTTAATTGTGATGTAAGAGCTTGTTTTTAAGCAATAAGATTTTTGTGGAACAAACCTTAATAAAAAAGATATTATTTAATTTAAAATTTTATTATTTGAGAAGAAATAGTAAAAATACAATTCTGTTTATTGCGAAATCTTTTAATGAAGGTTAAAAATTCAAATCACTTTTTTAACGGTCTTCACACTTTTAATAGATTATAGATTACGGATATAGATTATAGATTGTAGATTATAGATATAGATATAAATATAGATATAGAATAGGAGTTACGTTTATATGTTTTTTTTTTATAAATAGTATTTTAATAAATATGGGGTAAAATTAGTAGAATAGGAGTTACATTTATATGTATTTTTTTATAAATAGTAATTTAATAAATATGGGGTAAAATTAGAAGAATAGGAGTATGTTTATTTGTTTTATTTTTTTTGTATAAATAGTATTTTAATAAATATGGGGTAAAATTAGTAGAATAGGAGTTATATTTATATGTATTTTTTTATAAATAATAGTTTAATAAATATGGGGTAAAATTAGAAGAATAGGAGTAGGTTTATATGTTTTGTTTTTTGTATAAATAGTATTTTAATAAATATGGGGTAAAATTAGTAGAATA
Source organism: Capsicum pubescens (assembly GCA_030864215.1). Taxonomy (NCBI): domain Eukaryota; kingdom Viridiplantae; phylum Streptophyta; class Magnoliopsida; order Solanales; family Solanaceae; genus Capsicum; species Capsicum pubescens. The sequence goes on along the minus strand of CM061546.1, from coordinate 22,472,531 downwards.
GGAGGGTAAAATTAGAAGAATAGGAGTAGGTTTATATGTTTTTTTTTTTGTATAAATAGTATTTTAATAAATATGGGGTAAAATTAGTAGAATAGGAGTTACATTTATATGTATTTTTTTATAAATAATATTTTAATAAATATGCGGTAAAATTAGAAGAATAGGAGTACGTTTATATGTTTTTTTTTTGTATAAATAGTATTTTAATAAATATGGGGTAATATTAGTAGAATAGGCGTTACATTTATATGTTTTTTTTATAAATAGTATTTTAATAAGTATGGGGTAAAATTAGTAGAATATATAGGAGTTACGTTTATATGTTTTTCTTATTATAAATAGTATTTTAATAAGTATGGGGTAAAATTAGTAGAATAGGCGTTACATTTATATGTTTTTTTTATAAATAGTATTTTAATAAGTATGGGGTAAAATTAGTAGAATATATAGGAGTTACGTTTATATGTTTTTCTTATTATAAATAGTATTTTAATAAGTATGGGGTAAAATTAGTAGAATAGGCGTTACATTTATATGTTTTTTTTTATAAATAGTATTTTAATAAATATGGGGTGAAATTAGTAGAATAGGAGTTACGTTTATATGTTTTTTTTTTTTTAATAAATAGTATTTTAATAAATATGGGGTAAAATTAGTAGAATAGGCGTTACATTTCTATGTTTTTTTTTATAAATAGGATTTTAATAAGTATGGGGTAAAATTAGTAGAATAGGCGTTTCATTTATATGTTTTTTTTTTATAAATAGTATTTTAATAAATATGGGGTGAAATTAGTAGAATAGGAGTTACGTTTATATGTTTTTTTTTTATATAAATAGTATTTTAATAAATATGGGGTAAAATTAGTAGAATAGGCGTTACATTTATATGTTTTTTTTATAAATAGTATTTTAAGAAGTATGGGGTAAAATTAGTAGAATATATAGGAGTTACGTTTATATGTTTTTCTTATTATAAATAGTATTTTAATATGTATGGGGTAAAATTAGTAGAATAGGCGTTACATTTATATGTTTTTTTTTTTATAAATAGTATTTTAATAAATATGGGGTGAAATTAGTAGAATAGGAGTTACGTTTATATGTTTTTTTTTTATAAATAGTATTTTAATAAATATGGGGTAAAATTACATTTACCTATATAGGTCTTTTGGTTTTAGCTTATCTAAACCTACAATCATAATAATTCATAGAAACCTCATAGGCAAGAAGACCAAGAGATGTAGAAAGCTAATGGCAAAAAGCAATTGAGTACTAAATTCCCTCAGCATCACAAGGAAAGAATGTTTGAATCCACCAAAAGAGTTGGGTGGAAATTGCAGAATCCTACAGTTGATATATTGCCGGAATGTCTCATTCAGGAGATACTTGGTTTTCTTAGTTATGAAGAAGCAACCAAGATGAGCATTCTCTCCAAAACATGGCTACAAGCGTGGTCGACTCTTCCCAACTTGAAATTTACAGCTGATTTTTACGAAGCCAATATGGATCTGGTGGATAATATCATGGAGAGATACAGGGACCGGAATATCCCTATAGAGAAGTTTGAATTATCAAAGTCTTACTCTAGCTGTCCTCATAGAATTGTCCCTATGTTTTATAGGTGGCTTGACGTTGCACTTCAGAATGGTGTAAAATATTTGGCGTTTAGAATCCGCAACCTCCCATTACCTATTTCACAACCTTGAAAGCAAAATCTTTAAAAGAATTGGTTCTGACCAATTGTGATCTGAAGCGCGCCACATTATCTAGCGGTGTGGTGAACTGTCCTTCTTTGAGAAAGCTTTCTCTAATCAGGGTATATTTAGATGAAGACATGCTTCAGACTCTACTTAATAGCTGTCCGTTGATAGAATCTTTCACCCTAAAAGATTGTATGGATTTGATAAAGATTGAGCTTCTAAATCTTCAAAAGATCAAGTCAGTTTCCATTTGGAACAATATTAACCAGCATATTAAGATCCAAGCAGCAACTCTTGAACACTTGTCTTATTTTGGTTATCCATCGGAAGAACTGAATGCGGTTGAATGTCCGAATCTGAAATCTTTAGAACTATCACATATGTATATATATGATTCATCATTGCACAACCTTATTTCTAGATGTCAACCACTGAAGGTCTTGAAGATTCAGCATTGTTGGTGCACATTGAGGATTGAGGCTCCGAATTTGGTATCGCTTGAGTATATGGGGGATCAAATTCCTGAACTTAAAATTGCAAGAGAGTCAAGCCAATTGGAGCACTCAAAAATCATTCTTGTTCGATGCTATGACAATAATACTGCATGGTTTTGTAAGTTGAGGACGTTTCTATCAAATTTGACCTCTTGGTCTCAAGTCTCCCTTTATTTTTTCGAATGCAGTGAGATCAACATGGAAGATTTGCAACTAGACCACGGATTTGATATCCCCCAAGTTGGCGTCATAAATGTCGATATTAAACAGGAGATTAAGAAGTGCTCAACATTTGTATATGCTTTGTTATGGAGTTGCCATCCTAGGAGACTTAACCTGCAATTATCAAGAAAAATGGCTACATTTTTCATCGACTGTTTGATGCATATGAAGAATTCGAGTCAGTCGATTTCTCATGGAAACAAGCCTTTGTATAGTCAATTAAAAGAAGTAAAAGCGTACAAACTTGATTGCAAGAGCAGGAGTTGGCATCTTGTGGAACACAAAAGCGAGGAGCTGGAAACAAGGAAGAGGGATAAATATTATATTCTATTGGATTGGTGATGCAGTTTATTCAATTATAAATTGAAAATGTACTTATTCATTAATAAAGTTTTTTAATACTATATATTTTTCAGGTAAGATCTTAGATAATTAAGAGCTCTTTCAAATTTAAGTTTCTTATCAGTTCATAATTTATAAAGAGTCATTTATCAGACATGATTTAGTTGGAAATATCAAGGCACAATGATAGTATGTTCGGTTTTTATGTGTAGTTCATGTGGATTTGTTGTACGTCTTTTTGGCATATATATTAGATATTTTAGCTATATTCATCTTTAAGGCCCAACTTATGGGTGTTCTTGTAGAGAATAGCAGGCCCAAGATCGTTAACTAAGATAGGAGGATTCAACCAATATCGATATTGTGTATAGAGACTTGACTACTTGAATTGGGTTCTAAATACATCTCTACCAGAACAATCTTACATAACTTTATTTTTCTAGCTACCTAACAAGAATCTAGTAACTTCTAGATCTATCTTTAAGATAAGTATCAAGATACTACAACGTGGCATTCTAGACTCTTGTAGAAATTGAGAGACAGTATTGGAAATTTTCTTTTCTGTGTTTTTTATTTCTTGGCCATCAAGTATCTTTATACAAGTTAATAGAAAGAACGGAAATATTCTATTCATATTCTATGCTAAACTACTAATCTGCTTTTACAATGCTAAAATGAAACTATGCACTACATGTCTTGTTTAACTATTTGGCCTAGACGTGACTGACACCCACTAACACCACCTGTCGGGAGAATCAATTTTGCTTACACTTTACTAATTAATAAGCACTAAAAATAAGGTATGTGCAATTCCAACGCATTAATAAATAATGAATAATAATTCCAAAATCCATAATCAAACTATAAATTCAACAATCACTCGAGAATTATTCTCTATCCCAAATCCTACATTAAGACTATGAATTATCTAAAATAGAGCTATATGAGTTTAATTTTTGGGCATGCAAACCCAATGAAAAGAAATATACTATGAAGGCCTAAAGTGGAAACGAAAGCCTCCACGAACAATGCGAGGGCTCACCTCAATAATAGAATCTTTACGAATGAATCGTCACCCACTAGTTTCACCTTCAACGATAGTATATGCAGACATGCAAGTAAGGAGTGAGCTATATATAAAATATAACCCAATAAGATCTCCAACACGCTACTTTAAGTACTCCAAACAAGTATTAGAAAAAACAACAACACCAAAAACGTGAAGTTATTACACACAAGAATTTTATCATAATAAGATGACCAATGAGACCCAACAATCATTCATCAGGAACTATAGATCTCAATACAATTTATACTACGTACTTATCACAATTTGTAATTAAAGTAATTAACCAACATCAGGAGTTCTGAGCAACATACACAATGCGCCAAATATATCAAGAGTATATACACAATACTCAGGGAAGCATACGCAATTCCTCATATCAAATCAAGAAGCATACACAATGCTCAAAGGAAGCATACACAATGCCCCATTAGAACCAACTTCAAGGAAGCATTCACAATGCCCTAATCTCATAGTACACAACCGTATCACATCACGAAATAGTTTATAAAGGGAATTTTAGTATTTTTGAACATAAAATATATGTGGCTGACCTTGAAGACCGTTGATTCTGCCAAGCACACGCTCGTCTCAATACATGGACCGGACAGACAAAAACACATTTTCTTTAAAAAAAAAAAAAAAAGCAAGCACCTAAAGCTTAAAGTCTCACTTACGTTGCTAATGAAAAGTTTTCCAATCTCGTAATGCGTAAAACACCACTCAAACAACCTCCAATGGCTTCAATTTGCTTTGACTACCGTCAACAGTGGCCCAAAGATCCTTGTTTTTGTCTATAAACTCTCCCAAAATTTTCACAGTAAGTTTTCTTGTTTTCTTCCAAAAATAAAGGAGCAAAAAGGCCCTATTCTATTCCTTCTAAAAGTGAAAAAAACTAAACAAGGGGGAGGGTTTTGGCTTGCTCACTTTAATTCTCTTAATTAATATTAATAATATAGGATAAATTATCCATTTACCCCTGATTAAAAAAACCGAGTTATTACAACCTTGAAGAAGATCTTTATATGCATCAACCTCGTGGGTATGCTCATTTTGATTTTCCTCATTATGTGTGCAAATTAAAGAAAGCAATTTATGGACTTAAGCAGGCCCTCGAGACTGGTACTCTGAGTTAAAGCAATTCTTGCTTCAGATTGTCTTTCAAAAGTCTAACTGTGACTCTTCTCTATTGATTCGTCATCAAAATGGAGAATTGATCTATATTCTTGTACGCGTTGATTACATAATTATTACTGGATAAAACTTTGAGGTTATCAAGAAAACTATCCAGGTTCTTTCAGCGAGATTCTCTCTCAAAGACCTCAGACATTTGCACTACTTTTTGGGTATTGAAGTTCTTCGCTCTAAAGAAGGTATCGTTCTTTCTTAGGACAAGTATGTTTCAGATCTTCTTGATGCCCAGTATGTTTCATGAGTTTCACTGCCTTACTATTCTTAAAGGATGACACACCTTGGGCAGATGCCACTTTGTATCATTAAGTACTTGGTACATTTCAGTATTTGTCATTTGCCTTACTATTCTTAAAGGATGACACACCTCGGGCAGATGCCACTTTGTATCATCAAGTACTTGGTAAGTTTCAGTATTTGTCATTCACCAGACCAGATATAAGTTTCGCAGTTAACAAATTATCTAAAATCATGTATGCTCCTACACAAACACACTAGTGTTTTCTTAAGAGACTCTTGCAATATCTCCAACATACCAAAACTCCAAATTGTCTCAAATCTTGTATGCTCCTACAAAAACACACTAGTATTTTCTTAAGAGACTCTTGCAATATCTCCAACATAACAAAACTCATGGCTTACAGATGCTGTTATAACCCAAACGGGAGAGCCCAACCCAAAAGACTAGTCTAGTAGGTGGGAGAACCCATTGGCTTATAACCCCCTTAGCATTTCTTTTTTTTCCAATGTGGGACATTGGTTCATTACAATCGTCTCCGCTTGAGAACCAACGACCTCGTTGGTCATGGCTATGCCCAGTTGGTCACGGCTGACACCCCTCTTGCGTCCAGGCCACCACTACTGGCACACATGCCACCACTTCGAGACGCGGCTACACACGTGGTTTGTTCCCGTTGGTCACGGCTATGCCCAGTTGGTCACGGCTGGCACCCCTCGGGTCCAGGCCACCACTACAGGCACATAGGCCACCACTCCGAGTCACGGGCTCCTCGTTGGTCACGGCTATGCCCAGTTGGTCACGGCTGGAACCCCTTAGGTCCAAGCCACTACTACTGGCACATAGGCCCTCACTCCGAGTCATGGACCCCACACATGGGACTCTCAATGAAAGCACCAATGTTATAAACTAAACGGGAGAGCCCAACCCAAAAGACTAGTCTAGTAGGTGGGAGAACTAGTTGGCTTATTACCCCCTTAGCATTTCTCTTTTTTTCCAATGTGGGACATTGGTTCATTACAGATGCCGAGCAAGATACATCCTGGGTTGTTTATGTATTCAGATGCCAATTGGGCTGGTGACATTAATGACAGGACCTCCACTTTTGGATATATCTTATACTTTGGTGCAAATCCTATCAGTTAGTCATCCAATAAGCAATGCACTGTTGCGCGCTCCTCCACTGAAGCAGAGTATCATGCAGTAGCTTCTGCATTTGCTAAGGTCAATTGGGTCCAAAAACTTCTTGTAGAACTACATGCGCAGCTGCCTGATCCACCCATAATCTGTTGTATTAATGTTGTTGCTACCCATCTTTGTCAACATCCATACGACATAGTAGGAAGAAACACATTGAAGTTGATTTTTACTTTGTTAGAGATCAAGTGCAGCGAAAACAGGTGCTCATTCAGCATTGACATGCTGCTTATCAACTCGCAGACAAGCTTACAATGCCTTTGACTCATTTTTTTTTTTTCATCATCAGTCCAAGTTAAAGGTTATTGATACCACCTTCAACTTGTGAGGGCTTATTGGGGCATGATTGATTGTGTAGTATATGGTGCAGAATTTCTCTCCTTTATTTGTGCATAACTAATTGTATATTTGTTGTCATTTACAGCTTTATATTAGGTCAATATTTTACAGCTCTATACTCCTACAATTTAGGATTAAGCTTGGTCTATCGGTTGTATATAAAGTGCTTTGCACAGTATGAATAGAATACAAGTCTGAAATACTTCTCCATTTCTCGAACCTTTAATATAACATTCCTGACCCTGCTGTTTTTTATTTAGTTCAACCAAAAATCAGTATCATTAAATGTTACTATTAATGTTAAGATCACTTCAAAATAAAAGTCAAGTTCAATCATCAAAAGTGAGATGTCTTTGGATGTAGGAGCATCCACTCCATTCCTGTGGGCTTTTGAGGGATCATATCGCTTGGCAAAGACTTGGGAAGAATATACCGACACATTGGAGTGCCATTGGTGTAATTCAAAAATTCAGTTGATAGCTGGACTGACTATAGATAACAACTAGCAGGAATCTGAAAGCTTGATCATATCATTATACCCAACGGATGAAAAATTTATTGTAAAGTCAGTTTCAAGTAATCTTGGAAAAAAATGTTTGAGATTGCACGCTTTTGCTAATGAAAGTGGCTTATTGACATGGAATATAATAACATCATGAGGTTCCCAATTTAGGATTGATAGGCTACGAGCCATAGTATGCTAGAAGCTGGAACCTCGCAATACCATAGCAGAACCGAAATGCTCTTAATGATTCACATTCCATTTCGAGCTACAAAAAGCAAACATCAGTTAATTATTTTTGGGATGAAACTTAGTTTTTCCAACAATAAAGCAGTTTTTGTCCTGACGTTGCTCGATCTCTGTATGTATTGTTCTATACCAAACCTAGATCCTGCTACAGTAAATAGACTTTGGTAATAGTGGCGGGTACTCACCAACAATAACAAACAATAAAAAACCATCCATGTTTATCTGATGGGACAAAATAATAGTTAACTACTACAAGGAATAAAGAAAAAGAAAATAATTAAACTTCTAATATAGTAGCATTAGGAGAAACTAAAGTCTCGGCATATGTTCGATCGATGAAAAGTAAAACTTGAGGTCCTGCAATTTTAAATTCTTTCAACTTTCGTTTTGCATCACCAACTTTATTCAACTCTCGAGTTTTTGAATCATACACCGCATATTCATTCGTATCGCTCCTGTAAAACAAAAAATCTTTAGTACCCTTCTTAAGCAATAAAGGACCTGGTTCTTCAATTTCCAACATTTTTTTTCCACAAACAGCTCGTCGATACATTCTTAGTCATACTCGAAACTTCCAGATTAAGTTTACCATAGAACGAGACCCTCGAAAATTTAGCCAAAAAAATGCGTTCTCCCAGAGAAAATTGAGTCGTATTTGTGATCGGAAGGCGGATTGTTGTTGATTCTCTGAGGTTCTCAGGGTTCCAGAAAACAATGTTGTCGGGAAACCGTATAGCTAGAAGAAAAGCACCGTTGACGCGAGAATTCACAAAATTTATGCGTAATTGGTGAGTGATTACTGACGGAGGCTCAATAATTGAGTCGTCAATTGAGCAGTCTAGATCCTTTTTGAAGGCATTTAAAATTTGGTTCAGGTAATAGTGGTGCTTGGTGAATTGAGGATCTTCGATTAGAGAACGCAAACAGGTTTGAATCTTAGAAGTGATTTTTCGGGAAGTTTCATGAGTATATTGATGGCGAGATCATTGGGAAAAGTATTGATATTCGTCATTATGATGAATTTTTGGCTGAAACAAGGAGACTTTTGTAGGACTAGGGTTTAATATAAGTGGAAAAAAAAACGACTTCCTTTTTCTTTTGTTAAAGTGACATTATCTTTGGACGGTTGGAGTATGTGATAGTTTCAAGAATTTTGAAATTGATATGTGTTAAAAGTGCAATTATCAATAGAAATGAATAATTATGCAAACACTAAACAGTTAGAATTATAATTCCTAGAATAGGGTTTTATTTTCTGTTGACAGACGTATTTGCAAATAATAAATCTAATTCACAAAATACTCTGTCAATCATTTATGAATAAAATATGTATTTAATGTGTATATTCTGTGGTTGCATTATGGTGCATATTTGGTATAGATTATGGTACCTTGGTTATAGTATGTATTAGTATTTGATATATAAAAAAGGGTATATACTATATATTATGATATTTATGTGGTAGTTAATTTTATTTTTTTTTGTTAATAGTATTCAATATGTAAAGATGGTAGGTGAAAAAAAAAAAGGAAAGGCAACAATTTAGGAGAAAATTATGGGAAAAGAAAGTTTTGGGGAATAATAGGAGAAGACAACCATTATATCCTGATTGAAGGAAAAAATGTTACCATATCTTTTATTTTTATTACCTTATTTGTTAGATTAAATAAGATGAATTAATAGAGGAGGAAGAGAAATGCTAAAAAATCAGTTCATTTACCTAAAACAACTCCCCCAAAAAAGCCAAAATCACCGTATATGAAAATTTATTCTATTTTCTATAAAATAAATCAGTTTTTTCTTAAATTGTTATGTTTTGTAAATAAAAATTAGATTTTGTAAATAAGAAAAATATATTGTATGTATTGTAATTTAAGGTCTTAAATTGTGTAGATATATAATTTTCCCATTTAAAAACATGATACATGTTGGGAGCACAAGCTTAGACTAAATGATCTCAAAATCTCAAGATTCGTTTTTACTTTCAATAATCCTAAGCAATTAAGTCGCAATTTATTCTATGTATATGGACATATTTTTTGGGGTATATATGGTAAGAAATTTAAACGTCAAAGCAATAAATTCAAATTAGTTGTTTTGAAATACACGAAAGAAATTTATGTCAGAAAAGGATTAAATAAATATACTCCTATGTGGCTTTTATTTTAATAAAAATATTTAAATTTTTTTTTTTTTATTTTCGTCATTTGAAAAAGATATATCTTAGTCAATTGTGTAATGTCAGTGGCATAAATACATCATTTTTTAAAGGAGGGTATATAAGCTCTCAATCATGTATTCAGGGGTATATTTAGATATGTTCCCTAATTAATATATTCTTTTGGTTTGATATGTTTGTCTATTTAAATTGAAAAATGAATAATCAAATCGAAGCTTAAAGTTGGTCAAACCAACCAAATGTTTTCGCTATTCGGAGGTTCTTTTGTGCCACATTGGTTTGAACATAGAGGTGTATCACTAGAAAATCGGTAATTTCTAGTAAAATAATTTGACGGAATGCCTTGTAATTTAGCTCGTCGTTAATGTTTCCAATGGATTTCCGTCGAAAATCTCTTACCGACGAGCAAATTCCATCCAAGTAACTTTTGGGTTTATTTTAGTCCAATCCATTTATTCAATCAGTCCATTTTAACTTGCTCAATTTCAGCTTGATAGCCCTAGCTACCACCATCACAATTCACAATTATAATATACTAGTCAAGTGCATGTGTGTCTCGCGTCAATTAAAAAAAATTAGATACAACAACAAAATTATTTAAACCATAATAAATTTACCGGTAGAAGATTGGAAATGATGAACAGGTTAAACAAGCTAATTTTACGCGTAGTTAGACTAAACCGGCAATTTGAAGTGGGGATGCTAAGGCTTACAGTCCCTTCCCTATCTCTAATCCTTCATGTAATTAAAAATTTATTAAAAGATATAAAAGATGTGATGACAAAAAATGGACCCAATATTATGATAGTAATGCTATATAGTTTGTCTTTACTAATAGCTTAAAAACTGTTGAATTCCTTTGACAAAATTTAAACCTGCGGCAATCAAAAAGAGAACCACTATTCTCGTAATGTAAATCTTAATTTTTCGTCGAGATAACCTTAATTTTTTTTAGCTACTTTATTCGACGGCAACACACTTGTTTTGTACAATTTTTCGATCAGAAATTGTTAAGAGAGGAGAATCCATTATTAATTGTTGATTATGTAAAATTTCTATATAATTTTAAATTTATTAACTAAAAGGAATACAAAAAGGCTGAAAGAACGATGATAATGAATGAAAAAGACGACTTGAATCAAAACTAAAATAAGAAAAAAGTGGAAGTAAAATAGGCCGTATTTTGTGGTAAAGTTTGATCAAAATAATATTTAAATAGAATTGTAGAATTTTTTTTTTAAAATAAGGTAAAATTTTAATTGATTTAAAATTATTAAAATATTAGAGCCGTGAATATGGGTCAGGCCCGTTGGGGCCGACCTGGCCTGTAATTTGATGGAGTTGGGCTTCAGTTTTTTGCAGCCCATTTAAGAACATGACTTTTTAGCTCAGCCGGAATAAGCCCATGGCCCGTGGGGCTTGAGCAATGTGGGTTAGTTTAACCCGTGGGCCATCCCGTGAGTCAAATACATGCAACTATTTAGATTGCTTATTAGTATTTTTATTTGGTTCGAAGGATATCATGTCAAAAGTTATTTAATTTCGCTATTAGGAGTATTTTTTGGGGTGTTGGACACTTGATTAACAAGTATTAACACTATATAATATTGTTTGGTAATATTTATGTTTATTAACATTCTAAAATTAAATTATAAAATATTATATTTTAAAAAGTGGACAGGCCTGTAAGGCCCGCAGCCCACAGAGTAATAGTGTGGGCTTGGTGTTTTTGGGCCCATCATTTCGATGGGCCAGCCCGGCCCGACCCATCAAACTCAAAGCTCATGTGGACTATCCCGAATGGGCCGGGCCGACTCGTATTAACAGCTCTATAAAATATTAAAATTTTTGACCTAGATCAAATAACAAATAAGGACTTTAAATAATTTGATGTAGTATTTATGTATAGTTTGAATTTTACTTAGAAATATAGAAAAATATTTGGAACAAAACAACTTCTTTTTTTTTTTCAGAACTAAAAAGGTAAAAATATTTCAAACCCATTAGAAATAGGAAAGGCAGAATATAAAGGTAGGTTTTCCTCCCAATAATATCAAGAATCTGTATTATACCAACGGACCCCTTATAATCTGATTACTGAATTTTGCTGCATGACCATGAGGAGAGCAACTGCTGACATATTGCCGGAATGTCTCATTCACAAAATACTTCGTTTTCTTAGTTTTAAAGAAGCAACAAAGATGAGTGTTCTCTCCAAATCATGGTTTCAGGCCTCGTTGACAATTCCCTACTTGAAATTCAATTTTGATCATAGCAAGGGAAATATGATGAAAATAGTGGTGGACAATATCATGGAGAGATATAGGAAGGGGAAAATCCCTATAGAAAAGTTTGAATTATCAGATTACTCTAATAAATCTCAAGTTAACCCACATATTGATAAGTGGCTTGATGTTGCACTTCAGAACGGTGTAAAAGATCTTGACCTTACCCTTAGTTCATACCCCTTTCCTATTTTCACAATCTTAGCAGAAAAATCTTTAAAAGAATTGGTTCTGACTAGAGGGACTTCTTTGTTCCTCAGTCTACGAGTCGATAGACTATGGTTTTGACTGGAATCTCTTCATAAGAGAGGCTGTTCTGAACATCTATGCTCTGAATAGGGATTACAACTGATGGGTTACCTACACACTTCTTGAGCAAAGAGACATGGAAGACTGGATGAATTGAGGCTAGATCTGAAGGCAATTCGAGCTCATAAGCTACCTTGTCGAAGCGACTGAGAATCTTGAAGGGATCGACATATCGGGGACTGAGCTTTTCCTTCTTGTCGAATATCTTCACTCCCTTCATGGGAGAGATCTTTAGATAGACATAGTCACCAATCTCAAACTCAAGATATTTTCTACGAACATCTGCATAAGACTTCTATCGGCTCTGAGCTGCCCGGAGTCTTTCTCTAATCAACTGGACTTTCTCTAGGGCGTCGAATACCAAGTCAGGCCCTATGAATGAGGCCTCACTAACTTCAAAACAACCGATTTGAGATCTACATATCCTACCATAGAGAGCTTCAAATGAAGCCATCTGAATACTGGAATGATAGCTATTGTTGTATGCAAACTCAATCAAAGACAAGTGGTCATCCCGACTAACCTTGAAATTAACAGAAATGCCCTTAGCATATCATCAAGTATCTGAATGGTCCTTTCTGCTTGACCATCTGTCTGAGGATAAAAGGTTGTACTAAGATGAACTTGGGTACCAAGACCCTTTTGGAATGCTTTCCAGAAGTGAGAGGTGAACTGGGTACCTCTGTCTGAGATGATAGATAATGAAACACCATGTAATCTGACCAACTCCCTAATATAGAGTTTGGCGTAATCCTCGGCTGAATAAGAGGTATGAACTGGAAGAAAATGAGCTGATTTGGTCATTTGTTCTACTATGACCCAAACTGAATCATGCTGATGACGAGTTCGAGACAAACCCGTCACAAAGTCCATGTTTACTTCTTCCCACTTCCAAGTAGGAATGGTGAACTCCTGCATGGAACCACTAGGCTTCTGATGCTCTATATTAACCTGCTGACATGTAGAGCACTTAGCCAGAAACTCTGTAACATCTCTCTTCATCCCACTCCACCAATAGATCTCCCACAAGTTGCGGTACATCTTTGTGGCCCCTGGATGAATAGAGTAGCACGCACCATGCGCTTCTATAAGAATTCGCTGCCTTATGTCATCTACGTCTTGAACACAGAGACGACTCTAACAACGAAGAACACCATCTCCTCCTTAGGAGAAAATCTCTACTTTCTAATCTCTGACTGTCTTTTTTAGTTTGACAAGGCTAGGATCCCTATCTTGCTTTTCTTTCACCTCGGAAACTAGAGACAATTCTGAACTACTCTGAACACATACACCACCCTATGAAGAGTCGACTAAGCGAATGCCTAGTCTGGCAAGATAATGGACTTTCTGAGCTAACTCTCTCTTGCTATCTTCAACATGAGCAACACTACCCATGGAGAGTCTACTTAGAGCGTCGGCCACAATGTTGGCCTTTCCCGAATGATAAAGGACACTCATGTCATAATCTTTCAAGAGCTCTAACCACCTTCTCTGATGAAGATTGAGATATTTCTGAGAAAAGACATACTGAAGGCTCTTGTGATCCGTGAAGATATCTACATAAACACCGTATAGGTAATGCCTCTAAATCTTCAAGGCAAAGACTATGGTTGCTAACTCAAGATCATGAGTAGGATAATTCTTCTCATGAGGCTTTAACTGTCTGGTTTTGGTGTCTATGACCTTACCATACTGCATGAGGACATAACCTAAACCCACTCTCGATGCATCACAATACACCACGAACCCATCTGAACCATCTGGAAGAGCTAAAACTAGAGTTGAGGTGAGTCGAGTCTTGAATTCCTGAAAACTCTTGTCGCAAAATCTAACCACTGAAACTTGACCTTCTTCTGAGTCAATCTGGACATAGGGGATGCAATATATGAAAATCCCTAAACAAACCATCTGTAATAGCCAGCCGAACCCAAAAAACTACTGATATCTGATGGAGAGACAAGGAGAGGCAATTTTCTTACTGCTTCGGTCTTCTGAGGATCTACTCTAATGCCATCACCAGAAACAATATGACCAAGGAACGCTACTTACCTTAGCCAAAATTCGCACTTACTAAATTTGGCGAATAGCTGATGATCTCTGAGAGTCTGAAGTACCGTTCTAAGATGGTCTACATGATCCCGCTCTGTGCAAGAATAGACCAGAATATCATCTATAAAGACTATGACGAACACATCCAAGTGCTAATTGAACACACGGTTCATCAAGTCCATGAAAGCTGCTGGGGAATTGGTAAGACCAAAGGACATGACGAGGAATTTGAAGTGACCATACCGAGTACGGAAAGTTGTCTTCGGAATGTAACATTCTCTAACTCTGAGTTGATGGTAGCTTAATCTGAGGTCTACCTTAAGGAAATAACTGGCACCCTGAGGTTGGTCAAACAAGTCATCGATTCTGGGAAGAGGATACTTGTTCTTGACCGTGACTTTATTGAGTTGACGGTAATCTATGCACATCCTGAGAGAACCATCTTTCTTGCGCATGAATAAGACTGGTGCGCCCCACGAGGAAGTGCTGGGTCTGATGAATCCCTTATCTAAGAGATCTTTCAACTGTTCTTTCAGTTCCTAAAGTTCTGGTGGTGCCATTATGTATGGCGGAATTGAGATAGGCTGAGTATCTGGAATGAGTTTGATGCCGAAGTCTATTTCCCTTTCGGGAGAAAGGCCTGGAAGATCTTTGGGAAAGACATCTGAATATTCATGAACAACTGGGACTGATTCAAGACTGAAAGATTCAAAACCAGAGTCCTTAACATAAACGAAATGGTAGACATATCCCTTAGATATCATTTTCCTTGCCCGAAGGTAGGAAACAAGTTGACCTCTGAATGCTGAAGTACTACCCTTCCCCTCAAGGGTGGGTTCATTCGAAAACTGAAAATGAAATATTCTATTTCTACAGTCGACTATGGCATAGCATGAATGAAGCCAATCCATGCCGAGAATGACATCAAAATCAGTCATCTCTAACTCGACTAAATCTGCTGACGTGACTTTCAGAAATATCATAACCGGGAAGTTCCTGTATACCCGCCAAGCATGATGGTTTTACCCACTGGGGTAGATACTGAAAAAGGCTCTGCTAGAATTTTGGGACTGATTCTCAAATCAACTGCTATATAAGGAGTAACAAAAGACAAAGAAGCTCTTGGATCTAGAAAAGCGTAAACATGCATATGAATGATATGTAACGTACTAGTAACTATATCAGGAGAATTTTCCTGATGCTGTCGAGTCTGAAGAGCATAAAGGCGATTTGGGCGTTGCCCGCTAGTAGCACTGGAAGTGGCACCCTGCTGGTTCGGGCGACCAGACTGAGCTGAGGAGAGAATATGACTCTGATAACCTGAATGAGGACAATCTCTGACTCTTTGGCCTGGCTTGCCACAACCGAAACAGACATTGCTACCAGCTCTACAAGTACCCTTGTGGTTCTTACCACAAGTCTGACATAGAGGATTAGTTCGGGCATTACTGACACTGCCCTAAGACTGAGAGGCTGGCGCTCTATCCTTGTTACCCTTTCTGAACTTAGGAACTGGAGCACTGGCTGTAGAAGAAGCTGGAACTGACGACTTAGGATGAAACTGGGAACGATTTCCTCTTTCTGATTTAGGCTGTCTAAAATTGAAGCTACCTGTCCTAGCTTTCTTATTCTGGTTTTCCCTCTGCTTAGTTTTCTACTCCTCTATCTGCTGAGCGTGAGTCATGAGTCGGGCTAAAGTCATGCTACTATTTAGCATGGCGGATCTGCACTCATTAACCACGCTATCATTTACCCCTGAAACAAACTTGCTCATCTTAGCTCTGTTGTCTGCAACCACATGAGGGGCATATTTTGCTAATTGAGTAAACTTGAGAGAATACTCTTTCACCATCATATTGCCCTGCCTGAGGTTGATGAACTCTAGAACTTCACCTCCCTCATCTCTTTGGGAAAGAATCTGTCTAAGAAAGCCGTGACAAACTCCTCCTACTCTATAGGACCTGCACCATCTACCCTTTTGGACTTCCATTGCTTCTACCAAGTATGAGCCACATCTTGCAACTGGTATGCAAATAACTCAGCATTCTCAACAGTAGTCACCCCCATGATATCTGTCACCTTCTGGACCTGGTTAAAGAATTCTTGAGGGTCTTCATCTACCTTATACTCGAGGAATGTTGGAGGATTCATTCGAGTGAAATCCCGAATCCTAGCTGCGGCTGAATAGACCACTGGGTTGGCAGGATTAATTATTGGCCACTTATTATGGGCCGCTACTGACTGAGTAAGAGTGGTAAATGCGGTTCTGAATTCCGCATGAGAAACATAATCGTCCAAAGGGTCTTCAGGCTGAGGAGCAGGCTGGTTTCTTCTCTTTGGAGGCATGTTCTGAAATCAAGAGGAGAAACGGATTAGACTGAGAAACTGACTTGTGATTATGCTCACAGGCACAACATGAATACTGAAAGAGGGGAAACTGTTTCTTAAAACATCTCATAGCCTCTTGCACATAAATGTGGCGCGCAACACACCCATGTCCAAGACTTTACTAGATGCGGCTTTCAGACTTCTTAGGACTCTATTGAACCTTAGACTCTGATACCAAGTTTGTAACGCCCTGATTATCTGAACCAGAATGCTACACGGTGCTCATGACCTCGAAGGACCACAAATTAACCCATGATTGATATCTGTACCTGTACACTGCATAATATGACATGAAAATGCAGAAACATATATTAAAATGCCATAAGTTTCAATACCGAACATAATCTGAATGATAATAACGTCTGAATAAAGTGGTATCACAATATCAAAACAAAACTGAAGTCTAAATATGATAATATTGTAATCTTCTGAAAGCCTCTAACAGTTTGAATACTCTAGATAAGGAGTTGATGGGACATGTCCCCAACTAACTCCGTCAACTGAAAACTGAACTGATATAAAATAATAAGATCTCATCCTCGGAGAATGAGGACTCACTGCAAAAACTCTGAGAAACTGGAATGCTATTGCTGCTGCTGATCTGGAAGTCATGTCTCTGAACCTATGGTGTAACATAAAAAGAAAGCACCATAGCGCAAATGTGTCAGTACAACAGAATATACTGAGTATACGTGTAAGGTAGGCTGAATACATAGGGTTTACATGCATGAATGATAATAACTGACTGGTTAATATGAACGTGAGAATGCACACATGAATACAAAGTAAATGAAATCCTGACAACATGATAACCGAATCTATATACTAATGACATGAATTTACTGATATTTAGCATGACTGATAATGGGTTCTGATAATTGATATAACTGATAACATGAGTGACTGTGTCTGACAGTCCTGAATCTGATGGAACTATCTGAGTTCTGTACTGTAACTGAGTTGACTGTATCTGACAGTCCTGATGTATTGAAATCTGAAGAACTATCTGAGTTTTTTTACTAAGACTGATACTGAAACTGTGGAAGGTAGTTATTTAACCAACATGCCCCAAATGTGCTATAACAGCTGAGCTGGGGTCCAATCTGTGTCCTGATTGGAAGAGTGTCAATACCGCGCCACTGGTAAGGACAAACTGTGGGTAACCCTCCTTCATCATGGAAGGGAATGCATATAACATGTACATACTTGGATGATTTCAATATTATGAACATTGCATAACACAACAATCAACACACAACAATGACATGGAAATTGTGTTGCATCGTAAGGGGTAGCATAGACTTGTCATTTAGATACTATTGAATCATAAGGAACATGATTTTATCATTCTAGGCATTTTATCAAACATCTTACATGCACACTTTATGACATAGGTGAAATCATCAATTTAAGAATCTAAAACTACCCAAATTCATAGGTTTTCAATCAACAAACTCACATACATCATGAAAAGTCATCAAGACACCATCTTGAAACATAAATAACAACTATCAATATGAACATGATCAAATCACAACAAGCAAATCACAATAGGTTATTTAAAACATGATTCTTGGACTCCACAAAGGAAAGGGATCCATGGATGAACACTACGCATTCCTTAGTTCGTGATTTCGTGAAGATTGACGGAGAGATTCTTGAAATTTGACGGTGAATTCCCTTGGAATTGAACCTTCTATGAAAACCTTAGGGCTTGTTCTTGAGAGTTTTTGAGAGTAATTGAGTATAAGTTGCTGAATTATGGCCAAATATCATGTTATAAGGCTTATATAGGGTGGGAAAAGTGACCCTTTTGACCCTACGACACGTCTTTAATTTCTGAGAATTTTTTTTGATTTTCATCCTTGCGCGACGCGCCAAGTCACTGGAAAGTGACAAATGGGAGATTGCACGGTGGCGCGACGCGGAGCTATCGCGTTGCTACGTTGTCTGCAACCTAGAATATTGGCGCGACACGCCACTATCGCGGAGCAACACTGAAAATTGACAATTGCCATTTGAGCTATCTCCGCGATGCGCTGGAGGCTCAGGTGATACACTGTCTCACTAAAAAGGCTCTAACTCTTCGCCCGAGTGTCGGATTTAGGCGAATTTTATATCGATGGAAAGCTTATTGAATTTCCCACATGAAAAAAAGTGAAAATATTGAAAATTCCTCATGAAAAAATCATCATTCACTTTAGAAGCTAATACTAGGCATTCTTCGGACGAAATTAGTTAGGAAGAAAAATTCGGGGTATTACAATCATGCAATAATTTTCTTAGCTCCAGGTTAAATTCACAAAGTTTTGTGGCATTTCAACTATTCTTTCATTAAAAGGGAGTAGAAAATGATGTAGTGTCTATGATATAATTCCATCATTAATATATCAAAGCCACCATATGCATATATAAATTCTAGTTTAGTTAGTGGTTTTGTTCAAACTTGTTTTTGGCCATTTAGGGATATATACATACAAGACTTCTGTTTTAGACTTTAGGTAATACGCGAAAACTATTTTCAATATTGCATACAATAGTATATACATATGGAAGAAGTAACTTGATATTTGCATTCACCACTTGATATTTGCAGACGATCTAATGGTCTTCTGTATAGGTGATATCAATTTAGTCACTAAAGTTATGGCGGCATTATCCCACTTCAGCTTAATCACAGGTCTTGAGGCAAAGGCTGAAAATTACAGCATCTTCATAGCTGGTACGAATGATAACACCAAAGAGCAACTTCTTGCCTTGACAGGGTTTTCAGAGACAATTTCCAATTAGGTACCTTAGCTTGGACTTCCCTTATCATCCAAGAAGTGGAAGAAGGTGGAATGCCAAAAATTGATAGATAAGATTACACAGAATTATCTCTGGTTATGCCAAACTGTTGTCTTATGCAGGTAGACTTCAAGGGGTGAATGCAGTCCTGTTTTCAATACATAATTTTGGGGGATATGTCTTTATTCTTCCCCAAAGTGTGTCAGAGAAGTTGATAGAATTTTCAGGGACTATTTTTTTGGGGTGGGGTGGTGGATGATGACGAGAAGGGGAAAATACCATTGGGAGCATGGGAAAAGATTTGTTGTCCAATGAAGGCAGGTGGTTTAAATGTGAAGAATTGTAGAAGCTGGAATATTGCCTCAGTAGGCAAACTATTGTGGCAATTATCAGAAAAGCAAGACTCATTATGGGTCAGGTGGGTACACGGGTTGTATATAAGGAATGGTGATTCAATTTGGTCTCACAACCCTCCAGCAGTTGTAGCTGGTGTTGGAAGAAAATCATTGCATTTAAGGTAGACATGGCTCAATGGTATGCACAAGGTAGATACACATTGGCGCACTCTGGTCATTATTCAATAACTGCTAGTTACATGACGATGTTGGGTATTCAGACCAAGCTAAGAATTGTTGATCTTGTTTGAACTTCTGTGGCTCAGCCAAGACATAGAATGATCACATGGTTAGTTGTGCATGGTATAGATTACTAACGAAGGAAAGATTGCTGCATCTGCATAAACATGTGGACTATACTGAGTGTTGTTTACGTGATAGTCAAAGAATTGAAACATTTCTACACTTATTTGCACAATGTGAGTGGATAGGTAGATTCACTGATCTGCAATCATGAGCAGGCATTCAGTTCCACAAAGGGGAGGTGAGACAGGTACTGGAAGCAATCAAAAGGAAGAACTGGAAGCAATTTTGTAAAGAAGTGGTTGCAGCTCTATGGAGTGCTATCATCTATCATACATGGAGGGCAGGAAATTGGAAACTTCATAGAGGCGTTACTATTGGAAGTGATACTGTTCTAGCACAAATTAAATCAGAATTGTAGAGACAGTAGAGTTGTTTAGGGATGCCAAAAAGGCTCATAGTTGTATAGTTTGATTTAGCATTTTTTCTTGTAACTAGTCTGATTTAGTTGGAGGCCTAAAGAAGTAGCAGCCTTCCTAGAAGGGGCTATGGATTCTAGATTCTCTGTACGTGTATTGACTTGCTTGTTAATGGTATTTACATTTTATTCAAAAAAAAAAAAACTAATTACACATTAATCGATAACTTTAATTTTAATCAATCTTAATGTATTACATATTAGGAGTTCTTACTTTTTATAAGTAAGTTAATATTTAACACATGTCTAAAGTTTATATTAAGATATCTAAACATCAATCAAGAAAACTGTTAGATTACAATTTTATGTTATGAGTGAAGTATAAAAAAAAATTCAAAGCCACAAAATAATAATAACTCAAGAAGAAAGCAAATTAAAATAAAATCACAGCAGCAGGGCTCAATTCAAAATGTATTAGAGAAGATGGTAAAAGGTGGCAAGTTCAAAATCAAATGAGCATATCAATTCATGATGCCTCAACTGCCTAAGGTTCCATGGAAGAATATAACATCGCACAAGCAAGTGCACCCGAGGTTCAAATTCATACTACGGTTGGCAGTGCAACAAAGGTTGGCAACAGTAGTGAGGCTTCAAAAAATAGGAATCCAAGTTCCAATGAACTGCATATTTTGTGATGGGGACACAGAAACTTTTGACCACCTGTTCCTCAGATGCCCATACAGTAACCAGGTGTGGAGAAGAATGTTAAGTTGGCTGCAACTCAGAAGAAGCATTGGCACATGGTAGCAGGAACTTGACTGGATGAGCAAAGTAGCTAAGAAGAAGGGAGCTTATGCTGAAACCATTTGCTGCACATTTGCGATGGTCGTCTACAACATATGGTATGACACAAACACATTGAGGTTCAAGAAGGGACATGCAGTGGTTGATCACACATGCTATAGTATAGTCATGCACCTACACATACAGGGAATCCATAGAGCAACCTGGAGGAATGTACTGCACAAGCTAAATTACTTTCTTATGTAGTGTTATAGGTAGTGAGAGCTAGATGATGTTGAGAGTTAGATAGTTGGAGGTAGATGGTCAGCTTCTACCCGTCTTTGTAAAGACAGATTTTGGTTATTAATAATACAACATCCTTGAACCAAAAAAAATAAAAAATAAAATAAAATCATACTTATTGAACATTGAAAAATTTAAATTTAGCCACCTAATCATCTAACATGGATAGAGATTATTATATACAAACACTAAAAAATAAGAAAAAATTAAAATAAATAATTAAATTTGTCGAGAATCTATGGACAGGAAGGAAGTACGTTAATTGTAGATTGAAAAATTATTGCATTCAAAATATACACCATCAAGATATGCGAAATGTCACGGCTTGGACTCCCAAACAGACCATCAATCTTTGATTTTTCTGTCAACTTTATTCGGAAACAACATACTTGTTTCATTAGAAACTTTTAACTGAAAGAGAAAGTACAAAAAATTATTAAAATGGGAGAATTCATTGTCAATTGTCGGTTAATTGATACCTAATTTTTAAAGATGTCAACCAAAGAGTTTATTTAAAAAAAAAAAAAAAAGTAGAAAAATATGATGATAGCAAGAAAATTACTTAAATCAATAAAAAAACCAAAATAAGAAAAAAAATTTAGAGGTAGAAAAAGTGAATGTTAGTACTTAAAAGAGAATTATATACATTTTTTTATAAGGTAAAATTAATTTGAAAGTATTATGTTCTAATTTCTTACCTACCTAATATGCCAAATAAAAGAAAATAGTTAAGTATGCTATTATGGTATTTTTTTTATTTGGAGTTATTGATTATTTTTTTCCTAATTTATAATTTAGGAGTAAGGTTTAGATTTATAAGGGCCTATAGTTAACTGCACGTAAATATGCTTAGTTATTTTGTCCTAATTTATAATTTAATGGAGTTTAAGTTTATAAGGATCTATATATTGACAGTTAATTGTGATGTAAGAGCTTGCTTTTAAGCAATAAGATTTTTGTGGAACAAACCTTAGTAAAAAAGATATTATTTAATTTAAAATTTTATTATTTGAGAAGAAATAGTAAAAATACAATTCTGTTTATTGCGAAATCTTTTAATGAAGGTTAAAAATTCAAATCACCTTTTTAACGGTCTTCACACTTTTAATATATTATAGATATAGATTATAGATATAGATTATAGATTACGGATATAGATTATAGATTGTAGATTATAGATATAGATATAAATATAGATATAGAATAGGCGTTACGTTTATATGTTTTTTTTTTATAAATAGTATTTTCATAAATATGGGGTAAAATTAGTAGAATAGGAGTTACATTTATATGTATTTTTTTTAAATAGTATTTTAATAAATATGGGGTAAAATTAGAAGAATAGGAGTACGTTTATATGTTTTTTTTGTATAAATAGTATTTTAATAAATATGGGGTAAAATTAGTAGAATAGGAGTTATATTTATTTGTATTTTTTTATAAATAATATTTTAATAAATATGGGGCAAAATTAGAAGAATAGGAGCACGTTTATATGTTTTTTTTTGTATAAATAGTATTTTAATAAATATGGAGTAAATTAGTAGAATAGGAGGGTAAAATTAGAAGAATAGGAGTAGGTTTATATGTTTTTTTTTTGTATAAATAGTATTTTAATAAATATGGGGTAAAATTAGTAGAATAGAAGTTACATTTATAAGTATTTTTTTATAAATAATATTTTAATAAATATGCGGTAAAATTAGAAGAATAGGAGTACGTTTATATTTTTTTTTTTTTGTATAAATAGTATTTTAATAAATATGGGGTAAAATTAGTAGAATAGGCGTTACATTTATATGTTTTTTTATAAATAGTATTTTAATAAGTATGGGGTAAAATTAGTAGAATATATAGGAGTTACGTTTATGTCACGCCCCAAATCTCATTGGAGCAGACTGGCACCCGTAGCCGAGGAGGCCCGGGAGAACCCGTTCATAACCTATACTTTCACACTTACATTACTTATGAAAATTAGAAATTTGGGCAGCACTTCGTTGTAAATAGAAGAAAACAGTATCTGTATCAGCCCAACAGACACGCATATATATATATATAAACAGTAATTGGCCGTTAGAGCCATCACGTCTATCAACCAAACACTCCTATGGCTGTACAATATGTCTACAAAAGCCTCTACATAGATACACAACTGAGTTAGGGTCGGGACAAACTCCCGCCCTCAAAAGACTTTTATACAAATACCAAAAATACATATAGAAACGACTTGGGATGCCCCGAAACAACTGGAGCTCACCACTATCAACAGAATGTCCTGGCTCTTACTGCGGAGGGGTACGACCTGAAGTACCTGCTCCTGCAGGCATGAATACAGGTCCCCCGTGAGGGACGTCAGTACGGAAATATGTACTGAGTATGTAAGGCAGTGAGTATCAAGATGAGATACAAAAGATCAACAGAACCCAGATACCAGTGAATAATCAATATGAGTAGACCACACTTAAAAGAGTTGATGGGATACCTGCACATTACTTTCATATCACTACTTCTCGTATTCCTTATCAATACATAACATATGTCATACAATGGCCAACTGATCAGTGGTACTAATACAATACATCAGGGACCACCCCTGGAATAGCATATATACATAATCTTTATAATACAATGGCCAACTGATCAGTGGTACTAATACAATATAGCATATCATCAATTTAAAATAAAGACATTCCATTTCTTAATTCAATTAATCTTTGAGATTGGTTACTTTGTGGTCACAGCTTATGGAACTTGAAACCATGATACCTCAATAGGAAAAACATGTAAATAGGTAATCAATATCATGAAAATGAAGTAGAGAATCATGGATACCTCATTAAACCATTTCGGAGTCAACAATAGTATATGGACATTTTTTTGACTAGCCGGACATCTTAAAAGTGAAAACAAGTTCAATTGGTAGTGTCGAAGATCATATGATGTTATTATGTGTCATGTGTCGTAGGACAATGTTGGAAGCTTACTTGAGAGTGCCATGGGTCATTATTCATGCCAAAGATTAGATAGAGTATGTCTTACATACCTTGATATAACCACTTCAATACAAGTCCAACTTGACTTCCCGTACTCTTCGAACACTTATCTACAATAAGTCATTTGTGGCAAACTAGTATTAGCAACCAAACCTTACCATTTAGGTATTAACTTCACCAAATAATGTCTAGGAAATAATCCTTTAACTCATCAATAAGAGTGCTACATACATCCTCTTATACTCTTATTACATTCACATATCATGCCTTTTCATGCAATATCCCTCAACATCACTCTTAGCCTTTATTTCCCCTCTTAATCACCATCCAATACCAACATGATCACTAGGCATACATAACCACTAATATACTGATATATCACCACAATTCATCCTCCATAATCCAATACAACAACTTCCATAATTTACTACTAACAATTTATACAAAACAATTCATAACTATGTTTCTAGTTATCTTCCAACATCAAGACAATACTCATAATCCTTTATCAATACTTATTCATGGATAAGAATCAAGAATAAACAATATTCATACCTTAACAATGAACTCTTGTATTTAGTATCCTCCTTACATAACCATGGGGTGCTTCTCGAAGCTTTCGAGATGGTGAACACAACTACGGAACCAATTCGAATTTTCTACGGTTGAATCACAAAATATTTGAAGTTGAAATTAGGCTAGGGTTTCACCTTATCTTAATAATTGGATGATATATGATATATATGAGGCTAAGTGTATGTTTATAAAGACCAATTTTTCGTCCAAAAGGTAATAGAAAATGACCATTTTGCCCTAAAAATTTAAATAAATCCGAATCTGTCCCCTGTGGACAGTTTTGACAGGCTGAAGTAAATCGATCATAACTCATTGCTCCGGTATCAGATTTGGGTGAAACCAATTGAATTGGAAAGATAATTCAAAGGGATTTCATTTTCATATAAAGTATACCACCCAGTTCTTCCTGTACAAGGAGTTATGGTCGTTTAAAGTTGACCCAAAAATCTGTCCCAAAATTCTGTTTTTTTTTTTTGATAGGCTGTAGTAAAACGGGTATAGCTCCTTACTCAGACATTGGATTTGGATGAAACTAATTTCATAAGAAAGAAGACTCTTGGATATTTTCGTCGATATATAGCAGCTCACACATTTCTTTTCGTACAAGGAGTTATGATCGTCTAAAGTTGATCCAAAAAAAATTGTCTAGCTGCAGTAATTTTCCTGCAGATTTACTGTTCACAGGCTTCCCGGCAACCGTTTTGAAATTTTGAATGTGCTCGCTTATATGAAAACTCCTCTGTTTTGGGAAAACTTTATATCGTTGGAAAGCTTATTCCAATACCTACAAATACAACTATTGACGGGATACTTCCGAACACCATAAACTTAATTTAACCCATACGCAAGCCTTTAGGACTCCATATAATCGCGATAAGCGTACGAAAAAATTTACGGGGTGTTACATTCTCCCCCCCTTAAGAACATTCGTCCTTGAATGTTAGCATAGTTACTCAATTAAGACATGTCCAAGCTTACTATTAACATATTCATCATCATAACATACTTGCATAAAAATAAACACTTACCTGTTACTGTTCTTCTTCCGTCTCATGAACTTCCTCCTCATCGTTGAATAGGTAAGGGTACTTAATCTTCATCGCTTCCTCAGCTTCCCATGTGATCTCCTCAACTTGTTGATTCCTCCAAAGTACTTTTACCGATGCTTTCTCTTTATTCCTTATCTTTTTAATTTGGCGATCAAGAATAGCAATAGGCATTTCTTGAAAAGTGAGATCTTCTGTAACTTGTACATCTTCCGTAGTAGTGATGTGCGATGGATATCCGATGTACTTGCGAAGCATCGAAACATGAAATATGGGATGAACTGCTGAGAGCTCTTGAGGTAGCTCTAACTCATAAGCAACTTGTCCAAATCTTTGAATGATCTTGTACGGACCTATGTATCGTGGACTTAACTTTCCTTTCTTGCCAAACCTCATCACTCCTTTCATTGGTGATACTTTCAAGAATACCCAATTGTCGATAGAAAACTCAAGTCCTCTTCTTCTAACATCCGCATATGATTTGTGTCGACTTTGAGCTGTTTCAAGCCGTTGTTGGATCACTTTAACCTTCTCCATTGCTTGATAAACAAGATCCGGTCCAAACAAGACCGCATCACCTGCTTCAAACCATCCTATTGGTGATCTACACTTTCTTCCATACAATGCTTCATATGGTGCCATTTTGATACTTGAATGATAGCTATTATTGTAGGCAAACTCGATAAGAGGTAGGTGATCATCCCAGTTGCCTTTGAAATCTAATACACATGCTCGTAGCATATCTTCAAGTGTCTGGATGGTACGTTCCGCTTGTCCGTCCGTTTGAGGATGAAAAGCCGTACTTAGATTTACTTGTGTCCCCAAACTCCTTTGAAAAGACTTCCAGAAATTCGCGGTAAATTGGGCTCCTCGATCGGATATAATGGAAATTGGAACTCCATGTAACCGAACGATCTCCTTAATATACAACTTTGCATACTCTTCCACCGTATAAGTTGTCTTAACTGGTAAGAAGTGCGCGGATTTGGTAAGCCTATCAATGATCACCCATATGGAATCAAACTTCCGAAATGTACGAGGCAAACCCGTGATGAAAACCATATTGATCTTGTCCCACTTCCAGACTGGAAGATCTATACATTGCATGTAACCACCGGGTTTCTGGTGTTCTACTTTGACTCTTTGACAATTCGGACATTCAGCTACAAATTCGGCAATATTCTTCTTCATGTCATTCCACCAATATATTGCTTTCAAATCTTGATACATCTTAGTCGACCCTGGATGGATGGAATACCTTGAACAGTGTGCTTCTGTCATAATTCTCTTTCTTAGCTCAACTACATCAGGTACACATAAACGATTCTGACACTGAAGCACTCCTTCTCGCGTAAGCTCAAATGCCTTTGTCGTGCCACTCTGCACATCCTCCTTAAGCTGCAATAAAATTGGATCTGCATACTGCTTCTCTTTCACTTCAGCTATCAATGAAGATTCCGCTGCATTACGTACAATAACCTCTTCATCTGGAGTTTCGAGAAGTCGAACTCCCAAATTAGCTAGTTGGTGAAGATCCTTAATCATCCCCTGCTTTTCTATAGATGCCATTTTAGACTTACGACTCAGTGCATCCGCTACCACATTCGCTTTCCCTGGATGATACAAGATATCAACATCGTAATCTTTCAACAATTCAAGCCATCTCCGCCGCCTCAAGTTTAGATCTTTCTGACTGAAGATATATTGCAGGCTCTTATGATCGGTATATATGTCAACATGAACCCCATATAATTAGTGGCGCCCAATCTTCAAAGCAAATACAACTGCAGCTAGCTCAAGATCATGCGTGGGATAATTTCTCTCATGTGGTCACAACTGTCTAGAGCCATAGGCTATTACTCCACCATGTTGCATTAATACGCATCCTAAGCCAATTCTCGAAGCATCATAGTACACTGCATACCCTTTTGTGTCTTCAGGAAGTACCAACACCGGCGTAGAAGTCAACTTGCTCTTCAAATCTTGGAAACTCTTTTCACAGGCATCATTCCATTGAAACTTGGAGGCTTTATGCGTCAACTTAGTCAAGGGTGCAGAAATAGAAGAAAAACCTTCAACAAACCTTCTATAATAACCTGCCAACCCGAGGAAACTACGAATCTCCGTAGGCGTCGTGGGTCTTGGCCAATTCTTCACAGCCTCAATCTTCTGAGTGTCAACTTTTATGCCTTCACTGGATACAATATGGCCCAAAAATGCCACTGACTTGAGCCAAAACTCACATTTAGAAAACTTCGCATACAGCTTACGATCACGAAGAATCTGCAACGCCTGCCTTAAGTGATTAACATGATCCTCTTCTGATCTAGAGTAGACCAGAATATCATCTATGAATACTATCACGAACACATCTAGAAACGGCTTAAACAGCCTATTCATCAGATCCATAAAAACTGCGGGTGCATTTGTCAGCCCGAATGACATATCCAGGAATTCATAATGACCATACCGTGTTCGGAAAGCTGTCTTGGGTATATCTTTATCCTTGACTCTCACTTGATGATAGCCTGATCTCAAGTCAATCTTGGAAAAACACTGGGCACCCTGCAACTGGCCAAATAAATCATCAATTCGGGGAAGAGGGTATTTATTCTTGATAGTCACCTTATTCAATTGCCGATAGTCAATACACATCCTCAGCGAACCATCTTTCTTACGAACAAACAATACTGGTGCTCCCCAAGGGGACATACTAGGCCTGATGAATCCCTTCTCTAGCAAGTCTTTCAGTTGCTCTTTCAATTCTCGCAACTCTGCTGGTGCCATTCTATAAGGAGGAATTGAGATTGGCTGTGTGTCTGGCAACATATCAATACCAAACTCCACTTCTCGTTCAGGAGGTAAACCTGGTAGTTCTTCAGGAAATACATCAGGAAATTCATTCACAACCGGAACAGTCTGAAAAGTTGGCGGCTCTGCCTCTGTATCCCTTACTCTAACCAAATGGTATATGTACCCCTTGGAAATCATTTTTCTTGCCCTAAAGTAAGAAATAAATCTACCTCTCGGCGCGCCAACATTACCCTTCCATTCAAGGACTGCCTCATTTGGGAAATGGAAATATACCTTCTTAGAACGACAATCTACTGTAGCATAACAAGACGCTAACCAGTCCATGCCCATAATAACATCAAAATCAACCATTTCTAACTCAACAAGATCGGCCATCGTATCACGACCACAAATATTCACAACACAATTTCGATAAACATTCCTAGCTATAAGAGATTCCCCCACTGGCGTTGATACTTCAAATGGCTTGGCTAATAATTCGGGTGTTCTTCCGAACCTTCCCGCAACCAAAGGAGTAGCATACGATAATGTAGAACCAGGATCAATTAAGGCATACACATCAAATGCAAAGATGGACAACGTACCTGTAACCACGTCTAGAGAAGCCTCTAAATTCTGCTAATCTGCTAGGGCATACACACGGTTCTGAGCTCCACTAGAACTAGCTGCTCCTCTATCACCTCTACCATGACCCATAGGTTGTGTACCCCTACTCAAAGGAGGCACCGATGATGACGCAACAGCTGATCCGGTAGGTCGTGTTATACCACCTGTGGTCCTGCGTGGGCAATCTCTAGCCATATGCCCCGGCTTACCGCACCAAAAGCAATTGTTCGTTCCAAGACGACATTCGCCAAAGTGAAATCTTCTACATATGGGGCACGGGTGTCGTGGAGGTCTCAATTGACTCATACTCCCTTTCCCTTGATACCCCACTGTTCGCAAACTCTGATTTTCACTGCTTTGCCCGATCTGATTACCTCTGAACCTTTGAAATTGCGGTGGAGCACTAATTGCAGGATAAGAAGATAACGGGCTAGGCAATCTATGAGAGAACGAAGGCCTAAAACCTCCCTGAGATGCCGTAAACTTCCCTATAGCTCTGGCCCGCCTAGAATATCCTTTTTCTGATTCCTAGGTTCTTCTTCTTTGCCTCTGATCTTCCATTTTCTGAGTGAAAGCTTGTATCCTCGCTATATCCATGTCCTTGTTCAAAGCAGCAGTGGTACAATCTCTAACCAAGTATGGTTCCAATCTATCCACACAGTGATGAACTCTGTCATCCATAGTAGCTACCACATTAGAAGCATATCGAGACAAGGAGTTAAATCGAAGACTATACTCCCTTACACTCATATTACCCTGACGAAGATTTAAGAATTGATCTGCACGGGCCTGACGAGTCTCAAATGGAAGATAATGATCAATAAATGCATCTTTGAACTCTCCCCACGTAGTTGGAGGTGCATCAATACCCCTAGATCATTTCCAATCCTCGTACCACAATATAGCCTCTCTTTTCAGTCTATATGCTGCTAGCTCAACCATCTCTTTACCGGATATGTGCATAACATCTAGAGCCCTTTGGGTTTGATCGACAAAGTCCTGCGGGTCTTCGTTAATATTTGATCCGGTAAAAGTAGGAGGATCCAGTTTCAAAAAATCCTGTGTCTGAAGGCTAGCTGCTCTATCCGTACCACTAGAACCCGTGGTAGGAATAGCTTGCCCTTGAACTTGACCGGCAACTATACGCGTCAGAAGTTGTACTGCATCCCTCAAATCTCGATCAACAACATTAATAGATGGCCCTTCCGGAGGAGAAGAAGCTCCTGATATATGCTCAGCTTGAGACTCACTTTGTTCAGCTTGTGCCGGTGGTGACTTACTAGTACCTTCTCCGGCCACTACATCTACTCGCTTCAACTTATTCTTTATCCTTGTAACCGGCATCGTTACTATAATAAATAAATAAAAATAAAAAAAACAATTGGATTAAGCGATCGATTATGACTTTATCTTTAATATGGGCTCTATTGCACGATCTAAGAAAGGGAGAATCGAAATAATCCCTAAATGTCCAATAGCCTCCTATTTATAGATGTGGTGCACAACACACCGATAAGAGAGATTCTACGTAGACATGGCTTTGTAGACTCAGTATGACGAACTTCTCTGATACCACTTCTGTCACGCCCCAAATCCCATTGGAGCGGACTGGCACCCGTAGCCGAGGAGGCCTGGGAGAACCCGTTCATAACCTATACTTTCACACTTACATTACTTATGAAAATTAGAAATTTGGGCAGCACTTCGTTGTAAATAGAAGAAAACAGTACCTGTATCAGCCCAACAGACACGCATATATATATATATAAACAGTAATTGGCCGTCAGAGCCATCACGTCTATCAACCAAACACTCTTATGGCTGTACAATATGTCTACAAAAGCCTCTACATAGATACACAACTGAGTTAGGGTCGGGACAAACTCCCGCCCACAAAAGACTTTTATACAAATACCAAAAATACATATAGAAACGACTTGGGATGCCCCGAAACAACTGGAGCTCACCACTATCAACAGAATGTCCTGGCTCTTACTGCGGAGGTGTACGACCTGAAGTACCTGCTCCTGCAGGCATGAATACAGGTCCCCCGTGAGGGACGTCAGTACGGAAATATGTACTGAGTATGTAAGGCAGTGAGTATCAAGATGAGATACAAAAGATCAACAGAACCCAAATACCAGTGAATAAATAGTATGAGTAGACCACACTTAAAAGAGCTGATGGGATACCTGCACATTACTTTCATATCACTACTTCCCATATTCCTTATCAATACATAACATATGTCATACAATGGCCAACTGATCAGTGGTACTAATACAATACATCAGGGACCACCCCTGAAATATCATATATACATAATCTTTATAATACAATGGCCAACTGATCAGTGGTACTAATACAATACAGCATATCATCAATTTAAAATAAAGACATTCCATTTCTTAATTCAATTAATCTTTGAGATTGGTTACTTTGTGGTCACAGCTTATGGAACTTGAAACCATGATACCTCAATAGGAAAAACATGTAAATAGGTAATCAATATCATGAAAATGAAGTAGAGAATCATGGATACTTCATTAAACCATTTCGGAGTCAACAATAGTATATGGACATTTTTTTTACTAGCCGGACATCTTAAAAGTGAAAACAAGTTCAATTGGTAGTGTCGAAGATCACATGATGTTATTATGTGTCATGTGTCGTAGGACAATGTTGGAAGCTTAATTGAGAGTGCCATGGGTCATTATTCATGCCAAAGATTAGATAGAGTATGTCTTACATACCTTGATATAACCACTTCAATACACGTCCAACTTGACTTCCCGTACTCTTCGAACACTTATCTACAATAAGTCATTTGTGGCAAACTAGTATTAGCAACCAAACCTTACCATTTAGGTATTAACTCACCAAATAATGTCTAGGAAGTAATCCTTTAACTCATCAATAAGAGTGCTACATACATCCTCTTATACTCTTATTACATTCACATATCATGCCTTTTCATGCAATATCCCTCAACATCACTCTTAGCCTTTATTTCCCCTCTTAATCACCATCCAATACCAACATGATCACTAGGCATACATAACCACTAATATAATGATATATCACCACAATTCATCCTCCATAATCCAATACAACAACTTCCATAATTTACTACTAACAATTTATACAAAACAATTCATAACTATGTTTCTAGTTATCTTCCAACATCAAGACAATACTCATAATCCTTTATCAATACTTATTCATGGATAAGAATCAAGAATAAACAATATTCATACCTTAGAAATGAACTCTTGTATTTAGAATCCTCCTTACATAACCATGGGGTGCTTCTCGAAGCTTTCGAGATGGTGAACACAACTACGGAACCAATTCAAATTTTCTACGGTTGAATCACAAAATATTTCAAGTTGAAATTAGGCTAGGGTTTAACCTTATCTTAATAATTGGATGATATATGATATATATGAGGCTAAGTGTATGTTTATAAAGACCAATTTTTCGTCCAAAAGGTAATAGAAAATGACCATTTTGCCCTAAAAATTTAAATAAATCCGAATCTGTCCCCAGTGGACAGTTTTGACAGGCTGAAGTAAATCGATTATAACTCTTTGCTCCGGTATCGTATTTGGGTGAAACCAATTGAATTGGAAAGATAATTCAAAGGTCTTTCATTTTCATATAAAGTATACCACCCAGTTCTTCCTGTACAAGGAGTTATGGTCGTTTAAAGTTGACCCAAAAATCTGTCCCAAAATTCTGTTTTTTTTTTTGATAGGCTGTAGTAAAACGGGTATAGCTCCTTACTCAGACATTGGATTTGGATGAAACTAATTTCATCGGAAAGAAGACTCTCGGAGATTTTCTTCGATATATAGCAGCTCACACAGTTCTTTTTGTACAAGGAGTTATGATTGTCTAAATTTGATCCAACGATTTACTGTTCACAGGCTTCCCGGCCACCGTTTTGAAATTTCGAATGTGCTCTCTTATATGAAATACTCCTCTGTTTTGGGCAAACTATATATCGTTGGAAAGCTTATTCCAATACCTACACATACAACTATTGACGGGATACTTCCGAACACCATAAACTTAACTTAACCCATACGCAAGCCTTTAGGACTCCATATAATCGCGATAAGCGTACGAAAAAATTTACGGGGTGTTACAGTTTATATGTTTTTCTTATTATAAATAGTATTTTAATAAGTATGGGGTTAAATTAGTAGAATAGGCATTACATTTATATGTTTTTTTTATAAAAAGTATTTTAATAAGTATGGGGTAAAATTAGTAGAATATATAGGAGTTACGTTTATATGTTTTTCTTATTATAAATAGTATTTTAATAAGTATGGGGTAAAATTAGTAGAATAGGCGTTACATTTTTATGTTTTTTTTTTTATAAATAGTATTTTAATAAATATGGGGTGAAATTAGTAGAATAGGAGTTACGTTTATATTTTTTTTTTTTTCTAAATAGTATTTTAATAAATATGGGGTAAAATTAGTAGAATAGGCGTTACATTTATATGTTTTTTTTATAAATAGTATTTTAATAAGTATGGGGTAAAATTAGTAGAATAGGCGTTACATTTATATGTTTTTTACGTTTATATGTTTTTTTTTTATAAATAGTATTTTAATAAGTATGGGGTGAAATTAGTAGAATAGGAGTTAAGTTTATATGTTTTTTTTTTTTATAAATAGTATTTTAATAAATATGGGGTAAAATTAGTAGAATAGGCGTTACATTTATATGTTTTTCTTATAAATAGTATTTTAATAAGTATGGGGTAAAATTAGTAGAATATATAGGAGTTACGTTTATATGTTTTTCTTATTATAAATAGTATTTTAATAAGTATGGGGTAAAATTAGTAGAATAGGCGTTACATTTATATGTTTTTTCTATAAATAGTATTTTAATAAGTATGGGGTAAAATTAGTAGAATATATAGGAGTTACGTTTATATGTTTTTCTTATTATAAATAGTATTTTAATAAGTATGGGGTAAAATTAGTAGAATAGGCGTTACATTTATATGTTTTTTCTATAAATAGTATTTTAATGAGTATGGGGTAAAATTAGTAGAATATATAGGAGTTACGTTTATATGTTTTTCTTATTATAAATAGTATTTTAATAAGTATGGGGTAAAATTAGTAGAATAGGCGTTACATTTATATGTTTTTTTTTTTATAAATAGTATTTTAATAAATATGGGGTGAAATTAGTAGAATAGGAGTTACGTTTATATGTTTTTTTTCTTTCTAAATAGTATTTTAATAAATATGGGGTAAAATTAGTAGAATAGGCGTTACATTTATATGTTTTTTTTTATAAATAGTATTTTAATAAATATGGGGTAAAATTACATTTACCTATATAGGTCTTTTGGTTTTAGCTTATCTAAACCTACAATCATAATAATTCATAGAAATCTCATAGGCAAGAAGACCAAGAGATGTGGAAAGCTAATGGCAAAAAGCAATTGAGTACTAAATTCCCTCAGCATCACATTGAAAGTATGTTTGAATCCACCAAAAGAGTTGGGTGGAAATTGCAGAATCCTACAGTTGATATATTGTCGGAATGTCTCATTCAGGAGATACTTGGTTTTCTTAGTTATGAAGAAGCAACCAAGATGAGCATTCTCTCCAAAACATGGCTACAAGCGTGGTCGACTCTTCCCAACTTGAAATTTACAGCTGATTTTTACGAAGCCAATATGGATCTGGTGGATAATATCATGGAGAGATACAGGGACCGGAATATCCCTATAGAGAAGTTTGAATTATCAAAGTCTTACTTTAGCTGTCCTCCTAGAATTGTCCCTATGTTCTATAGGTGGCTTGACGTTGCACTTCAGAATGGTGTAAAATATTTGGCGTTTAGAATCCGCAACCTCCCATTACCTATTTTCACAACCTTGAAAGCAAAATCTTTAAAAGAATTGGTTCTGACCAATTGTGATCTGAAGCGCGCCACATTATCTAGCGGTGTGGTGAACTGTCCTTCTTTGAGAAAGCTTTCTCTAATCAGGGTATATTTAGATGAAGACATGCTTCAGACTCTACTTAATAGCTGTCCGTTGATAAAATCTTTCTCCCTAAAAGATTGTATGGATTTGATAAAGATTGAGCTGCTAAATCTTCAAAAGATCAAGTCAGTTTCCATTTGGAACAATATTAACCAGCATATTAAGATCCAAGCACCAACTCTTGAACACTTGTCTTATTCTGATTATCCATCGGAAGGACTGAATGCGGTTGAATGTCCGAATCTGAAATCTTTAGAACTATCACATATATATATATATGATTCATCATTGCACAACCTTATTTCTAGATGTCAATCACTGAAGGTCTTGAAGATTCAGCATTGTTGGTGCACATTGAGGATTGAGGCTCCGAATTTGGTATCGCTTGAGTATATGGGGGATCAAATTCCTGAACTTAAAATTGCAAGAGAGTCAAGCCAATTGGAGCACTCAAAAATCATTCTTGTTCGATGCTATGACAATAATGCTGCATGGTTTTGTAAGTTAAGGAAGTTTCTATCAAATTTGACCTCTTGGTCTCAAGTCTCCCTTTATTTTTTTCGAATGCAGTGAGATCAACATGAAAGATTTGCAACTAGACCACGGAGTTGATATCCCCCAAGTTGGCGTCTTAAATGTCAATATTAAACTGGAGAATAAGAAGTGCTCAACATTT
The DNA here is from genome assembly GCA_030864215.1 of Capsicum pubescens. Lineage (NCBI taxonomy): Eukaryota > Viridiplantae > Streptophyta > Magnoliopsida > Solanales > Solanaceae > Capsicum > Capsicum pubescens. The sequence continues at coordinate 22,436,113 of CM061546.1, read as the reverse complement.
GTATACGCTTTGTTATGGAGTTGCCATCCTAGGAGACTTAACCTGCAATTATCAAGAAAAATGGCTACATTTTTCATCAACTGTTTGATGCATATGAAGAATTCGAGTCAGTCGATTTCTCATGGAAACAAGCCTTTGTATAGTCAATTAAAAGAAGTAAAAGCGTACAAACTTGATTGCAAGAGCCAGAGTTGGCATCTTGTGGAACACAAAAGCGAGGAGCTGGAAACATGGAAGAGGGATAAATATTATATTCTATTGGATTGGTGATGCAGTTTATTCAATTACAAATTGAAAATGTACTTATTCATTAATAAAGTTTTTTAATACTATATATTTTTCAGGTAAGATCCTAGATACTTATGAGCTTTTTCAAATTTAAGTTTCTTATCAGTTCAAAATTTATAAAGAGTCATTTATCAAACATGATTTAGTTGGAAATATCAAGGCACAATGATAGTATGTTCGCTTTTTATGTGTAGTTCATGTGGATTTGTTGTACGTCTTTTTGGCATATATATTAGATATTTTAGCTATATTCATCTCTAAGGCCCAACTTATCTTTAAGATAAGTATCAAGATACTACAACGTGGCATTCTAGACTCTTGTAGAAATTGAGAGACAGTATTGGAAATTTTCTTTTCTGTGTTTTTTATTTCTTGGCCATCAAGTATCTTTATACAAGTTAATAGAAAGAACGGAAATATTCTATTCATATTCTATGCTAAACTACTAATCTGCTTTTACAATGCTAAAATGAAACTATACACTACATGTCTTGTTTAACTATTTGGCCTAGACGTGACTGACACCCACTAACACCACCTGTCGGGAGAATCAATTTTGCTTACACTTTACTAGTTAATAAGCACTAAAAATAAGGTATGTGCAATTCCAACGCATTAATAAATAATGAATAATAATTCCAAAATCCATAATCAAACTATAAATTCAACAATCACTCGAGAATTATTCTCTATCCCAAATCCCACATTAAGACTATGAATTATCTAAAATAGAGCTATATGAGTTTAATTTTTGGGCATGCAAACCCGATGAAAAGAAATATAATATGAAGGCCTAAAGTGAAAACGAAAGCCTCCACGAACAATGAGAGGGCTCACCTCAATAATAGAATCCTTACGAATGAATCGTCACCCACTAGTTTCACCTTCAACGATAGTATATGCAGACATGCAAGTAAGGAGTGAGCTATATATAAAATATAACCCAATAAGATCTCCAACACGCTACTTTAAGTACTCCTAACAAGTATTAGAAAATACAACAATACCAAGAACGTGAAGTTATTACACACAAGAATTTTATCATAATAAGATGACCAACGAGATCCAACAATCATTCATCAGGAACTATAGATCTCAATACAATTTATACTACGTACTTATCACAATTTGTAATTAAAGTAGGGGTTTCTAACGGGACGGGCCGGGCCAACCCGGAATCGGCCCTCCCATTTTACCCGGGTTTCGGGCCGGTTCCGGGCCGGGTTTGGCGTTAACCGGGCCGGGCCGGGCCAAACAGTAAAAAAATTAAAACCCACCCGGACCCGGCCCACTAAACCCAATCCGGTCAAACCCACCAAGACCCGGTCAAACCCGGTTAAAAACCGGTCAAACCCGTTTAAAAAATAAATAAAAAATCCAATATACACTATATACACTCCAATATACAATATATATTTTAAAAAAAATATATAAAGTATAAACAATTACACATATATACGTACCATTCAATATATAATTATATATGACTATACGTACTACTTTAAATAAAACATTTGCTATAATAGTATAATATATATATATACACTACAATATATATATATACTAATTTATAAAACATATACACATGTATACGTTAAATATATACTACTTTAGAAGATATATACACATATATATGCACCATTCAATATATATGTACTACTTTAAATAAAATATATACTACAATATAGTGATATACATATATATATATACAATAATATGTATATATATATAGTTACATACTAATTTATAAAACATATACACTTGTATACTTTAAAGATATACGTCTATAGAAGATATATACACATATATACGCACCATTCAATATATATGTACTACTTTAAAAAAAGTATATACTACAATATATATAATAATTTATAAAACATAAAGTAATGTATACGTTAAATATACACGTCTATAGAAGATCTATTCACATATATACACTCTATTCTATGTATATGTAATACTTTAAATGAGATATATGCAATATATATACATTACAATATATATTTGTATAGTTATATACTAATTTATAAAATATATACACATGTATACGTTAAATATACACGTCTATAGAAGATCCATTCACATATATACACTCTATTCTATGTATATGTAATACTTTAAATGAAATATACTATAATGTATATACATTACAATATATATTTGTATAGTTATATACTAATTTATAAAACATATACACATATATACATTAAATATACACTTCTATAGAAGATATATACACGTGTATACGCACCATTAAATGTATATATACTACTACTTATAAAATATACTACATTATATATACATTACAATATGTATAGATATACTTATATACTAATTTATAAAACATATACACATGTATACGTTAAATATACACTTCTATAGAAGATATATGCACATATATACGTACCATTCAATATATAATTATATATGACTATACGTACTACTTTAAATAAAACATTTGCTATAATAGTATAATATATATATATATATACACTACAATATATATATATATACTAATTTATAAAACATATACACATGTATACGTTAAATATATACTACTTTAGAAGATATATACACATATATATGCACCATTCAATATATATGTACTACTTTAAATAAAATATATACTACAATATAGTGATATACATATATATATACAATAATATGTATATATATATAGTTACATACTAATTTATAAAACATATACACTTGTATACTTTAAAGATATACGTCTATAGAAGATATATACACATATATACGCACCATTCAATATATATGTACTACTTTAAAAAAAGTATATACTACAATATATATACTAATTTATAAAACATAAAGTAATGTATACGTTAAATATACACGTCTATAGAAGATCTATTCACATATATACACTCTATTCTATGTATATGTAATACTTTAAATGAGATATATGCAATATATATACATTACAATATATATTTGTATAGTTATATACTAATTTATAAAATATATACACATGTATACGTTAAATATACACGTCTATAGAAGATCCATTCACATATATACACTCTATTCTATGTATATGTAATACTTTAAATGAAATATACTATAATGTATATACATTACAATATATATTTGTATAGTTATATACTAATTTATAAAACATATACACATGTATACATTAAATATACACTTCTATAGAAGATATATACACGTGTATACGCACCATTAAATGTATATAAACTACTACTTATAAAATATACTACATTATATATACATTACAATATGTATAGATATACTTATATACTAATTTATAAAACATATACACATGTATACGTTAAATATACACTTCTATAGAAGATATATGCACAAATATTCAAAATTTATTCAAAAAAAAATAAAAAACAACGACTAAGGACTGAATGAATTTGGGGAATTTTATTGATTGCAAAATGATCCAAAATTTATAATTTACATGAATGAAAAATCTATAAATTATGCATCATTTTTTCCAACTCATTCATGTTAATATTAACGGGAACTTGCATAGGATAATCAAAGTCAACGGGGGCAAAACCATGCATTGGACTTGATTCTGCTGAGTTCTCCCGTGAATTCATAATTTCTTCTTGTTTCAGCTCGTCGCTCGGCTCCGGTTCCATTCCTTGGTTTCTTCTTTCCGCTCTAATCCAATCTCTGAGGCAAACTAGAACATTCATTGCATTGCTTCCCAATGAGTGTCGGTTGTCTCCAAGCTGCTGTCGTCCCTGACTGAAGGCGCTCTCTGATGCAACGGTTGACATTGGAACATTCAAGATATCTCTAGCTAATCTTGAAAGCACAGGATATTGTTATTCATTATTCCTCCACCAATCCAGCGTGTTGATCCGTCGTCTGCGATCCTCTGGTGCCGTCCGAAGATAATATTTCAGCTCTTCCCGATAAGTTGATGTGTAAGTTCTCTCATCAACACTGTTTCAACAATTTAAATCATAAAACGAATCAGAAAAACCACTATGTGCCGGCCTTTTAGAAGATAATGGCTCCTCGGGAGGATGAGGAGATACAGTTGGAGTGATATTTGTAGGTACGGCTGAATCAAATAAATCAGCATAGTGATTATATAATTTTTCTATATAATCTTTTGCATCAGTCGTAGCCGTCCACAAATCAGGTTGTACTTGTTCAGAATCATGGTTAGTATTTATTTCTAAGTTAGTATAAATAAGAGTACTAAAGTGACACATATTATTATATTTCATGCACGGATTTAGCATAGCACCAACCAAGTAAATAGGGGGAATCGAGAAAAAATATTTTTAAAATTTTGTAAACATGGCGCCAACAGCTTCTTTATAACCTTCTTTATTTTTATATTGTTGGAGCAAACCAGAAATATCGGCTATATATGCCAAAATATTACAAACAGTAGGATAGTAAGCACCGGAAAATCCAACCGTAGCTACATAAAATTTTTCTAAAAACATAACAAGATCATTAATTACAACCCAATCAGAATTATGTAGCATGCAATCAGCAGAATCAGCAAATGAACCGCAATGTTGGTTAAAAGCTAGTGTAATAGGAATTCTATATTTATAACAAGTTTTTAAAAATTCATACGTAGAATTCCATCTAGTATCAATTTCCTCAGGCATCAAAATCGGTGTAAGTCCATTTTCTTGACATTTAACTTTAAATTCTCTAATTCTCGATCTACGATTATTTCCTTGAATAAAACCAACGGCAAGACGAATTTTTTCAATATAAAGCTCAAAAAACTCAAGACCATCTTTTACAATTAAATTATATATATGACATGCACACTTAATATGAAAAATTTCAGGCAAGGACGGAGATAGCGTAGATTTTATTTTTGTTATAGCAGTCTTGTTGTTAGAAGCATTATCAAAAGCAATACATAAAATTTTATTTTCTATACCATAGTATCCGGCAATTTTAACAATAGAATCAGCAATAAATTGTCCAGTATGTTTACGATCTTCATCATATAAAAAAGCAAGAATACGTTTTTGCATCACGAAATTACTATCCATCCAATGACAAGTAACGGTTAAATAATCATTTTTATTTACAACACGACCAAGATCAGAAGTTAGGGACAATCTACATTGAATATTTTTTAACAATGTTGATAAATAAAAACAATATTGTGAATGGAGTCTAAAAATATTAGACCGACAAGTAGTTCTAGGAATACCATTAAACATAGGATTATAAATTGCTTGTATATAACGAATAAAAGCATCAGAAGAAGGAAAACTAAAAGGCAAACAACCCACAGCTACCATTTTAGTTATTTCTTCCCTGTCCCTCAATTTATTATACTTTTTCGCTACTTGACCGGTTGTTGGGTCCATTCTAGTTTGCGTTGACCCACCAACATCCCCACCACCTTTTGCAATATTTAACTCTCTTTTGTGATCTTCATCTATATGTCTCATTAACGTACCCGTACCCCCTTGCTTGCCTCCACTTCTATGCTTATATATTTGTTGACAAATATTGCACTGCACCTCAATATCTGATATACGTTCAAAAAATTGCCATGCAATACTAGTTCTTTTACGAGGTTTTGGGGCACTGGGAGGACGGGAAGGGAGATTAACTGATTCAGATCTAACGTTAGCATCTCCTACTACGGGTGTTTCAACAATATTTTCATTATCTTCGTCTAAATTAACTGCATCTACTTCATTTTCTTCTTCTATACCATAATTTTCCTGAGCTTCTACATAATCCATATCGTGAGCACCTACACCTATTTCTTCCTCAAAAGGTGTACCAAGCGGTACCGGAGGCGAAGGCACACGGGTATATCTATTACTTGAACTACCTCTACCGCTAGTAATTCGCTTTTTACTACCACTACCGCTTCCGGGATAAAAAATTTTAACACCTTTAGCAGCGAGGTTTTTTAATTTATCCATAATATAAATTAAATTAAACTAAAAATATTCAAAATACACAAATATAATAAAATTAAATATTAAACAATTAATACAATAAATAAAAATTAAACCTAAGAGATGGAACGACAATACCAAATTTTGGAAGTATCCGAAGATTGAGACTTTAGAAACTTCCGCTCGTACTTTGTAAACGAAAATTAAAAAATTAAAGTGAACACTTTAAGAAATTAAATATATTGAATATTAGATAATTGAGAATTGAGATTTGAGTAATTAAAGTAATTAACCAACATCAGGAGTTCCGAGCAACATACACAATGCGCCAAATATATCAAGAGTATATACAAAATACTCAGGGAAGCATACGTAATTCGTCATATCAAATCAAGAAGCATACACAATGCTCAAGGAAAGCATACACAATGCCCCATTAGAACCAACTTCAAGGAAGCATTCACAATGCCCTAATCTCATAGTACACAACCATATCACATCACGAAATAGTTTATAAAGGGAATTTTAGTATTTTTGAACATAAAATATATGTGGCTGACCTTGAAGACCGTTGATTCTGCCAAGCACACGCTCGTCTCAACACATGGACCGGACAGACAAAAACACATTTTCTTTCAAAAAAAATTGAAAAGCAAGCACCTAAAGCTTAAAGTCTCACTTACGTTGCTAATGAAAAGTTTTCCAATCTCGTAATGCGTAAAACATCACTCAAACAACCTCCAATGGCTTCAATTTGCTTTGACTACCGTCAACAGTGGCCCAAAGATCCTTGTTATTGTCTATAAACTCTCCCAAAATTTTCACAGTAAGTTTTCTTCCAAAAATAAAGGAACAAAAAGGCCCTATTCTATTCCTTCTAAAAGTGAAAAAAACTAAACAAGGGGGAGGGTTTTGGCTTGCTCACTTTAATTCTCTTAATTAATATTAATAATATAGGATAAATTATCCATTTACCCCTCATTAAAAAAACTGAGTTATTACAACCTTGAAGAAGATCTTTATATGCATCAACCTCGTGGGTATGCTCATTTTGATTTTCCTCATTATGTGTGCAAATTAAAGAAAGCAATTTATGGACTTAAGCAGGCCCTCGAGCCTGGTACTCTGAGTTAAAGCAATTCTTGCTTCAGATTGTCTTTCAAAAGTCTAACTCTGACTCTTCTCTATTGATTCGTCATCAAAATGGAGAATTGATCTATATTCTTGTATGCGTTGATGACATAATTATTACTGGATAAAACTTTGAGGTTATCAAGAAAACTATCCAGATTCTTTCAGCGAGATTCTTTCTCAAAGACCTCAGATATTTGCACTACTTTTTGGGTATTGAAGTTCTTCGCTCTAAAGAAAGGATCGTTCTTTCTTAGGACAAGTATGTTTCCGATCTTCTTGATGCCCAGTATGTTTCATGAGTTTCACTGCCTTACTATTCTTAAAGGATGACACACCTTGGGCAGATGCCACTTTGTATCATTAAGTACTTGGTACATTTCAGTATTTGTCATTTGCCTTACTATTCTTAAAGGATGACACACCTCGGGCAGATGCCACTTTGTATCATCAAGTACTTGGTAAGTTTCAGTATTTGTCATTCACCAAACCAGATATAAGCTTCGCAGTTAACAAATTATCTAAAATCATGTATGCTCCTACACAAACACACTAGTGTTTTCTTAAGAGACTCTTGCAATATCTCCAACATACCAAAACTCCAAATTGTCTAAAATCATGTATGCTCCTACAAAAACACACTAGTATTTTCTTAAGAGACTCTTGCAATATCTCCAACATAACAAAACTCATGGCTTACAGATGTTGTTATAACCCAAACGGGAGAGCCCAACCCAAAAGACTAGTCACACTAGTATTTTCTTAAGAGACTCTTGCAATATCTCCAACATACCAAAACTCATGGCTTACAGATGTTGTTATAACCCAAACGGGAGAGCCCAACCCAAAAGACTAGTCTAGTAGGTGGGAGAACCCATTGACTTATAACCCCCTTAGCATTTCTCTTTTTTTTCTAATGTGGAACATTGGTTCATTACAATCGCCTCCGCTTGAGAACCAACGACCTCGTTGGTCATGGCTATGCCCAGTTGGTCACGGCTGGCACCCCTCTTGCTTCTAGGCCACCACTACTGGCACACAAGACACCACTTCGAGACGCGGCTCCACAAGTGGTTTGTTTCCGTTGGTCACGGCTATGCCCAGTTGGTCACGGCTGGCACCCCTCGGGTCCAGGCCACCACTACTGGCACATAGGCCACCACTCCGAGTCACGGGCTACTCGTTGGTCACGGCTATGCCCAGTTGGTCACGGCTGGCACCCCTTAGGTCCAGGCCACTACTACTGGCACATAGGCCCCCACTCCTGGTCATGGCCCCCACACATGGTACTCTCAATGAAAGCACCAATGTTATAAACTAAATGGGAGAGCCCAACCCAAAAGACTAGTCTAGTAGGTGGGAGAACCCGTTGGCTTATTACCCCCTTAGCATTTCTTTTTTTTTCCAATGTGGGACACTGGTTCATTACAGATGCCGAGCAAGATACATCCTGGGTTGTTTATGTATTCAGATGCCAATTGGGCTGGTGACATTAATGACAGGACCTCCACTTTTGGATATATCTTATACTTTGGTGCAAATCCTATCAGTTAGTCATCCAATAAGCAATGCACTGTTGCGCGCTCCTCTACTGAAGCAGAGTATCATGCAGTAGCTTCTGCATTTGCTGAGGTCAATTGGGTCCAAAAAGTTCTTGTAGAACTACATGCACAGCTGCCTGATCCACCCATAATCTGTTGTAATAATGTTGTTGCTACCCATCTTTGTCAACATCCATACGACATAGTAGGAAGAAACACATTGAAGTTGATTTTTACTTTGTTAGAGATCAAGTGCAGCAAAAACAGGTGCTCATTCAGCATTGAGATGCTGCTTATCAACTCGCAGACACGCTTACAAAGCCTTTGACTCATCTTTTTTTTTCATCATCAGTCCAAGTTAAAGGTTATTGATACCACCTTCAACTTGTGAGGGCTTATTGGTGCATGATTGATTGTGTAGTATATGGTGCAGATTTTCTCTCCTTTATTTGTGCATAACTAATTGTATATTTGTTGTCATTTACAGCTTTATATTAGGTCAATATTTTACAGCTCTATACTCCTACAAGTTAGGATTAAGCTTGGTCTATCGGTTGTATATAAAGTGCTTTGCACAGTATGAATAGAATACAAGTCTGAAATACTTCTCCATTTCTCGAACCTTTAATATAACATTCCTGACCCTGCTGTTTTTTTTGTAGTTCAACCAAAAATCAGTATCATTAAATGTTACTATTAATGTTAAGACCACTTCAAAATAAAAGTCAAGTTCAATCATCAAAAGTGAGATGTCTTTGGATGTAGGAGCATCCACTCCATTCCTGTGGGCTTTTGAGGGATCATATCGCTTGGCAAAGACTTGGGAAGAATATACCGACACATTGGAGTGCCATTGGTGTAATTCAAAAATTCAGTTGATAGCTGGACTGACTATAGATAACAACTAGCAGGAATCTGAAAGCTTGGGAAGAATATACCGACACTTTTGCTAATGAAAGTGGCTTATTGACATGGAATATAATAACATCATGAGGTTCCCAATTTAGGATTGATAGGCTACGAGCCATAGTATGCTAGATGATGGAACCTCGCAATACCATAGCAGAACTGAAATGCTCTTAATGATTCACATTCCATTTCGAGCTACAAAAAGCAAACATCAGTTAATTATTTTTGGGATGAAACTTAGTTTTTCCAACAATAAAGCAGTTTTTGTCCTGACGTTGCTCGATCGTTGTATGTATTGTTCTACAGTAAATAGACTTTGGTAATAGTGGCGGGTACTCACCAACAATAACAAACAATAAAAAACCATCCATGTTTATCTGATGGGACAAAATAATAGTTAACTACTACAAGGAATAAAGAAAAAGAAAATAATTAAACTTCTAATATAGTAGCATTAGGAGAAACTAAAGTCTCGGCATATGTTCGATCGATGAAAAGTAAAACTTGAGGTCCTGCAATTTTAAATTCTTTCAACTTTCGTTTTGCATCACCAACTTTATTCAACTCTCGAGTTTTTGAATCATACACCGCATATTCATTCGTATCGCTCCTGTAAAACAAAAAATCTTTAGTACCCTTCTTAAGCAATAAAGGACCTGGTTCTTCAATTTCCAACATTTTTTTCCACAAACAGATCGTCGATACATTCTTAGTCATACTCGAAACTTCCAGATTAAGTTTACCATAGAACGAGACCCTCGAAAATTTAGCCAAAAAAATGCGTTCTCCCAGAGAAAATTGAGTCGTATTTGTGATCGGAAGGCGGATTGTTGTTAATTCTCTGAGGTTCTCAGGGTTCCAGAAAACAATGTTGTCGGGAAACCGTATAGCTAGAAGAAAAGCACCGTTGACGCGAGAATTCACAAAATTTATGCGTAATTGGTGAGTGATTACTGACGGAGGCTCAATAATTGAGTCGTCAATTGAGCAGTCTAGATCCTTTTTGAAGGCATTTAAAATTTGGTTCAGGTAATAGTGGTGCTTGGTGAATTGAGGATCTTCGATTAGAGAACGCAGACAGGTTTGAATCTTAGAAGTGATTTTTCGGGAAGTTTCATGAGTATATTGATGGCGAGATCATTAGGAAAAGTATTGATATTCGTCATTATGATGAATTTTTGGCTGAAACAAGGAGACTTTTGTAGGACTAGGGTTTAATATAAGTGGAAAAAAAAACGACTTCCTTTTTCTTTTGTTAAAGTGACATTATCTTTGGACGGTTGGAGTATGTGATAGTTTCAAGAATTTTGAAATTGATATGTGTTAAAAGTGCAATTATCAATAGAAATGAATAATTATGCAAACACTAAACAGTTAGAATTATAATTCCTAGAATAGGGTTTTATTTTCTGTTGACAGACGTATTTGCAAATAATAAATCTAATTCACAAAATACTCTGTCAATCATTTATGAATAAAATATGTATTTAATGTGTGTATTCTGTGGTTGCATTATGGTGCTTATTTGGTATAGATTATGGTACCTTGGTTATAGTATGTATTAGTATTTGATATATAAAAATGGGTATATACTATATATTATGATATTTATGTGGTAGTGAATTTTTTTTTTTTTTTGTTAATAGTATTCAATATGTAAAGATGGTAGGTGAAAAAAAAAAAGGACAGGCAACAATTTAGGAGAAAATTATGGGAAAAGAAAGTTTTGGGGAATAATAGGAGAAGACAACCATTATATCCTGATTGAAGGAAAAAATGTTACCATATCTTTTATTTTTATTACCTTATTTGTTAGATTAAATAAGATGAATTAATAGAGGAGGAAGAGAAATGCTAAAAAATCAGTTCATTTACCTAAAACAACTCCCCCAAAAAAGCCAAAATCACCGTATATGAAAATTTATTCTATTTTCTATAAAATAAATCAGTTTTTTCTTAAATTGTTATGTTTTGTAAATAAAAATTAGATTTTGTAAATAAGAAAAATATATTGTATGTATTGTAATTTAAGGTCTTAAATTGTGTAGATATATAATTTTCCCATTTAAAAACATGATACATGTTGGGAGCACAAGCTTAGACTAAATGGTCTCAAAATCTCAAGATTCGTTTTTACTTTCAATAATCCTAAGCAATTAAGTCGCAATTTATTCTATGTATATGGACATATTTTTTGGGGTATATATGGTAAGAAATTTAAACGTCAAAGCAATAAATTCAAATTAGTTGTTTTGAAATACACGAAAGAAATTTATGTCAGAAAAGGATTAAATAAATATACTCCTATGTGGATTTTATTTTAATAAAAATATTTAAAATTATTTTTTTTATTTTCGTCATTTGAAAAAGATATATCTTAGTCAATTGTGTAATGTCAGTGGTATAAATACATCATTTTTTAAAGGAGGGTATATAAGCTCTCAATCATGTATTCAGGGGTATATTTAGATATGCTCCCTAATTAATATATTCTTTTGGTTTGATATGTTTGTCTATTTAAATTGAAAAATGAATAATCAAATCGAAGCTTAAAGTTGGTCAAACCAACCAAATGTTTTCGCTATTCGGAGGTTCTTTTGTGCCACATTGGTTTGAACATAGAGGTGTATCACTAGAAAATCGGTAATTTCTAGTAAAATAATTTGACGGAATGCCTTGTAATTTAGCTCGTCGTTAATGTTTCCAATGGATTTCCGTCGAAAATCTCTTACCGACGAGCCAAAATCCGTCCAAGTAACTTTTGGGTTTATTTTAGTCCAATCCATTTATTCAATCAGTCCATTTTAACTTGCTCAATTTCAGCTTGATAGCCCTAGCTACCACCATCACAATTCACAATTATAATATACTAATCAAGTGCATGTGTGTCTCGCGTCAATTAAAAAAAATTAGATACAAGAACAAAATTATTTAAACCATAATAAATTTACCGGTACAAGATTGGAAATGATGAACAGGTTAAACAAGCTAATTTTACGCGTAGTTAGACTAAACCGGCAATTTGAAGTGGGGATGCTAAGGCTTACAGTCCCTTCCCTATCTCTAATCCTTCATGTAATTAAAAATTTATTAAAATATATAAAAGATGTGATGACAAAAAATGGACCCAATATTATGATAGTAATGCTATATAGTTTGTCTTTACTAATAGCTTAAAAACTACTGAATTCCTTTGACAAAATTTAAACCTGCGGCAATCAAAAAGAGAACCACTATTCTCGTAATGTAAATCTTAATTTTTCGTCGAGATAACCTTAATTTTTTTTAGCTACTTTATTCGACGGCAACACACTTGTTTTGTACAATTTTTCGATCAGAAATTGTTAAGAGAGGAGAATCCATTATTAATTGTTGATTATGTAAAATTACTATATAATTTTAAATTTATTAACTAAAAGGAATACAAAAAGGCTGAAAGAACGATGATAATGAATGAAAAAGACGACTTGAATCAAAACTAAAATAAGAAAAAAATGGAAGTAAAATAGGCCGTATTTTGTGGTAAAGTTTGATCAAAATAATATTTAAATAGAATTGTAGAATTTTTTTTTAAAAATAAAGTAAAATTTTAATTGATTTAAAACTATTAAAATATTAGAGCCGTGAATATGGGCCAGGCCCGTTGGGGCCGACCTGGCCTGTAATTTGATGAAGTTGGGCTTCAGTTTTTTGTAGCCCATTTAAGAACATGACTTTTTAGCTCTGCCGGAATAAGCCCGTGGCCCGTGGGGCTTGAGCAATGTGGGTTAGTTTAACCCGTGGGCCGGCCCATGAGTCAAATACATGCAACTATTTAGATTGCTTATTAGTATTTTTATTTGGTTCGAAGGATATCATGTCAAAAGTTATTTAATTTCACTATTAGGAGTATTTTTTGGGGTGTTGGACACTTGATTAACAAGTATTAACACTATATAATATTGTTTGGTAATATTTATGTTTATTAACATTCTAAAATTAAATTATAAAATATTATATTTTAAAAAGTGGACAGGCCTGTAATGCCCGCAGCCCACAGAGTAATAGTGTGGACTTGGTGTTTTTGGGCCCATCATTTCGATGGGCCAGCCCGGCCCGACCCATCAAACTCAAAGCTCATGTGGACTATCCCGAATGGGCCGGGCCGACTCGTATTAACAGCTCTATAAAATATTATAATTTTTGACCTAGATCAAATAACAAATAAGGACTTTAAATAATTTGATGTAGTATTTATGTATAGTTTGAATTTTACTTAGAAATATAGAAAAATATTTGGAACAAAACAATTTTTATTTTTTTTTCGGAACTAAAAAGGTAAAAATATTTCAAAGCCATTAGAAATAGGAAAGGCAGAATATAAAGGTAGGTTTTCCTCCCAATAATATCAAGAATCTGTATTATACCAACGGACCCCTTATAATCTGATTACTGAATTTTGCTGCCTGACCATGAGGAGAGCAACTGCTGACATATTGCCGGAATGTCTCATTCACAAAATACTTCGTTTTCTTAGTTATGAACAAGCAACAAAGATGAGTGTTCTCTCCAAAACATGGTTTCAGGCCTCGTTGACAATTCCCTACTTGAAATTCAATTTTGATCATAGCAAGAGAAATATGATGAAAATAGTGGTGGACAATATCATGGAGAGATATAGGAAGGGGAAAATCCCTATAGAAAAGTTTGAATTATCAGATTACTCTAATAAATCTCAAGTTAACCCACATATTGATAAGTGGCTTGATGTTGCACTTCAGAACGGTGTAAAAGATCTTGACCTTACCCTTAGTTCATACCCCTTTCCTATTTTCACAATCTTGGCAGAAAAATCTTTAAAAGAATTGGTTTTGACTAGAGGGACTTCTTTGTTCCTCAGTCTACGAGTCGATAGACTATGGTTTTGACTGGAATCTCTTCATAAGAGAGGCTGTTCTGAACATCTATGCTCTGAATAGGGATTACAACTGATGGGTTACCTACACACTTCTTGAGCAAAGAGACATGGAAGACTGGATGAATTGAGGCTAGATCTGAAGGCAATTCGAGCTCATAAGCTACCTTGTCGAAGCGACTGAGAATCTTGAAGGGATCGACATATCGGGGACTGAGCTTTTCCTTCTTGTCGAATATCTTCACTCCCTTCATGGGAGAGATCTTTAGATAGACATAGTCACCAATCTCAAACTCAAGATCTTTTCTACGAACATCTGCATAAGACTTCTATCGACTCTGAGCTGCCCGGAGTCTTTCTCTAATCAACTGGACTTTCTCTAGGGCATCGAATACCAAGTCAGGCCCTATGAATGAGGCCTCACTAACTTCAAAACAACCGATTTGAGATCTACATATCCTACCATAGAGAGCTTCAAATGAAGCCATCTGAATACTGGAATGATAGCTATTGTTGTATGCAAACTCAATCAAAGACAAGTGGTCATCCTAACTAACCTTGAAATTAATAGAAATTCCCTTAGCATATCATCAAGTATCTGAATGGTCTTTTCTGCCTGACCATCTGTCTGAGGATAAAAGGTTGTACTAAGATGAACTTGGGTACCAAGACCCTTTTGGAATGCTTTCCAGAAGTGAGAGGTGAACTGGGTACCTCTGTCTGAGATGATAGATAATGAAACACCATGTAATCTGACCAACTCCCTAATATAGAGTTTGGCATAATCCTCGGCTGAATAAGAGGTATGAACTGGAAGGAAATGAGCTGATTTGGTCATTTGTTCTACTATGACCCAAACTGAATCATGCTGATGACGAGTTCGAGACAAACCCGTCACAAAGTCCATGTTTACTTCTTCCCACTTCCAAGTAGGAATGGTGAACTCCTGCATGGAACCACTAGGCTTCTGATGCTCTATCTTAACCTGCTGACATGTAGAGCACTTAGCCACAAACTCTGCAATATCTCTCTTCATCCCACTCCACCAATAGATCTCCCACAAGTTGCGGTACATCTTTGTGGCCCCTGGATGAATAGAGTAGCACGCACCATGCGCTTCTATAAGAATTCGCTGGCTTATGTCATCTACGTCTTGAACACAGAGACGACCTTAACAACGAAGAACACCATCTCCTCCTTAGGAGAAAACCTCTACTTTCTAATCTCTGACTGTCTTTTTTAGTTTGACAAGGCTAGGATCCCTATCTTGCTTTTCTTTCACCTCGGAAACTAGAGACAATTCTGAACTACTCTGAACACATACACCACCCTATGAAGAGTCGACTAAGCGAATGCCTAGTCTGGCAAGATAATGGACTTCCTGAGCTAACTCTCTCTTGCTATCTTCAACATGAGCAACACTACCCATGGAGAGTCTACTTAGAGCGTCGGCCATAATGTTGGCCTTTCCTGGATGATAAAGGACACTCATGTCATAATCTTTCAAGAGCTCTAACCACCTTCTCTGATAAAGATTGAGATATTTCTGAGAAAAGACATACTGAAGGCTCTTGTGATCCGTGAAGACATCTACATAAACACCGTATAGGTAATGCCTCTAAATCTTCAAGGCAAAGACTATGGCTGCTAACTCAAGATCATGAGTAGGATAATTCTTCTCATGAGGCTTTAACTGTCTGGTTTTATTGTCTATGACCTTACCATACTGCATGAGGACCTAACCTAAACCCACACTCGATGCATCACAATACACCACGAACCCATCTGAACCATCTGGAAGAGCTAAAACTAGAGCTGAGGTGAGTCGAGTCTTGAATTCCTGAAAACTCTTGTCGCAAAATCTAACCACTGAAACTTGACCTTCTTCTGAGTCAATCTGGACATAGGGGATGCAATATATGAAAATCCCTCAACAAACCATCTGTAATAGCCATCCAAACCCAAGAAACTACTGATATCTGATGGAGAGACAAGGAGAGGCAATTTTCTTACTGCTTCGGTCTTCTGAGGATCTACTCTAATGCCATCACCAGAAACAATATGACCAAGGAACGCTACTTACCTTAGCCAAAATTCGCACTTACTAAATTTGGCGAATAGCTGATGATCTCTGAGAGTCTAAAGTACCGTTCTAAGATGGTCTGCATGATCCCGCTCTGTAAAAGAATAAACCAGAATATCATCTATAAAGACTATGACGAACACATCCAAGTGCTGATTGAACACACGGTTCATCAAGTCAATGAAAGCTGCTGGGGAATTGGTAAGACCAAAGGACATGACCAGGAATTTGAAGTGACCATACCGAGTACGGAAAGTTGTCTTCGAAATGTAACATTCTCTAACTCTGAGTTGATGGTAGCTTAATCTGAGGTCTACCTTAGAGAAATAACTGGCACCCTGAGGTTGGTCAAACAAGTCATCGATTCTGGGAAGAGGATACTTGTTCTTGACCGTGACTTTATTGAGTTGACGGTAATCTATGCACATCCTGAGAGAACCATCTTTCTTGCGCATGAATAAGACTGGTGCGCCCCACGAGGAAGTGCTGGGTCTGATGAATCCCTTATCTAAGAGATCTTTCAAATGTTCTTTCAGTTCCTGAGGTTCTGGTGGTGCCATTATGTATGGCGGAATAGAGATAGGCTGAGTATCTGGAATGAGGTTGATGCCGAAGTCTATTTCCCTTTCGGGAGAAAGGCCTGGAAGATCTTTGGGAAAGACATCTGAATATTCATGAACAACTGGGACTGATTCAAGACTGGGAGATTCAAAACCAGAGTCCTTCTAAATCTGCTGACGTGACTTTCTAAAATATCATAACCGGGAAGTTCCTGTATACCCGCCAAGCATGATGGTTTTACCCACTGGGGTAGATACTGAAAAAGGCTCTGCTAGAATTTTGGGACTGATTCTCAAATCAACTGCTATATAAGGAGTAACAAAAGACAAAGAAGCTCCTGGATCTAGAAAAGCGTAAACATGCATATGAATGATATGTAACGTACTAGTAACTATATCAGGAGAATTTTCCTGATGCTGTCGAGTCTGAAGAGCATAAAGGCGATTTGGGCGTTGCCCGCTAGTAGCACTGGAAGTGGCACCCTGCTGGTTCGGGCGACCAGACTGAGCTGAGGAGCGAATATGACTCTGATAACCTGAATGAGGACAATCTCTAACTCTATGGCCTGGCTTGCCACAACCGAAACAGACATCGCTACCAGCTCTACAAGTACCCTTGTGGTTCTTACCACAAGTCTGACATAGAGGATTAGTTCGGGCATTACTGACACTACCCTAAGACTGAGAGGCTGGCGCTCTATCCTTGTTAACCTCTCTGAACTTAGGAACTGGAGCACTAGCTGTAGAAGAAGATGGAACTGACGACTTAGGATGAAACTGGGATCGATTTTCTCTTTCTGATTTAGGCTATCTAAAATTGAAGCTACCTGTCCTAGATTTCTTATTCTGGTTTTCCCTCTGCTTAATTTCTGCTCCTCTATCTGCTGAGCGTGAGTCATGAGTCGGGCTAAAGTCATGTTACTATTTAGCATGGCGGATCTGCACTCATTAACCACGCTATCATTTACCCCTGAAACAAACTTGCTCATCTTACCTCTGTTGTCTGCAACCACATGAGGGGCATATTTGGATAGTTGAGTAAACTTGAGAGAATACTCTTTCACCGTCATATTGCCCTGCCTGAGTTTGATGAACTCTAGAACTTCACCTCCCTCAGCTCTTGGGGAAAGAATCTGTCTAAGAAAGCCGTGACAAACTCCTCCTACTCTATAGGACCTGCACCATCTACCCTTTCGAACTTCCATTGCTTCTACCAAGTATGAGCCACATCTTGCAACTGGTATGCGAATAACTCAGCATTCTCAACAGTAGTCACCCCCATGATATCTGTCACCTTCTGGACCTGGTTAATGAATTCTTGAGGGTCTTCATCTACCTTATACTCGAGGAATATTGGAGGATTCATTCGAGTGAAATCCCGAATCCTAGCTGTGGCTGAATTAACCACTGGGTCGGTAGGATTAATTATAGGCCACTTATTATGGGCCGCTACTGACTGAGTAAGAGTGGTAAATGTGGTTCTAAATTCAGCATGAGAAACATAATCGCCCAAAGGGTCTTCGGGCTGAGGAGCAGGCTGGTTTCTTCTCTTTGGAGGCATGTTCTGAAATCAAGAGGAGAAACGGATTAGACTGAGAAACTGACTTGTGATTATGCTCACAGGCACAACATGAATACTGAAAGAAGGGAAAATGTTTCTTAAAACATCTCATAGCCTCTTGCACATAAATGTGGCACGCAACACACCCATGTCCAAGACTCTACTAGATGCGGCTTTCAGACTTCCTAGGACTCTATTGAACCTTAGACTCTGATACCAAGTTTGTAATGCCCTGATTATCTGAACCAGAATGCTACACGGTGCTCATGACCCCGAAGGACCACAAACTAACCCATGATTGATATCTGTACCTGTACACTGCATAATATGACATGAACATGCGGAAACATACATTAAAATGCCATATGTTTCAATACTGAACATAATCTGAATGATAATAATGTCTGAATAAAGTGGTATCACAATATCAAAACAAAACTGAAGTCTAAATCTGATAATACTGTAATTTTCTGAAAGCCTCTAACAGTTTGAATACTCTAGATAAGGAGTTGATGGGACATGTCCCAAACTAACTCCGTCAAATGAAAACTGAACTGATATAAAATAATAAGATCTCATCCTCGGAGAATGAGGACTCACTGCAAAAACTCTGAGAAACTGGAATGCTACTGCTGCTGCTGATCTGGAAGTCATGTCTCTGAACCTATGGTGCAACATAAAAAGAAAACACCATAGCGCAAATGTGTCAGTACAACAGAATATACTGAGTATATGTGTAAGGTAGGCTGAATACATGGGGTTTACATGCATGAATGATAATAACTGACTGGTTAATATGAACGTGAGAGTGCACATATGAATACAAAGTAAATGAAATCCTGACAACATGATAACTGAATCTATATACTAATGACATGAATTTACTGATATCTAGCATGACTGATAATGGGTTCTGATAATTGATATAACTGATAACATGAGTGACTGTGTCTGACAGTTCTGAATCTGATGGAACTATCTGAGTTCCGTACTGTAACTGAGTTGACTGTATCTGACAGTCCTGATATATTGAAATCTGAAGAACTATCTGAGTTTTTTTACTAAGACTGATACTGAAACTGTGGGAGGTAGTTATTTAACCAACATGCCCAAAATGTGCTATAATAGCTGAGCTGGGGTCCTATCTGTGCCCTGATTGAAAGGGTGTCAATACCGCGCCACTGGTAAGGACAAACTGTGGGTAACCCTCATCTGACAATGTTTCCAAAAAAGAACGGTGGGGTCCTCATCTGACAGTGCCTATCCACCTCATCAACCCTCATCTGACAGTGTCGATGTCTCAACCTATGCTGGCTACATAGTTCTGGAACACAAGGATGACTGCTAAGAATCACACCCTCATCTGACATTGTGTGTTCCCATCCTTGGGTTCACTCGGTGCTAATTTCTACTCCCATCTGAAGAGATTGAACATGATTAATTGACTGTACCTGGACTGAGTTTACTGAATTCCGTTGACTGAAGGAATACTATTGATATCTGATAACTGACTGAGTTCATGAGATTACTGATCTTACTGAGTACTGAGTTCATGAGATTTCTGAGATTTCCTGAGTCACATGACTGACTGAATTCTATGAAACATGGCTTGACTGAGAGTATCGTGAAAACATGACATGTCTCTAGGCACACAGCTATAGTTTTTGTGTACAAGTACCCTCAGGACTCGATGGAAGGAAACTGATCCAACATCAACAATCCGTAGTGCTTCTTGATCAAAGGTATAGAGTTCATAATTCACAATGCCATAAATAAGGGATTTCATGCTTCACCTGGTTATCATAGCCTTGATCATGGAAGGGAATGCATATAACATGTACATACTTGGATGATTTCAATATTATGAACATTGCATAACACAACAATCAACACACAACAATGACATGGAAATTGTGTTGCATCGTAAGGGGTAGCATAGACTTGTCATTTAGATTCTATTGAATCATAAGGAACATGATTTTATCATTCTAGGCATTTTATCAAACATCTTACATGCACACTTTATGACATAGGTGAAATCATCAATTTAAGAATCTAAAACTACCCAAATTCATAGGTTTTCAATCAACAAACTCACATACTTCATGAAAAGTCATCAAGACACCATCTTGAAACATAAATAAAAACTATCAATATGAACATGATCAAATCACAACAAGCAAATCACAATAGGTTATTTAAAACATGATTCTTGGACTCCACGAAGGAAAGGGATCCATGGATGAACACTACGCATTCCTTAGTTCGTGATTTCGTGAAGATTGACGGAGAGATTCTTGAAATTTGACGGTGAATTCCCTTGGAATTGAACCTTCTATGAAAACCTTAGGGCTTGTTCTTGAGAGTTTTTGAGAGTAATTGAGTATAAGTTGCTGAATTATGGCCAAATATCATGTTATAAGGCTTATATAGGGTGGGAAAAGTGACCCTTTTGACCCTACGACACGTCTTTAATTTCTGAGATTTTTTTTTTATTTTCATCCTTGCGCGACGCGCCAAGTCACTGGAAAGTAACAAATGGGAGATTGCACGGTGGCGCGATGCGGAGCTATCGCGTTGCTACGTTGTCTGCAACCTAGAATATTGGCGCGACACGCCACTATCGCGGAGCAACACTGAAAATTGACAATTGCCATTTGAGCTATCTCCGCGATGCGCTGGAGGCTCAGGTGATACACTGTCTCACTAAAAAGGCTCTAACTCTTCGCCCGAGTGTCGGATTTAGGCGAATTTTATATCGATGGAAAGCTTATTGAATTTACCACATGAAAAAAACAGTATGAGTAGACCACACTTAAAAGAGCTGATGGGATACCTGCACATTACTTTCATATCACTACTTCCCGTATTCCTTATCAATACATAACATATGTCATACAATGGCCAACTGATCAGTGGTACTAATACAATACATCAGGGACCACCCCTGGAATAGCATATATACATAATCTTTATAATACAATGGCCAACTGATTAGTGGTACTAATACAATACAGCATATCATCAATTTAAAATAAAGACATTCCATTTCTTAATTCAATTAATCTTTGATATTGGTTACTTTGTGGTCACACCTTATGGAACTTGAAACCATGATACCTCAATGGGAAAAACATGTAAATAGGTAATCAATATAATGAAAATGAAGTAGAGAATCATGGATACCTCATTAAACCATTTCGGAGTCAACAATAGTATATGGACATTTTTTTGACTAGCCGGACATCTTAAAAGTGAAAACAAGTTCAATTGGTAGTGTCAAAGATCATATGATGTTATTATGTGTCATGTGTCGTAGGACAATGTTGGAAGCTTACTTGAGAGTGCCATGGGTCATTATTCATGACAAATATTAGATAGAGTATGTCTTACATACCTTGATATAACCACTTCAATACAAGTCCAACTTGACTTCCCGTACTCTTCGAACACTTATCTACAATAAGTCATTTGTGGCAAACTAGTATTAGCAACCAAACCTTACCATTTAGGTATTAACTTCACCAAATAATGTCTAGGAAGTAATCCTTTAACTCATCAATAAGAGTGCTAAATACATCCTCTTATACTCTTATTACATTCACATATCATGCCATTACATGCAATATCCCTCAACATCACTCTTAGCCTTTATTTCCCCTCTTAATCACCATCCAATACCAACATGATCACTAGGCATACATAACCACTAATATAATGATATATCACCACAATTCATCCTCCATAATCAAATGCAACAACTTCCATAGTTTACTACTAACAATTTATACAAAACAATTCATAACTATGTTTCTAGCTATCTTCCAACATCAAGACAATACTCAAAATCCTTTATCAATACTTATTCATGGATAAGAATCAAGAATAAACAATATTCATACCATAACAATGAACTCTTGTATTTAGAATCCTCCTTACATAACCATGGGGTGCTTCTCGAAGCTTTCGAGATGGTGAACACAACTACGGAACCAATTCGAATTTTCTACGGTTGAATCACAAAATATTTGAAGTTGAAATTAGGCTAGGGTTTCACCTTATCTTAATAATAGGATGATATATGATATATATGAGGCTAAGTGAACGTTTATAAAGACCAATTTTTCGTCCAAAAGGTAATAGAAAATGACCATTTTGCCCTAAAATTTTAAATAAATCCGAATCTGTCCCCAGTGGACAGTTTTGACAGGCTGAAGTAAATCGATCATAACTCATTGCTCCGGTATCGGATTTGGGTGAAACCAATTGAATTGGAAATATAATTCAAAGGGATTTCATTTTCATATAAAGTATACCACCCAGTTCTTCCTGTACAAGGAGTTATGGTCGTTTAAATTTGACCCAAAAATCTGTCCAAAAATTCTGTTTTTTTTTTTGATAGGCTGTAGTAAAACGGGTATAGCTCATTACTCAGACATTGGATTTGGATGAAACTAATTTCATCGGAAAGAATACTCTTGGATATTTTCTTCGATATATAGCAGATCACACAGTTCTTTTTGTACAAGGAGTTATGATCGTCTAAAGTTGATCCAAAAAAAATTGTCTAGCTGCAGTAATTTTCCTGCAGATTTACTGTTCACAGGCTTCCCGGCTACCGTTTTGAAATTTCGAATGTGGTCGCTTATATGAAATAATCCTCTATTTTGGGCAAACTTTATATCGTTGGAAAGCTTATTCCAATACCTACACATACAAATATTGACGGGATACTTCCGAACACCATAAACTTAATTTAACCCATACGCAAGCCTTTAGGACTCCATATAATCGCGATAAGCGTACGAAAAAATTTACGAGGTGTTACATTCTCACCCCCTTAAGAACATTCGTCCTCGAATGTTAGCATAGTTACTCAATTAATACATGTCCAAGCTTACAATTAACATATTCATCATCATAACATACTTGCATAAAAATAAACACTTACCTGTTATTGTTCTTCTTCCGTCTCATGAACTTCCTCCTCATCGTTGAATAGGTAAGGGTACTTAATCTTCATTGATTCCTCGGATTCCCATGTGATCTCCTCAACTTGTTGATTCCTCCAAAGTACTTTTACCGATGCTATCTCTTTATTCCTTATCTTTTTAATTTGGCGATCAAGAATAGCAATAGGCATTTCTTCAAAAGTGAGATCTTCTGTAACTTGTACATCTTCCGTAGTAGTGATGTGCGATGGATCTCCGATCTACTTGCGAAGCATCGAAACATGAAATATGGGATAAACTGCTGAGAGCTCTTGAGGTAGCTATAACTCATAAGCAACTTGTCCAAATCTTTGAATGATCTTGTACGGACCTATGTATCGTGGACTTAACTTTCCTTTCTTGCCAAACCTCATCACTCCTTTCATTGGTGATATTTCAAGAATACCCAATCGTCGATAGAAAACTCAAGTCCTCTTCTTCTAACATCCGCATAAGATTTGTGTCGACTTTGAGCTGTTTCAAGCCGTTGTTGGATCACTTTAACCTTCTCCATTGCTTGATAAACAAGATCCGGTCCAAACAAGACCGCATCACCTGCTTCAAACCATCCTATTGGCGATCTACACTTTCTTCCATACAATGCTTCATATGGTGCCATTTTGATACTTGAATGATAGCTATTATTGTAGGCAAACTCGATAAGAGGTAGGTGATCATCCCAGTTGCCTTTGAAATCTAATACACATGCTCGTAGCATATCTTTAAGTGTCTGGATGGTACGTTCCGCTTGTCCGTCCGTTTGAGGATGAAAAGCCGTACTTAGATTTACTTGTGTCCCCAAACTCCTTTGAAAAGACTTCCAGAAATTCGCGGTAAATTGGGCTCCTCGATCGGATATAATGGAAATTGGAACTCCATGTAACCGAACGATCTCCTTAATATACAACTTCGCATACTCTTCCGCCGTATAAGTTGTCTTAACTGGTAAGAAGTGCGCGGATTTGGTAAGCCTATCAATGATCACCCATATGGAATCAAACTTCCGAAATGTACGAGGCAAACCCGTGATGAAATCCATATTGATCTTGTCCCACTTCCAGACTGGAAGATCTATACATTGCATGTAACCACCGGGTTTCTGGTGTTCTACTTTGACTCTTTGACAATTCGGACATTCAGCTACAAATTCGGCAATATTCTTCTTCATGTCATTCCACAAATATATTGCTTTCAAATCTTGATACATCTTAGTCGACCCTGGATGGATGGAATACCTTGAACAGTGTGCTTCTGTCATAATTCTCTTTCTTAGTTCAACTACATCAGGTACACATAAATGATTCTGACACTGAAGAACTCCTTCTCGCGTAAGCTCAAATGCCTTTGTCGTGCCACTCTGCACATCCTCCTTAAGCTGCAATAAAATTGGATCTGCATACTGCTTCTCTTTCACTTCAGCTATCAATGAAGATTCCGCTGCATTACGTACAATAACCTCTTCATCTGGAGTTTCGAGAAGTCGAACTCCCAAATTAGCTAGTTGGTGAAGATCCTTAATCATCCCCTGCTTTTCTATAGATGCCATTTTAGACTTACGACTCAGTGCATCCGCTACCACATTCGCTTTCCCTGGATTCAAGCCATCTCCGCCGCCTCAAGTTTAGATCTTTCTGACTGAAGATATATTGCAGGCTCTTATGATCGGTATATATGCCAACATGAACCCCATATAATTAGTGGCGCCATATCTTCAAAGCAAATACAACTGCAGCTAGCTCAAGATCATGCGTGGGATAATTCCTCTCATGTGGTCGCAACTGTCTAGAGCCATAGCTATTACTCTACCATGTTGCATTAATACGCATCCTAAGCCAATTCTTGAAGCATCACAGTACACTGCATACCCTTCTGTGCCTTCAGGAAGTACCAACACCGGTGTAGAAGTCAACTTGCTCTTCAGATCTTGGAAACTCTTTTCACAGGCATCATTCCATTGAAACTTGGAGGCTTTATGCATCAACTTAGTCAAGGGTGCAGAAATAGAAGAAAAACCTTCAACAAACCTTCTATAATAACCTCCCAACCCGAGGAAACTACGAATCTCCATAGGCGTCGTGGGTCTTGGCCAATTCTTCACAGCCTCAATCTTCTGAGTGTCAACTTTTATGCCTTCACTAGATACAATATGGCCCAAAAATACCACTGACTTGAGCCAAAACTCACATTTAGAAAACTTCGCATACAGCTTACGATCACGAAGAATCTGCAACGCCTGCCTTAAGTGATTAACATGATCCTCTTCTGATCTAGAGTAGACCAGAATATCATCTATGAAAACTATCACGAACACATCTAGAAACGGCTTAAACAGCCTATTCATCAGATCCATAAAAACTGCGGGTGCATTTGTCAGCCCGAATGACATATCCAGGAATTCATAATGACCATACCGTGTTCGGAAAGCTGTCTTGGGTATATCTTTATCCTTGACTCTCACTTGATGATAGCCTGATCTCAAGTCAATCTTGGAAAAACACTGGGCACCCTGCAACTGGTCAAATAAATCATCAATTCGGGGAAGAGGGTATTTATTCTTGATAGTCACCTTATTCAATTGCCGATAGTCAATACACATCCTCAGCGAACCATCTTTCTTACGCACAAACAATACTGGTGCTCCCCAAGGGGACATACTAGGCCTGATGAATCCCTTCTCTAGCAAGTCTTTCAGTTGCTCTTTCAATTCTCGCAACTTTGCTGGTGCCATTCTATAAGGAGGAATTGAGATTGGCTGTGTGTCTGGCAACATATCAATACCAAACTCCACTTTTCGTTCAGGAGGTAAACCTGGTAGTTCTTCAGGAAATACATCAGGAAATTCATTCATAACCGGAACGGTCTGAAAAGTTGGCGGCTCTGCCTCTGTATCCCTTACTCTAACCAAATGGTATATGTACCCCTTGGAAATCATTTTTCTTTCCGTAAAGTAAGAAATAAATCTACCTCTCGGCGCGCCAACATTACCCTTCCATTTAAGGACTGCCTCATTTGGGAAATGGAAATATACCTTCTTAGAACGGAAATCTACTGTAGCATAACAAGACGCTAA
This sequence comes from Capsicum pubescens, assembly GCA_030864215.1. Lineage (NCBI taxonomy): Eukaryota > Viridiplantae > Streptophyta > Magnoliopsida > Solanales > Solanaceae > Capsicum > Capsicum pubescens. Next base: position 22,409,179 of record CM061546.1, on the reverse strand, counting down.
CCAGTCTATGCCCATAATAACATCAAAATCTACCATTTCTAACTCAACAAGATCGGTCATCGTATCACGACCACAAATATTCACAACATAATTTCGATAAACATTCCTAGCTATAAGAGATTCCCCCACTGGCGTTGATACTTCAAATGGCTTGGCTAATAATTCGGGTGTTCTTCCGAACCTTCCCGCAACCAAAGGAGTAGCATACGATAATGTAGAACCAGGATCAATTAAGGCATACACATCAAATGCAAAGATGGACAACGTACCTGTAACCAAGTCTGGAGAAGCCTCTAAATTCTGCCGATCTGCTAGGGCATACACACGGTTCTGAGCTCTGCTAGAACTAGTTGCTCCTCTATCACCTCTACCGTGACCCATAGGTTGTGTACCTTTACTCAAAGGAGGCACCGATGATGACGTAACAGCTGATCCGGTAGGTCGTGTTATACCACCTGTGGTCCTGCGTGGGCAATCTCTAGCTATATGCCCCGTCTTACCACACCAAAAGCAATTGTTCGTTCCAAGACGACATTCGCCAAAGTGAAATCTTCGACATATGGGGCACGGGTGTCGTGGAGGTCTCAATTGACTCATACTCCCTTGCCCTTGATACCCCATTGTTCGCGAACTCTGATTTTCACTGCTTTGCCCGAACTGATTACCTCTGAACCTTTGAAATTGCGGTGGAGCACTAATTGCAGGATAAGAAGATAACGGGCTAGGCAATCTATGAGAGAACGAAGGCCTAAAACCTCCCTGAGATGCCGTAAACTGCCCTATAGCTCTGGCCCGCTTAGAATATCCTTTTTCTAATTCCTGGGTTCTTCTTCTTTGCCTCTGATCTTCCATTTTCTGAGCGAAAGCTTGTATCCTCGCTATATCCATGTCCTTGTTCAAAGCAACAATGGTACAATCTCTAATCAAGTATGGTTCCAATCTATCCACATAGTGATGAACTCTGTCATCCATAGTAGCTACCACATTAGAAGCATATCGAGACAAGGAGTTAAATCGAAGACTATACTCCCTTACACTCATATTACCCTGACGAAGATTTAAGAATTGATCTGCACGGGCCTGACGAGTCTCAAATGGAAGATAATGATCAATAAATGCATCTTTGAACTCTCCCCACGTAGTTGGAGGTGCATCAATACCCCTAGATCGTTTCCAATCCTCGTACCACAATATAGGCTCTCCTTTCAGTCTATATGCTGCTAGCTCAACCATCTATTTACCGGATATGTGCATAACATCTAGAGCCCTTTGGGTTTGATCGACAAAGTCCTGCGGGTCTTCGTTAATATTTGATCCGGTAAAAGTAGGAGGATCCAGTTTCAAAAAATCCTACGTCTGAAGTCTAGCTGCTCTATCCGTACCACTAGAACCCGTGGTAGGAATAGCTTGCCCTTGAACTTGACCGGCAACTATACGCGTCAGAAGTTGTACTGCATCCCTCAAATCTCGATCAACAGCATTAATAGATGGCCCTTCCGGAGGAGAAGAAGCTCCTAATATATGCTCAGCTTGAGACTCACTTTGTTCAGCTTGTGCCGGTGGTGACTTACTAGTACCTTCTCCGGCCACTACATCTACTCGCTTCCACTTATTCTTTCTCCTTGTAACCGGCATCGTTACTATAATAAATAAATAAAAATAAAAAAAAACAATTGGATTAAGCGATCGATTATGACTTTATCTCTAATATGGGCTCTATTGCATGATCTAAGAAATGGAGAATGGAAACAATCCCTAAATGTCCAATAGCCTCCTGTTTATAGATGTGGTGCACAACACACCGATAAACGAGATTCTACGTAGACACGGCTTTGTAGACTCACTAGGAAGAACTTCTCTGATACCACTTCTATCACGCCCCAAATCCCATTGGAGCGGACTGGCACCCGTAGCCGAGGAGGCCCGGGAGAACCCGTTCATAACCTATACTTTCACACTTACATTACTTATGAAAATTAGAAATTTGGGCAGCACTTCGTTGTAAATAGAAGAAAACAGTACCTGTATCAGCCCAGCAGACACGCATATATATATATAAACAGTAATTGGCCGTCAGAGCCATCACGTCTATCAACCAAACACTCCTATGGCTGTACAATATGTCTACAAAAGCCTCTACATAGATACACAACTGAGTTAGGGTCGGGACAAACTCCCGCCCACAAAAGACTTTTATACAAATACCAAAAATACATATAGAAACGACTTGGGATGCCCCGAAACAACTGGAGCTCACCACTATCAACAGAATGTCCTGGCTCTTACTGCGGAGGTGTACGACTTGAAGTACCTGCTCCTGCAGGCATGAATACAGGTCCCCCGTGAGGGACGTCAGTACGGAAATATGTACTGAGTATGTAAGGCAGTGAGTATCAAGATGAGATACAAAAGATCAACAGAACCCAGATACCAGTGAATAAACAGTATGAGTAGACCACACTTAAAAGAGCTGATGGGATACCTGCACATTACTTTCATATCACTACTTCCCGTATTCCTTATCAATACATAACATATGTCATACAATGGCCAACTGATCAGTGGTACTAATACAATACATCAGGGACCACCCATGGAATAGCATATATACATAATCTTTATAATACAATGGCCAACTGATCAGTGGTACTAATACAATACAGCATATCATCAATTTAAAATAAAGACATTCCATTTCTTAATTCAATTAATCTTTGAGATTGGTTACTTTGTGGTCACACCTTATGGAACTTGAAACCATGATACCTCAATAGGAAAAACATGTAAATAGGTAATCAATATCATGAAAATGAAATAGAGAATCATGGATACCTCATTAAACCATTTCGGAGTCAACAATAGTATATGGACATTTTTTTGACTAGCCAGACATCTTAAAAGTGAAAACAAGTTCAATTGGTAGTGTCGAAGATCATATGATGTTATTATGTGTCATGTGTCGTAGGACAATATTGGAAGCTTACTTGAGAGTTCCATGGGTCATTATTCATGCCAAAGATTAGATAGAGTATGTCTTACATACCTTGATATAACCACTTCAATACAAGTCCAACTTGACTTCCCGTACTCTTCGAACACTTATCTACAATAAGTCATTTGTGGCAAACTAGTATTAGCAACCAAACCTTACCATTTAGGTATTAACTTCACCAAATAATGTCTAGGAAGTAATCCTTTAACTCATCAATAAGAGTGCTACATACATCCTCTTATACTCTTATTACATTCACATATCATGCCTTTACATGCAATATCCCTCAACATCACTCTTAGCCTTTATTTCCCCTCTTAATCACCATCCAATACCAACATGATCACTAGGCATACATAACCACTAATATAATGATATATCACCACAATTCATCCTCCATAATCCAATACAACAACTTCCATAATTTACTACTAACAATTTATACAAAACAATTCATAACTATGTTTCTAGTTATCTTCCAACATCAAGACAATACTCATAATTCTTTATCAATACTTATTCATGGATAAGAATCAAGAATAAACAATATTCATACCTTAACAATGAACTCTTGTATTTAGAATCCTCCTTATATAACCATGGGGTGCTTCTCGAAGCTTTCGAGATGGTGAACACAACTACGGAACCAATTCGAATTTTCTACGGTTGAATCACAAAATATTTGAAGTTGAAATTAGGTTAGGGTTTCACCTTCTCTTAATAATTGGATGATATATGATATATATGAGGCTAAGTGTATGTTTATAAAGACCAATTTTTCGTCCAAAAGGTAATAGAAAATGACCATTTTGCCCTCAAAATTTAAATAAATCCGAATCTGTCTTCAGTGGACAGTTTTGGTAGGCTGAAGTAAATCGATCATAACTCTTTTCTCAGGTATCGGATATGGGTGAAACCAATTGCATTGGAAATATAATTCAAAGGGCTTTCATTTTCATATAAAGTATACCACCCAGTTCTTCCTGTACAAGGAGTTATGGTCGTTTAAATTTGACCCAAAAATCTGTCCCAAAATTCTGTTTTTTTTTTTGATAGGCTGTAGTAAAATGGGTATAGATCCTTACTCAGACATTAGATTTGGATGAAACTAATTTCATCGGAAAGAAGACTCTCGGAGATTTTCGTCGATATATATCATCTCTCACAGTTCTTTTTTTACAAAGAGTTATGATCGTCTAAAGTTGATCCAAAAAAAATTGTCTAGCTGCAGTAATTTTCCTGCAGATTTTCTGTTCACAGGCTTCCCGGCCACCGTTTTGAAATTTCGAATGTGCTCGCTTATATGAAATACTCCTCTGTTTTGGGCAAACTTTATATCGTTGGAAAGCTTATTCCATTACCTACACATACAACTATTGACGGGATACTTCCGAACACCATAAACTTAATTTAACCCATACGCAAGCCTTTAGGACTCCATATAATCGCGATAAGCGTACGAAAAAATTTACGGGGTGTTACAGTTTATATGTTTTTCTTATTATAAATAGTATTTTAATAAGTATGGGGTAAAATTAGTAGAATAGGCGTTACATTTATATGTTTTTTTTTATAAATAGTATTTTAATAAGTATGGGGTAAAATTAGTAGAATATATAGGAGTTACGTTTATATGTTTTTCTTATTATAAATAGTATTTTAATAAGTATGAGGTAAAATTAGTAGAATAGGCGTTACATTTATATGTTTTTTTTTTTATAAATAGTATTTTAATAAATATGGGGTGAAATTAGTAGAATAGGAGTTACGTTTATATGTTTTTTTTCTTTCTAAATTGTATTTTAATAAATATGGGGTAAAATTAGTAGAATAGGCGTTATATTTATATGTTTTTTTTATAAATAGTATTTTAATAAGTATGGGGTAAAATTAGTAGAATAGGCGTTACATTTATATGATTTTTACGTTTATATGTTTTTTTTTATAAATAGTATTTTAATAAGTATGGGGTAAAATTAGTAGAATAGGCGTTACATTTATATATATATTTTTTTTATAAATATTATTTTAATAACTATGGGGTGAAATTAGTAGAATAGGAGTTAAGTTTATATGTTTTTTTTTTTATAAATAGTATTTTAATAAATATGGGGTAAAATTAGTAGAATAGGCGTTACATTTATATGTTTTTCTTATAAATAGTATTTTAATAAGTATGGGGTAAAATTAGTAGAATATATAGGAGTTACGTTTATATGTTTTTCTTATTATAAATAGTATTTTAATAAGTATGGGGTAAAATTAGTAGAATAGGCGTTACATTTATATGTTTTTTCTATAAATAGTATTTTAATAAGTATGGGGTAAAATTAGTAGAATATATAGGAGTTACGTTTATATGTTTTTCTTATTATAAATAGTATTTTAATAAGTATGGGGTAAAATTAGTAGAATAGGCGTTACATTTATATGTTTTTTCTATAAATAGTATTTTAATAAGTATGGGGTAAAATTAGTAGAATATATAGGAGTTACGTTTATATGTTTTTCTTATTATAAATAGTATTTTAATAAGTATGGGGTAAAATTAGTAGAATAGGTGTTACATTTATATGTTTTTTTTTTATAAATAGTATTTTAATAAATATGGGGTGAAATTAGTAGAATAGGAGTTACGTTTATATGTTTTTTTTCTTTCTAAATAGTATTTTAATAAATATGGGGTAAAATTAGTAGAATAGGCGTTACATTTATATGTTTTTTTTATAAATAGTATTTTAATAAATATGGGGTAAAATTACATTTACCTATATAGGTCTTTTGGTTTTAGCTTATCTAAACCTACAATCATAATAATTCATAGAAATCTCATAGGCAAGAAGACCAAGAGATGTGGAAAGCTAATGGCAAAAAGCAATTGAGTACTAAATTCCCTCAGCATCACATTGAAAGTATGTTTGAATCCACCAAAAGAGTTGGGTGGAAATTGCAGAATCCTACAGTTGATATATTGTCGGAATGTCTCATTCAGGAGATACTTGGTTTTCTTAGTTATGAAGAAGCAACCAAGATGAGCATTCTCTCCAAAACATGGCTACAAGCGTGGTCGACTCTTCCCAACTTGAAATTTACAGCTGATTTTTACGAAGCCAATATGGATCTGGTGGATAATATCATGGAGAGATACAGGGACCGGAATATCCCTATAGAGAAGTTTGAATTATCAAAGTCTTACTTTAGCTGTCCTCCTAGAATTGTCCCTATGTTTTATAGGTGGCTTGACGTTGCACTTCAGAATGGTGTAAAATATTTGGCGTTTAGAATCCGCAACCTCCCATTACCTATTTTCACAACCTTGAAAGCAAAATATTTAAAAGAATTGGTTCTGACCAATTGTGATCTGAAGCGCGCCACATTATCTAGCGGTGTGGTGAACTGTCCTTCTTTGAGAAAGCTTTCTCTAATCAGGGAATATTTAGATGAAGACATGCTTCAGACTCTACTTAATAGTTGTCCGTTGATAGAATCTTTCACCCTAAAAGATTGTATGGATTTGATAAAGATTGAGCTGCTAAATCTTCAAAAGATCAAGTCAGTTTCCATTTGGAACAATATTAACCAGCATATTAAGATCCAAGCACCAACTCTTGAACACTTGTCTTATTCTAATTATCCATCGGAAGGACTGAATGCGGTTGAATGTCCGAATCTGAAATCTTTAGAACTATCACATATATATATATATGATTCATCATTGCACAACCTTATTTCTAGATGTCAATCACTGAAGGTCTTGAAGATTCAGCATTGTTGGTGCACATTGAGGATTGAGGCTCCGAATTTGGTATCGCTTGAGTATATGGGGGATCAAATTCCTGAACTTAAAATTGCAAGAGAGTCAAGCCAATTGGAGCACTCAAAAATCATTCTTGTTCGATGCTATGACAATAATGCTGCATGGTTTTGTAAGTTAAGGAAGTTTCTATCAAATTTGACCTCTTGGTCTCGAGTCTCCCTTTATATTTTCGAATGCAGTGAGATCAACATGAAAGATTTGCAACTAGACCACGGAGTTGATATCCCCCAAGTTGGAGTCTTAAATGTCAATATTAAACTGGAGAATAAGAAGTGCTCAACATTTGTATACGCTTTGTTATGGAGTTGCCATCCTAGGAGACTTAACCTGCAATTATCAAGAAAAATGGCTACATTTTTCATCAACTGTTTGATGCATATGAAGAATTCGAGTCAGTCGATTTCTCATGGAAACAAGCCTTTGTATAGTCAATTAAAAGAAGTAAAAGCGTACAAACTTGATTGCAAGAGCCAGAGTTGGCATCTTGTGGAACACAAAAGCGAGGAGCTGGAAACATGGAAGAGGGATAAATATTATATTCTATTGGATTGGTGATGCAGTTTATTCAATTACAAATTGAAAATGTACTTATTCATTAATAAAGTTTTTTAATACTATATATTTTTCAGGTAAGATCCTAGATACTTATGAGCTTTTTCAAATTTAAGTTTCTTATCAGTTCAAAATTTATAAAGAGTCATTTATCAGACATGATTTAGTTGGAAATATCAAGGCACAATGATAGTATGTTCGGTTTTTATGTGTAGTTCATGTGGATTTGTTGTACGTCTTTTTGGCATATATATTAGATATTTTAGCTATATTCATCTCTAAGGCCCAACTTATGGGTGTTCTTGTAGAGAATAGCAGGCCCAAGATCGTTAACTAAGATAGGAGGATTCAACTAATATCGATATTGTGTATAGAGACTTGACTACTTGAATTGGGTTCTAAATACATCTCTACCAGAACAATCTTACATAACTTTATTTTTCTAGCTACCTAACAAGAATCTAGTAACTTCTAGATCTATCTTTAAGATAAGTATCAAGATACTACAACGTGGCATTCTAGACTCTTGTAGAAATTGAGAGACAGTATTGGAAATTTTCTTTTCTGTGTTTTTTATTTCTTGGCCATCAAGTATCTTTATACAAGTTAATAGAAAGAACGGAAATATTCTATTCATATTCTATGCTAAACTACTAATCTGCTTTTACAATGCTAAAATGAAACTATACACTACATGTCTTGTTTAACTATTTGGCCTAGACGTGACTGACACCCACTAACACCACCTGTCGGGAGAATCAATTTTGCTTACACTTTACTAGTTAATAAGCACTAAAAATAAGGTATGTGCAATTCCAACGCATTAATAAATAATGAATAATAATTCCAAAATCCATAATCAAACTATAAATTCAACAATCACTCGAGAATTATTCTCTATCCCAAATCCCACATTAAGACTATGGATTATCTAAAATAGAGCTATATGAGTTTAATTTTTGGGCATGCAAACCCGATGAAAAGAAATATAATATGAAGGCCTAAAGTGGAAACGAAAGCCTCCACGAACAATGCGAGGGCTCACCTCAATAATAGAATCCTTACGAATGAATCGTCACCCACTAGTTTCACCTTCAACGATAGTATATGCAGACATGCAAGTAAGGAGTGAGCTATACATAAAATATAACCCAATAAGATCTCCAACACGCTACTTTAAGTACTCCTAACAAGTATTAGAAAATACAACAATACCAAGAACGTGAAGTTATTACACACAAGAATTTTATCATAATAAGATGACCAACGAGATCCAACAATCATTCATCAGGAACTATAGATCTCAATACAATTTATACTACGTACTTATCACAATTTGTAATTAAAGTAGGGGTGTCTAACGGGCCGGGACGGGCCAACCCGAAACCGGCCCTCCCATTTTACCCGGGTTTCGGGCCGGTTCCGGGCCGGGTTTGGCGTTAACCGGGCAGGGCCGGGCCGGGCCAAACAGTAAAAAAATTAAAACCCACCCGGACCCGGCCCACTAAACCCAATCCGGTCAAACCCACCAAGACCCGGTCAAACTCGGTTAAAAACCGGTCAAACCCGTTTAAAAAATAAATAAAAAATCCAATATACACTATATACACTCCAATATACAATATATATTTTAAAAAAAATATATAAAGTAAAAACAATTACACATATATACGTACCATTCAATATATAATTATATATGACTATACGTACTACTTTAAATAAAACATTTGCTATAATAGTATAATATATATATATATATACACTACAATATATATATATATACTAATTTATAAAACATATACACATGTATACGTTAAATATATACTACTTTAGATGATATATGCACATATATATGCACCATTCAATATATATGTACTACATTAAATAAAATATATACTACAATATAGTGATATACATATATATATATATACAATAATATGTATATATATATAGTTACATACTAATTTATAAAACATATACACTTGTATACTTTAAAGATATACGTCTATAGAAGATATATACACATATATACGCTCCATTCAATATATATGTACTACTTTAAGAAAAGTATATACTACAATATATATACTAATTTATAAAACATAAAGTAATGTATACGTTAAATATACACGTCTATAGAAGATCTATTCACATATATACACTCTATTCTATGTATATGTAATACTTTAAATGAGATATATGCAATATATATACATTACAATATATATTTGTATAGTTATATACTAATGTATAAAATATATACACATGTATACGTTAAATATACACGTCTATAGAAGATCCATTCACATATATACACTCTATTCTATGTATATGTAATACTTTAAATGAAATATACTATAATGTATATACATTACAATATATATTTGTATAGTTATATACTAATTTATAAAACATATACACATGTATACATTAAATATACACTTCTATAGAAGATATATACACGTGTATACGCACCATTAAATGTATATATACTACTACTTATAAAATATACTACATTATATATACATTACAATATGTATAGATATACTTATATACTAATTTATAAAACATATACACATGTATACATTAAATATACACTTCTATAGAAGATATATGCACATATATACGTACCATTCAATATATAATTATATATGACTATACGTACTACTTTAAATAAAACATTTGCTATAATAGTATAATATATATATATATATATATATACACTACAATATATATATATACTAATTTATAAAACATATACACATGTATACGTTAAATATATACTACTTTAGAAGATATATACACATATATATGCACCATTCAATATATATGTACTACTTTAAATAAAATATATACTACAATATAGTGATATACATATATATATATATACAATAATATGTATATATATATAGTTACATACTAATTTATAAAACATATACACTTGTATACTTTAAAGATATACGTCTATAGAAGATATATACACATATATACGCACCATTCAATATATATGTACTACTTTAAAAAAAGTATATACTACAATATATATACTAATTTATAAAACATAAAGTAATGTATACGTTAAATATACACGTCTATAGAAGATCTATTCACATATATACACTCTATTCTATGTATATGTAATACTTTAAATGAGATATATGCAATATATATACATTACACTATATATTTGTATAGTTATATACTAATTTATAAAATATATACACATGTATACGTTAAATATACACGTCTATAGAAGATCCATTTACATATATACACTCTATTCTATGTATATGTAATACTTTAAATGAAATATACTATAATGTATATACATTACAATATATATTTGTATAGTTATATACTAATTTATAAAACATATACACATGTATACATTAAATATACACTTCTATAGAAGATATATACACGTGTATACACACCATTAAATGTATATATACTACTACTTATAAAATATACTACATTATATACACATTACAATATGTATAGATATACTTATATACTAATTTATAAAACATATACACATGTATACATTAAATATACACTTCTATAGAAGATATATGCACATATATACGTACCATTCAATATATAATTATATATGACTATACGTACTACTTTAAATAAAACATTTGCTATAATAGTATAATATATATATATATATATATACACTACAATATCTATATATACTAATTTATAAAACATATACACATGTATACGTTAAATATATACTACTTTAGAAGATATATACACATATATATGCACCATTCAATATATATGTACTACTTTAAATAAAATATATACTACAATATAGTGATATACATATATATATATACAATAATATGTATATATATATAGTTACATACTAATTTATAAAACATATACACTTGTATACTTTAAAGATATACGTCTATAGAAGATATATACACATATATACGCACCATTTAATATATATGTACTACTTTAAAAAAAGTATATACTACAATATATATACTAATTTATAAAACATAAAGTAATGTATACGTTAAATATACACGTCTATAGAAGATCTATTCACATATATACACTCTATTCTATGTATATGTAATACTTTAAATGAGATATATGCAATATATATACATTACAATATATATTTGTATAGTTATATACTAATTTATAAAATATATACACATGTATACGTTAAATATACACGTCTATAGAAGATCCATTCACATATATACACTCTATTCTATGTATATGTAATACTTTAAATGAAATATACTATAATGTATATACATTACAATATATATTTGTATAGTTATATACTAATTTATAAAACATATACACATGTATACATTAAATATACACTTCTATAGAAGATATATACACGTGTATACGCACCATTAAATGTATATATACTACTACTTATAAAATATACTACATTATATATACATTACAATATGTATAGATATACTTATATACTAATTTATAAAACATATACACATGTATACGTTAAATATTCACTTCTATAGAAGATATATGCACAAATATTCAAAATTTATTCAAAAAAAAATAAAAAACAACGACTAAGGACTGAATGAATTTGGGGAATTTTATTGATTGCAAAATGATCCAAAATTTATAATTTACATGAAAGAAAAATCTATAAATTATGCATCATTTTTTTCAACTCATTCATGTTAATATTAATGGGAACTTGCATAGGATAATCAAAGTCAACGGGGGCAAAACCATGCATTGGACTTGATTCTGCTGAGTTCTCCCGTGAAGTCATAATTTCTTCTAGTTTCAGCTCATCGCTCGGCTCCGGTTCCATTCCTTGGTTTCTTCTTTCCGCTCTAATCCAATCTCTGAGGCAAACTAGAACATTCATTGCATTGCTTCCCAATGAGTGTCGGTTGTCTCCAAGCTGCTGTCGTCCCTGACTGAAGGCGCTCTCTGATGCAACGGTTGACATTGGAACATTCAAGATATCTCTAGCTAATCTTGAAAGCACAGGATATTGTGATTCATTATTCCTCCACCAATCCAGCGTGTTGATCCGTCGTCTGCGATCCTCTGGTGCCGTCCGAAGATAATATTTCAGCTCTTCCCGATAAGTTGATGTGTAAGTTCTCTCATCAACACTGTTCCAACAATTTAAATCATAAAACGAATCAGAAAAACCACTATGTGCCGGCCTTTTAGAAGATGATGGCTCCTCGGGAGGATGAGGAGCGACAGTTGGAGTGATATTTGTAGGTACGGCTGAATCAAATAAATCAGCATAGTGATTATATAATTTTTCTATATAATCTTTTGCATCAGCCGTAGCCGTCCACAAATCAGGTTGTACTTGTTCAGAATCATGGTTAGTATTTATTTCTAAGTTAGTATAAATAAGAGTACTAAAGTGACACATATTATTATATTTCATGCACGGATTTAGCATAGCACCAACCAAGTAAATAGGGGGAATCGAGAAAAAATATTTTTTAAATTTTGTAAACATGGCGCCAACAGCTTCTTTATAACCTTCTTTATTTTTATATTGTTGGAGCAAACCAGAAATATCGACTATATATGCCAAAATATTACAAACAATAGGATAGTAAGCACCGGAAAATTTAACCGTAGCTACATAAAATTTTTCTAAAAACATAACAAGATCATTAATTACAACCCAATCAGAATTATGTAGCATGCAATCAGCAGAATCAGCAAATGAACCGCAATGTTGGTTAAAAACTAGTGTAATAGGAATTCTATATTTATAACAAGTTTTTAAAAATTCATACGTAGAATTTCATCTAGTATCAATTTCCTCAGGCATCAAAATCGGTGTAAGTTCATTTTCTTGACATTTAACTTTAAATTCTCTAATTCTCGATCTATGATTATTTCCTTGAATAAAACCAACGGCAAGACGAATTTTTTCAATATAAAGCTCAAAAAACTCAAGACCATCTTTTACAATTAAATTATATATATGATATGCACACTTAATATGAAAAATTTCAGGCAAGGACGGAGATAGCGTAGATTTTATTTTTGTTATAGCAGTCTTGTTGTTAGAAGCATTATCAAAAGCAATACATAAAAATTTATTTTCTATACCATAGTATCCGGCAATTTTAACAATAGAATCAGCAATAAATTGTCCAGTATGTTTACGATCTTCATCATATAAAAAAGCAAGAATACGTTTTTGCATCACGAAATTACTATCCATCCAATGACAAGTAACGGTTAAATAATCATTTTTATTTACAGCACGACCAAGATCAGAAGTTAGGGACAATCTACATTGAATATTTTTTAACAATGTTGATAAATAAAAACAATATTGTGAATGGAGTCTAAAAATATCAGACCGACAAGTAGTTCTAGGAATACCATTAAACATAGGATTATAAATTTCTTGTATATAACGAATAAAAGCATCAGAAGAAGGAAAACTAAAAGGCGAACAACCCACATCTACCATTTTAGCTATTTCTTCCCTGTCCCTCAATTTATTATACTTTTTCGCTACTTGACCGGTTGTTGGGTCCATTCTAGTTTGCGTTGACCCACCAACATCCCCACCACCTTTTGCAATATTTAACTCTCTTTTGTGATCTTCATCTATATGTCTCATTAACGTACCCGTACCCCCTTGCTTGCCTCCACTTCTATGCTTATATATTTGTTGACAAATATTGCACTGCACCTCAATATCTGATATACGTTCAAAAAATTGCCATGCAATACTAGTTCTTTTACGAGGTTTTGGGGCACTGGGAGGACGGGAAGGGAGATTAACTGATTCAGATCTAACGTTAGCATCTCCTACTGCGGGTGTTTCAGCAATATTTTCATTATCTTCGTCTAAATTAACTGCATCTACTTCATTTTCTTCTTCTATACCATAATTTTCCTGAGCTTCTACATAATCCATATCGTGAGCACCTACACCTATTTCTTCCTCAAAAGGTGTACCAAGCGGTACCGGAGGCGAAGGCACACGAGTATATCTATTACTTGAACTACCTCTACCGCTAGTAATTCGCTTTTTACTACCACTACCGCTTCCGGGAAAAAAAATTTTAACACCTTTAGCAGCGAGGTTTTTTAATTTATCCATAAGATAAATTAAATTAAACTAAAAATATTCAAAATACACAAATATAATAAAATTAAATATTAAACAATTAATACAATAAATAAAAATTAAACGTAAGAGATGGAACGACAATACCAAATTTTAGAAGTATCCGAAGATTGCGACTTTAGAAACTTCCGCTCGTACTTTGTAAACGAAAATTAAAAAATTAAAGTGAACACTTTAAGAAATTAAATATATTGAATATTAGAGAATTGAGAATTGAGATTTGAGAGAGAATGAGATTTGAGAGAGTGAAAAATTATGTGAAAAATGATTTGAAGTTGTAGGGTATTTATAGATTTTTTTTGGGGATTAAAAAATATTTTTTAAAGTTTTTTTTTTTTTTTTAATTAAATGGGCCCAAACTAGCCGTTTGGACCCAAAAACGGCTATATAGCCGTTGGGCCAACGGCTAGTTGGCCCAAAATTATTTTTTTTTTTAATTTTTTTTTATATTCCGGGCCGGGCCGGGCCGGTTAACCGGCGGGCCTGGACCGGGCTTGGTCCGGGCCGGGTTAATCGGGCCCATTTTAACAAAAAAAACCGGCCCGGGACCCGGAACCCTTAAGCCCTAGGGCTTACCGGGCCGGGTCAAACCGGGCCGGGTTAGCTAATAGGGCCGGGTCAGCCCGGCCCGTTTGACACCCTTAAATTAAAGTAATTAACCAACATCAGGAGTTCCGAGCAACATACACAATGCGCCAAATATATCAAGAGTATATACAAAATACTCAGGGAAGCATACGCAATTCCTCATATCAAATCAAGAAGCATACACAATGCTCAAGGGAAGCATACACAATGCCCCATTAGAACCAACTTCAAGGAAGCATTCACAATGCCCTAATCTCATAGTACACAACCGTATCACATCACGAAATAGTTTATAAAGGGAATTTTAGTATTTTTGAACATAAAATATATGTGGCTGACCTTGAAGACCGTTGATTCTGCCAAGCACACGCTCGTCTCAACACATGGACCGGACAGACAAAAACAAATTTTCTTTCAAAAAAAATTGAAAAGCAAGCACCTAAAGCTTAAAGTCTCACTTACGTTGCTAATGAAAAGTTTTCCAATCTCGTAATGCGTAAAACATCACTCAAACAACCTCCAATGGCTTCAATTTGCTTTGACTACCGTCAACAGTGGCCCAAAGATCCTTGTTATTGTCTATAAACTCTCCCAAAATTTTCACAGTAAGTTTTCTTGTTTTCTTCCAAAAATAAAGGAACAAAAAGGCCCTATTCTATTCCTTCTAAAAGTGAAAAAAACTAAACAAGGGGGAGGGTTTTGGCTTGCTCACTTTAATTCTCTTAATTAATATTAATAATATAGGATAAATTATCCATTTACCCCTCATTAAAAAAATTGAGTTATTACAACCTTGAAGAAGATCTTTATATGCATCAACCTCGTGGGTATGCTCATTTTGATTTTCCTCATTATGTGTGCAAATTAAAGAAAGCAATTTATGGACTTAAGCAGGCCCTCGAGCCTGGTACTCTGAGTTAAAGCAATTCTTGCTTCAGATTGTCTTTCAAAAGTCTAACTCTGACTCTTCTCTATTGATTCGTCATCAAAATGGAGAATTGATCTATATTCTTGTATGCGTTGATGACATAATTATTACTGGATAAAACTTTGAGGTTATCAAGAAAACTATCCAGATTCTTTCAGCGAGATTCTCTCTCAAAGACCTCAGATATTTGCACTACTTTTTGGGTATTGAAGTTCTTCGCTCTAAAGAAAGGATCGTTCTTTCTTAGGACAAGTATGTTTTCGATCTTCTTGATGCCCAGTATGTTTCATGAGTTTCACTGCCTTACTATTCTTAAAGGATGACACACCTTGGGCAGATGCCACTTTGTATCATTAAATACTTGGTACATTTCAGTATTTGTCATTTGCCTTACTATTCTTAAAGGATGACACACCTCGGGCAGATGCCACTTTGTATCATCAAGTACTTGGTAAGTTTCAGTATTTGTCATTCACCAAACCAGATATAATCTTCGCAGTTAACAAATTATCTAAAATCATGTATGCTCCTACACAAACACACTAGTGTTTTCTTAAGAGACTCTTGCAATATCTCCAACATACCAAAACTCCAAATTGTCTAAAATCATATATGCTCCTACAAAAACACACTAGTATTTTCTTAAGAGACTCTTGCAATATCTCCAACATAACAAAACTCATGGCTTACAGATGCTGTTATAACCCAAACGGGAGAGCCCAACCCAAAAGACTAGTCACACTAGTATTTTCTTAAGAGACTCTTGCAATATCTCCAACATACCAAAACTCATTGCTTACAGATGCTGTTATAACCCAAACGGGAGAGCCCAACCCAAAAGACTAGTCTAGTAGGTGGGAGAACCCATTGGCTTATAACCCCCTTAGCATTTCTCTTTTTTTTCTAATGTGGAACATTGGTTCATTACAATCGCCTCCGCTTGAGAACCAACGACCTCGTTGGTCATGGCTATGCCCAGTTGGTCACGGCTGGCACCCCTCTTGCGTCCAGGCCACCACTACTGGCACACAGGACACCACTTCGAGACGCGGCTCCACACGTGGTTTGTTTCCGTTGGTCACGGCTATGCCCAGTTGGTCACGGCTGGCACCCCTCGGGTCCAGGCCACCACTCCGAGTCACGGGCTCCTCGTTGGTCACGGCTATGCCCAGTTGGTCACGACTGGCACCCCTTAGGTCCAGGCCACTACTACTGGCACATAGGCCCCCACTCCTGGTCATGGCCCCCACACATGGGACTCTCAATGAAAGAACCAATGTTATAAACTAAACGGGAGAGCCCAACCCAAAAGACTAGTCTAGTAGGTGGGAGAACCCGTTGGCTTATTACCCCCTTAGCATTTCTTTTTTTTTTCCAATGTGGGACATTGGTTCATTACAGATGCCGAGCAAGATACATCCTGGGTTGTTTATGTATTCAGATGCCAATTGGGCTGGTGACATTAATGACAGGACCTCCACTTTTGGATATATCTTATACTTTGGTGCAAATCCTATCAGTTAGTCATCCAATAAGCAATGCACTGTTGCGCGCTCCTCTACTGAAGCAGAGTATCATGCAGTAGCTTCTGCATTTGCTGAGGTCAATTGGGTCCAAAAAGTTCTTGTAGAACTACATGCGCAGCTGCCTGATCCACCCATAATCTGTTGTAATAATGTTGTTGCTACCCATCTTCGTCAACATCCATACGACATAGTAGGAAGAAACACATTGAAGTTGATTTTTACTTTGTTAGAGATCAAGTGCAGCGAAAACAGGTGCTCATTCAGCATTGAGATGCTGCTTATCAACTCGCAGACACGCTTACAAAGCCTTTGACTCATCTTTTTTTTTCATCATCAGTCCAAGTTAAAGGTTATTGATACCACCTTCAACTTGTGAGGGCTTATTGGTGCATGATTGATTGTGTAGTATATGGTGCAGATTTTCTCTCCTTTATTTGTGCATAACTAATTGTATATTTGTTGTCATTTACAGCTTTATATTAGGTCAATATTTTACAGCTCTATACTCCTACAATTTAGGATTAAGCTTGGTCTATCGGTTGTATATAAAGTGCTTTGCACAGTATGAATAGAATACAAGTCTGAAATACTTCTCTATTTCTCGAACCTTTAATATAACATTCCTGACCCTGCTGTTTTTTTTGTAGTTCAACCAAAAATCAGTATCATTAAATGTTACTATTAATGTTAAGACCACTTCAAAATAAAAGTCAAGTTCAATCATCAAAAGTGAGATGTCTTTGGATGTAGGAGCATCCACTCCATTCCTGTGGGCTTTTGAGGGATCATATCGCTTGGCAAAGACTTGGGAAGAATATACCGACACATTGGAGTGCCATTGGTGTAATTCAAAAATTCAGTTGATAACTGGACTGACTATAGATAACAACTAGCAGGAATCTGAAAGCTTGATCATATCATTATACCCAACGGATGAAAAAATTATTGTAAAGTCAGTTTCAAGTAATCTTGGAAAAAAATGTTTGAGATTGCACGCTTTTGCTAATGAAAGTGGCTTATTGACATGGAATATAATAACATCATGAGGTTCCCAATTTAGGATTGATAGGCTATGAGCAGAACTGAAATGCTCTTAATGATTCACATTCCATTTCGAGCTACAAAAAGCAAACATCAGTTAATTATTTTTGGGATGAAACTTAGTTTTTCCAACAATAAAGCAGTTTTTGTCCTGACGTTGCTCGATCTCTGTATGTATTGTTCTATACCAAACCTAGATCCTGCTACAGTAAATAGACTTTGGTAATAGTGGCGGGTACTCACCAACAATAACAAACAATAAAAAACCATCCATGTTTATCTGATGGGACAAAATAATAGTTAACTACTACAAGGAATAAAGAAAAAGAAAATAATTAAACTTCTAATATAGTAGCATTAGGAGAAACTAAAGTCTCGGCATATGTTCGATCGATGAAAAGTAAAACTTGAGGTCCTGCAATTTTAAATTGTTTCAACTTTCGTTTTGCATCACCAACTTTATTCAACTCTCGAGTTTTTGAATCATGCACCACATATTCATTCGTATCGCTCCTGTAAAACAAAAAATCTTTAGTACCCTTCTTAAGCAATAAAGGACCTGGTTCTTCAATTTCCAACATTTTTTTCCACAAACAGCTCGTCGATACATTCTTAGTCATACTCGAAACTTCCAGATTAAGTTTACCATAGAATGAGACCCTCGAAAATTTAGCCAAAAAAATGCATTCTCCCAGAGAAAATTGAGTCGTATTTGTGATCGGAAGGAGGATTGTTGTTGATTCTCTGAGGTTCTTAGGGTTCCAGAAAACAATGTTGTCGGGAAACCGTATAGCTAGAAGAAAAGCACCGTTGACGCGAGAATTCACAAAATTTATGCGTAATTGGTGAGTGATTACTGACGGAGGCTCAATAATTGAGTCGTCAATTGAGCAGTCTAGATCCTTTTTGAAGGCATTTAAAATTTGGTTCAGGTAATAGTGGTGCTTGGTGAATTGAGGATCTTCGATTAGAGAACGCAAACAGGTTTGAATCTTAGAAGTGATTTTTCGGGAAGTTTCATGAGTATATTGATGGCGAGATCATTGGGAAAAGTATTGATATTCGTCATTATGATGAATTTTTGGCTGAAACAAGGAGACTTTTGTAGGACTAGGGTTTAATATAAGTGGAAAAAAAAACGACTTCCTTTTTCTTTTGTTAAAGTGACATTATCTTTGGACGGTTGGAGTATGTGATAGTTTCACGAATTTTGAAATTGATATGTGTTAAAAGTGCAATTATCAATAGAAATGAATAATTATGCAAATACTAAACAGTTAGAATTATAATTCCTAGAATAGGGTTTTATTTTCTGTTGACAGACGTATTTGCAAATAATAAATCTAATTCACAAAATACTCTATCAATCATTTATGAATAAAATATGTATTTAATGTGTATATTCTGTGGTTGCATTATGGTGCATATTTGGTATAGATTATGGTACCTTGGTTATAGTATGTATTAGTATTCAATATATAAAAAAGGGTATATACTATATATTATGATATTTATGTGGTAGTTAATTTTTTTTTTATTTTTTGTTAATATTATTCAATATGTAAAGATGGTAGGTGAAAAAAAAAAAGGACAGGCAACAATTTAGGAGAAAATTATGGGAAAAGAAAGTTTTGGGGAATAATAGGAGAAGACAACCATTATATCCTGATTGAAGGAAAAAATGTTACCATATCTTTTATTTTTATTACCTTATTTGTTAGATTAAATAAGATGAATTAATAGAGGAGGAAGAGAAATGCTAAAAAATCAGTTCATTTACCTAAAACAACTCCCCCAAAAAAGCCAAAATCACCGTATATGAAAATTTATTCTATTTTCTATAAAATAAATCAGTTTTTTCTTAAATTGTTATGTTTTGTAAATAAA
Organism: Capsicum pubescens; assembly: GCA_030864215.1. Classification (NCBI taxonomy): domain Eukaryota; kingdom Viridiplantae; phylum Streptophyta; class Magnoliopsida; order Solanales; family Solanaceae; genus Capsicum; species Capsicum pubescens. The sequence continues at coordinate 22,388,707 of CM061546.1, read as the reverse complement.
AATTAGATTTTGTAAATAAGAAAAATATATTGTATGTATTGTAATTTAAGGTCTTAAATTGTGTAGATATATAATTTTCCCATTTAAAAACATGATACATGTTGGGAGCACAAGCTTAGACTAAATGATCTCAAAATCTAAAGATTCGTTTTTACTTTCAATAATCCTAAGCAATTAAGTCGCAATTTATTCTATGTATATGGACATATTTTTTTGGGTATATATGGTAAGAAATTTAAACGTCAAAGCAATAAATTCAAATTAGTTGTTTTGAAATACACGAAAGAAATTTATGTCAGAAAAGGATTAAATAAATATACTCCTATGTGGCTTTTATTTTAATAAAAATATTTAAAATTATTTTTTTTTATTTTCGTCATTTGAAAAAGATATATCCTAGTCAATTGTGTAATGTCAGTGGCATAAATACATCATTTTTTAAAGGAGGGTATATAAGCTCTCAATCATGTATTCAGGGGTATATTTAGATATGTTCCCTAATTAATATATTCTTTTGGTTTGATATGTTTGTCTATTTAAATTGAAAAATGAATAATCAAATCGAAGCTTGAAGTTGGTCAAACCAACCAAATGTTTTCGCTATTCGGAGGTTCTTTTGTGCCACATTGGTTTGAACATAGAGGTGTATCACTAGAAAATCGGTAATTTCTAGTAAAATAATTTGACGGAATGCCTTGTAATTTAGCTCGTCGTTAATGTTTCCAATGGATTTCCGTCGAAAATCTCTTACCGACGAGCCAAATTCCGTCCAAGTAACTTTTGGGTTTATTTTAGTCCAATCCATTTATTCAATCAGTCCATTTTAACTTGCTCAATTTCAGCTTGATAGCCCTAGCTACCACCATCACAATTCACAATTATAATATACTAGTCAAGTGCATGTGTGTCTCGCGTCAATTAAAAAAAATTAGATACAAGAACAAAATTATTTAAACCATAATAAATTTACCGGTAGAAGATTGGAAATGGACCCAATATTATGATAGTAATGCTATATAGTTTGTCTTTACTAATAGCTTAAAAACTGCTGAATTCCTTTGACAAAATTTAAACCTGCGGCAATCAAAAAGAGAACCACTATTCTCGTAATGTAAATCTTAATTTTTCGTCGAGATAACCTTAATTTTTTTTAGCTACTTTATTCGACGGCAACACACTTGTTTTGTACAATTTTTCGATCAGAAATTGGTGAGAGAGGAGAATCCATTATTAATTGTTGATTATGTAAAATTTCTATATAATTTTAAATTTATTAACTAAAAGGAATACAAAAAGGCTGAAAGAACGATGATAATGAATGAAAAAGACGACTTGAATCAAAACTAAAATAAGAAAAAAATGGAAGTAAAATAGGCCGTATTTTGTGGTAAAGTTTGATCAAAATAATATTTAAGTAGAATTGTAGAATTTTTTTTTTTAAAATAAAGTAAAATTTTAATTGATTTAAAACTATTAAAATATTAGAGCCGTGAATATGGGTCAGGCCCGTTGGGGCCGACCTGGCCTGTAATTTGATGAAGTTGGGCTTCAGTTTTTTGCAGCCCATTTAAGAACATGACTTTTTAGCTCAGCCGGAATAAGCCCGTGGCCCGTGGGGCTTGAGCAATGTGGGTTAGTTTAACCCTTGGGCTGGCCCGTGAGTCAAATACATGCAACTATTTAGATTGCTTATTAGTATTTTTATTTGGTTCGAAGGATATCATGTCAAAAGTTATTTAATTTCGCTATTAGGAGTATTTTTTGGGGTGTTGGACACTTGATTAACAAGTATTAACACTATATAATATTGTTTGGTAATATTTATGTTTATTAACATTCTAAAATTAAATTATAAAATATTATATTTTAAAAAGTGGACAGGCCTGTAAGGCCCGCAGCCCACAGAGTAATAGTGTGGACTTGGTGTTTTTGGGCCCATCATTTCGATGGGCCAGCCCGGCCCGACCCATCAAACTCAAAGCTCATGTGGACTATCCCGAATGGGCCGGGCCGACTCGTATTAACTGCTCTATAAAATATTATAATTTTTGACCTAGATCAAATAACAAATAAGGACTTTAAATAATTTGATGTAGTATTTATGTATAGTTTGAATTTTACTTAGAAGTATAGAAAAATATTTGGAACAAAACAACTTTTTTTTTTTTTTTCGGAACTAAAAAGGTAAAAATATTTCAAAGCCACTAGAAATAGGAAAAGCAGAATATAAAGGTAGGTTTTCCTCCCAATAATATCAAGAATTTGTATTATACCAACGGACCCCTTATAATCTGATTACTGAATTTTGCTGCCTGACCATGAGGAGAGCAACTGCTGACATATTGCCGGAATGTCTCATTCACAAAATACTTCGTTTTCTTAGTTATGAACAAGCAACAAAGATGAGTGTTCTCTCCAAAACATGGTTTCAGGCCTCGTTGACAATTCCCTACTTGAAATTCAATTTTGATCATAGCAAGGGAAATATGATGAAAATAGTGGTGGACAATATCATGGAGAGATATAGGAAGGGGAAAATCCCTATAGAAAAGTTTGAATTATCAGATTACTCTAATAAATCTCAAGTTAACCCACATATTGATAAGTGGCTTGATGTTTCACTTCAGAACGGTGTAAAAGATCTTGACCTTACCCTTAGTTCATACCCCTTTCCTATTTTCACAATCTTGGCAGAAAAATCTTTAAAAGAATTGGTTTTGACTAGAGGGACTTCTTTGTTCCTCAGTCTACGAGTCGATAGACTATGGTTTTGACTGGAATCTCTTCATAAGAGAGGTTGTTCTGAACATCTATGCTCTGAATAGGGATTACAACTGATGGGTTACCTACACACTTCTTGAGCAAAGAGACATGGAAGACTGGATGAATTGAGGCTAGATCTGAAGGCAATTCGAGCTCATAAGCTACCTTGTCGAAGCGACTGAGAATCTTGAAGGGATCGACATATCGGGGACTGAGCTTTTCCTTCTTGTCGAATATCTTCACTCCCTTCATGGGAGATATCTTTAGATAGACATAGTCACCAATCTCAAACTCAAGATCTTTTCTACGAACATCTGCATAAGACTTCTATCGGCTCTGAGCTGCCCGGAGTCTTTCTCTAATCAACTGGACTTTCTCTAGGGCATCGAATACCAAGTCAGGCCCTATGAATGAGGCCTCACTAACTTCAAAACAACCGATTTGAGATCTACATATCCTACCATAGAGAGCTTCAAATGAAGCCATCTGAATACTGGAATGAAAGCTATTGTTGTATGCAAACTCAATCAAAGACAAGTGGTCATCCCGACTAACCTTGAAATTAACAGAAATTCCCTTAGCATATCATCAAGTATCTGAATGGTCCTTTCTGCTTGACCATCTGTCTGAGGATAAAAGGTTGTACTAAGATGAACTTGGGTACCAAGACCCTTTTGGAATACTTTCCAGAAGTGAGAGGTGAACTGGGTACCTCTGTCTGAGATGATAGATAATGAAACACCATGTAATCTGACCAACTCCCTAATATAGAGTTTGGCGTAATCCTCGGTTGAATAAGAGGTATGAACTGGAAGGAAATGAGCTGATTTGGTCATTTGTTCAACTATGACCCAAACTGAATCATGCTGATGACGAGTTCGAGACAAACCCGTCACAAAGTCCATGTTTACTTCTTCCCACTTCCAAGTAGGAATGGTGAACTCCTGCATGGAACCACTAGGCTTCTGATGCTCTATCTTAACCTGCTGACATGTAGAGCACTTAGCCACAAACTCTGCAACATCTCTCTTCATCCCACTCCACCAATAGATCTCCCACAAGTTGCGGTACATCTTTGTGGCCCCTGGATGAATAGAGTAGCACGCACCATGCGCTTCTATAAGAATTCGCTGGCTTATGTCATCTACGTCTTGAACACAGAGACGACCTTAACAACGAAGAACACCATCTCCTCCTTAGGAGAAAACCTCTACTTTCTAATCTCTGACTGTCCTTTTTAGTTTGACAAGGCTAGGATCCCTATCTTACTTTTCTTTCACCTCGGAAACTAGAGACAATTCTGAACTACTCTGAACACATACACCACCCTATGAAGAGTCGACTAAGCGAATGCCTAGTCTGGCAAGATAATGGACTTCCTGAGATAACTCTCTCTTTCTATCTTCAACATGAGCAACACTACCCATGGAGAGTCTACTTAGAGCGTCGGCCACAATGTTGGCCTTTCCCGGATGATAAAGGACACTCATGTCATAATCTTTCAAGAGCTCTAAGCACCTTCTCTGATGAAGATTGAGATATTTCTGAGAAAAGACATACTGAAGGCTCTTGTGATCCGTGAAGACATCTACATAAACACCGTATAGGTAATGCCTCTAAATCTTCAAGGCAAAGACTATGGCTGCTAACTCAAGATCATGAGTAGGATAATTCTTCTCATGAGGCTTTAACTGTCTGGTTTTGTTGTCTATGACCTTACCATACTGCATGAGGACATAACCTAAACCCACACTCGATGCATCACAATACACCACGAACCCATCTGAACCATCTGGAAGAGCTAAAACTAGAGTTGAGGTGAGTCGAGTCTTGAATTCCTGAAAACTCTTGTCGCAAAATCTAACCACTGAAACTTGACCTTCTTCTGAGTCAATCTGGACATAGGGGATGCAATAAATGAAAATCCCTCAACAAACCATCTGTAATAGCCAGCCAAACCCAAGAAACTACTGATATCTGATGGAGAGACAAGGAGAGGCAATTTTCTTACTTCTTCGGTCTTCTGAGGATCTACTCTAATGCCATGACCAGAAACAATATGACCAAGGAACGCTACTTACCTTAGCCAAAATTTGCACTTACTAAATTTGGCGAATAGCTGATGATCTCTGAGAGTCTGAAGTACCGTTCTAAGATGGTCTGCATGATCCCGCTCTGTGCAAGAATAGACCAGAATATCATCTATAAAGACTATGACGAACACATCCAAGTGCTGATTGAACACACGGTTCATCAAGTCAATGAAAGCTGCTGGGGAATTGGTAAGACCAAAGGACATGACCAGGAATTTGAAGTGACCATACCGAGTACGGAAAGTTGTCTTCGAAATGTAACATTCTCTAACTCTGAGTTGATGGTAGCTTAATCTGAGGTCTACCTTAGAGAAATAACTGGCACCCTGAGGTTGGTCAAACAAGTCATCGATTCTGGGAAGAGGATACTTGTTCTTGACCGTGACTTTATTGAGTTGACGGTAATCTATGCACATCCTGAGAGAACCATCTTTCTTGCGCATGAATAAGACTGGTGCGCCCCACGAGGAAGTGCTGGGTCTGATGAATCCCTTATCTAAGAGATCTTTCAAATGTTCTTTCAGTTCCTGAGGTTCTGGTGGTGCCATTATGTATGGCGGAATAGAGATAGGCTGAGTATCTGGAATGAGGTTGATGCCGAAGTCTATTTCCCTTTCGGGAGAAAGGCCTGGAAGATCTTTGGGAAAGACATCTGAATATTCATGAACAACTGGGACTGATTCAAGACTGGGAGATTCAAAACCAGAGTCCTTAACATGAACGAGATGGTAGACATATCCCTTAGATATCATTTTCCTTGCTCGAAGGTAGGAAACAAGTTGACCTCTGAATGCTGAAGTACTACCCTTCCCCTCAAGGGTGGGTTCATTCGAAAACTGAAAATGAACTATTCTATTTCTACAGTTGACTGTGGCATAGCATGAATAAAGCCAATCCATGCCGAGAATGACATCAAAATCAGTCATCTCTAACTTGACTAAATCTGCAGACGTGACTTTCTGAAATATCATAACCAGGAAGTTCCTATATACCCGCCAAGCATGATGGTTTTACCCACTGGGGTAGATACTGAAAAAGGCTCTGCTAGAATTTTGGGACTGATTCTCAAATCAACTGATATATAAAGAGTAACAAAAGACTAAGAATCTCCTGGATCTAGAAAAGCGTAAACATGCATATGAATGATATGTAACGTACTAGTAACTATATTAGGAGAATTTTCTTGATGCTGTCGAGTCTGAAGAGCATAAAGGCGATTTGGGCGTTGCCCGCTAGTAGCACTGGAAGTGGCACCCTGCTGGTTTGGGCGACCAGACTGAGCTGAGGAGCGAATATGACTCTGATAACCTGAATGAGGACAATCTCTGACTCTGTGGCCTGGCTTGCCACAACCGAAACAGACATCGCTACCAGCTCTACAAGTACCCTTGTGGTTCTTACCACAAGTCTGACATAGAGGATTAGTTCGGGCATTAATGACACTGCCCTAAGACTGAGAGGCTGGCGCTCTATCCTTGTTACCCTCTCTGAACTTAGGAACTGGAGCACTGGTTGTAGAAGAAGCTGGAACTGACGACTTAGGATGAAACTGGGACCGATTTCCTCTTTCTGATTTAGGCTGTCTAAAATTGAAGCTACCTGTCCTAGCTTTCTTATTCTGGTTTTCCCTCTGCTTAATTTCTGCTCCTCTATCTGCTGAGCGTGAGTCATGAGTCGGGCTAAAGTCATGTTACTATTTAGCATGGCGGATCTGCACTTATTAACCACGCTATCATTTACCCCTGAAACAAACTTGCTCATCTTACCTCTGTTGTCTGCAACCACATGAGGGGCATATTTGGATAATTGAGTAAACTTGAGAGAATACTCTTTCACCGTCATATTGCCCTGCCTGAGTTTGATGAACTCTAGAACTTCACCTCCCTCAGCTCTTGGGGAAAGAATCTGTCTAAGAAAGCCGTGACAAACTCCTCCTACTCTATAGGACCTGCACCATCTACCCTTTCGGACTTCCATTGCTTCTACCAAGTATGAGCCACATCTTGCAACTGGTATGCGAATAACTCAGCATTCTCAACAGTAATCACCCCATGATATCTGTCACCTTCTGGACCTGGTTAATGAATTCTTGAGGGTCTTCATCTACCTTATACTCGAGGAATGTTGGAGGATTCATTCGAGTGAAATCCCGAATCCTAGCTGCGGCTGAATTGACCACTGGGTCGGTAGGATTAATTATTGGCCACTTATTATGGGCCGCTACTGACTGAGTAAGAGTGGTAAATGTGGTTCTAAATTCCGCATGAGAAACATAATCGCCCAAAGGGTTTTCGGGATGAGGAGCAGGCTGGTTTCTTCTCTTTGGAGGCATGTTCTGAAATCAAGAGGAGAAACGAATTAGACTGAGAAAATGACATGTGATTATGCTCACAGGCACAACATGAATACTGAAAGAAGGGAAACTGTTTCTTAAAACATCTCATAGCCTCTTGCACATAAATGTGGCACGCAACACACCCATGTCCAAGACTCTACTAGATGCGGCTTTCAGACTTCCTAGGACTCTATTGAACCTTAGACTCTGATACCAAGTTTGTAATGCCCTGATTATCTGAACCAGAATGCTACACGGTGCTCATGACCCCGAAGGACCACAAACTAACCCATGATTGATATCTGTACTTGTACACTGCATAATATGACATGAAAATATGGAAACATACATTAAAATGCCATAAGTTTCAATACTGAACATAATCTGAATGATAATAACGTCTGAATAAAGTGGTATCACCATATCAAAACAAAACTGAAGTCTAAATCTGATAATACTGTAATCTTCTGAAAGCCTCTAACAGTTTGAATACTCGAGATAAGGAGTTGATGGGACATGTCCCAAACTAACTCCGTCAAATGAAAACTGAACTGATATAAAATAATAAGATCTCATCCTTGGAGAATGAGGACTCACTGCAAAAACTCTGAGAAACTGGAATGCTACTGCTGCTGCTGATCTGGAAGTCATGTCTCTGAACCTATGGTGTAACATAAAAAGAAAGCACCATAGCACAAATGTGTCAGTACAACAGAATATACTGAGTATATGTGTAAGGTAGGCTGAATACATGGGGTTTACATGCATGAATGATAATAACTGACTGGTTAATATGAACGTGAGAGTGCACACATGAATACAAAGTAAATGAAATCCTGACAACATGATAACTGAATCTATATACTAATGACATGAATTTACTGATATCTAGCATGACTGATAATGGGTTCTGATAATTGATATAACTGATAACATGAGTGACTGTGTCTGACAGTTCTGAATCTGATGGAACTATCTGAGTTCCGTACTGTAACTGAGTTGACTGTATCTGACAGTCCTGATATATTGAAATCTAAAGAACTATCTGAGTTTTTTTACTAAGACTGATACTGAAACTGTGGGAGGTAGTTATTTAACCAACATGCCCCAAATGTGCTATAATAGCTGAGCTGGGGTCCAATCTGTGCCCTGATTGAAAGGGTGTCAATACCGTGCCACTGGTAAGGACAAACTGTGGGTAACCCTTATCTGACAATGTTTCCAAAAAAGAATGGTGGAGCCCTCATCTGACAGTGCTTATCCACCTCATCAACCCTCATCTGACAGTGTCGATATCTCAACCTATGCTGGCTACATAGTTCTGGAATACAAGGATGACTGCTAAGAATCACACCCTCATCTGACATTGTGTGTTCCCATCCTTGGGTTCACTCGGTGCTAATTTCTACTCCCATCTGAAGAGATTGAACATGATTAATTGACTGTACCTGGACTGAGTTTACTGAATTTCGTTGACTGAAGGAATACTATTGATATCTGATAATTGACTGAGTTCATGAGATTACTGATCTTACTGAGTACTGAGTTCATGAGATTTCTGAGATTTCCTGAGTCACATGACTGACTGAATTCTATGAAACATGGCTTGACTGAGAGTATCGTGAAAACATGACATGTCTCTAGGCACACAGCTATATTTTTTGTGTACAAGTACCCTCAGGACTCGATGGAAGGAAACTGATCCAACATCAACAATCCATAGTGCTTCTTGATCATAGGTATAGAGTTCATAATTCACAATGCCATAAATAAGGGATTTCATGCTTCACATGGTTATCATAGCCTTGATCATGGAAGGGAATGCATATAACATGTACATACTTGGATGATTTCAATATTATGAACATTGCATAACACAACAATCAACACACAACAATGACATGGAAATTGTGTTGCATCGTAAAGGGTAGCATAGACTTGTCATTTAGATACTATTGAATCATAAGGAACATGATTTTATCATTCTAGGCATTTTATCAAACATCTTACATGCACACTTTATGACATAGGTGAAATCATCAATTTAAGAATCTAAACCTACCCAAATTCATAGGTTTTCAATCAACAAACTCACATACTTCATGAAAAGTCATCAAGACACCATCTTGAAACATAAATAACAACTATCAATATGAACATGATCAAATCACAACAAGAAAATCACAATAGGTTATTTAAAACATGATTCTTGGACTCCACGAAGGAAAGGGATCCATGGATGAACACTACGCATTCCTTAGTTCGTGATTTTGTGAAGATTGACGGAGAGATTCTTGAAATTTGACGGTGAATTCCCTTGGAATTGAACCTTCTATGAAAACCTTAGGGCTTGTTCTTGAGAGTTTTTGAGAGTAATTGAGTATAAGTTGCTGAATTATGGCCAAATATAATGTTATAAGGCTTATATAGGGTGGGAAAAGTGACCCTTTTGACCCTACGACACGTCTTTAATTTTTGAGAATTTTTTTTTATTTTCATCCTTGCGCGACGCGCCAAGTCACTGGAAAGTGACAAATGGGAGATTGCACGGTGGCGCGAAGCGGAGCTATCACGTTGCTACGTTGTCTGCAACCTAGAATATTGGTGCGACACGCCACTATCGCGGAGAAACACTGAAAATTGACAATTGCCATTTGAGCTATCTCCGCGATGCGCTGGAGGCTCAGGTGATACACTGTCTCACTAAAAAGGCTCTAACTCTTCGCCCGAGTGTCGGATTTAGGCGAATTTTATATCGATGGAAAGCTTATTGAATTTCCCACATGAAAAAAAATAGTATGAGTAGACCACACTTAAAAGAGCTGATGGGATACCTGCACATTACTTTCATATCACTACTTTCCGTATTCCTTATCAATACATAACATATGTCATACAATGGCCAACTGATCAGTGGTACTAATACAATACATCAGGGACCACCCCTGGAATAGCATATATACATAATCTTTATAATACAATGGCCAACTGATCAGTGGTACTAATACAATACAACATATCATCAATTTAAAATAAAGACATTCCATTTCTTAATTCAATTAATCTTTGAGATTGGTTACTTTGTGGTCACACCTTATGGAACTTGAAACCATGATACCTCAATAGGAAAAACATGTAAATAGGTAATCAATATCATGAAAATGAAGTAGAGAATCATGGATACCTCATTAAACCATTTCGGAGTCAACAATAGTATATGGACATTTTTTTGACTAGCCGGACATCTTAAAAGTGAAAACAAGTTCAATTGGTAGTGTCGAAGATCATATGATGTTATTATGTGTCATGTGTCGTAGGACAATGTTGGAAGCTTACTTGAGAGTGCCATGGGTCATTATTCATGCCAAAGATTAGATAGAGTATGTCTTACATACCTTGATATAACCACTTCAATACAAGTCCAACTTGACTTCCCGTACTCTTCGAACACTTATCTACAATAAGTCATTTGTGGAAAACAAGTATTAGCAACCAAACCTTACCATTTAGGTATTAACTTCACCAAATAATGTCTAGGAAGTAATCCTTTAACTCATCAATAAGAGTGCTACATACATCCTCTTATACTATTATTACATTCACATATCATGCCTTTTCATGAAATATCCCTCAACATCACTCTTAGCCTTTATTTACCCTCTTAATCACCATCCAATACCAACATGATCACTAGGCATACATAACGACTAATATAATGATATATCACCACAATTCATCCTCCATAATCAAATACAACAACTTCCATAATTTACTACTAACAATTTATACAAAACAAATCATAACTATGTTTCTAGTTATCTTCCAACATCAAGACAATACTCATAATCCTTTATCAATACTTATTCATGGATAAGAATCAAGAATAAACAATATTCATACCTTAACAATGAACTCTTGTATTTAGAATCCTCCTTACATAACCATGGGGTGCTTCTCGAAGCTATCGAGATGGTGAACACAACTACGGAACCAATTCGAATTTTCTACGGTTGAATCACAAAATATTTGAAGTTGAAATTAGGCTAGGGTTTAACCTTATCTTAATAATTGGATGATATATGATATATATGAGGCTAAGTGTATGTTTATAAAGACCAATTTTTCGTCCAAAAGGTAATAGAAAATGACCATTTTGCCCTAAAAATTTAAATAAATCCGAATCTGTCCCCAGTGGACAATTTTGACAGGCTGAAGTAAATCAATCATAACTCTTTGCTCCGGTATCGGATTTGGGTGAAACCAATTGCATTGGAAATATAATTCAAAGGTATTTCATTTTCATATAAAGTATACCACCCAGTTCTTCCTGTACAAGGAGTTATGGTCGTTTAAAGTTGACCCAAAAATCTGTCCCAAAATTCTGTTTTTTTTTTGATAGGCTGTAGTAAAATGGGTATAGCTCCTTACTCAGACATTGGATTTAGATGAAACTAATTTCATCGGAAAGAAGACTCTTGGAGATTTTTTTCGATATTTAGAAGCTCACACAGTTCTTTTTGTACAAGGAGTTATGATCGTCTAAAGTTGATCCAAAAAAAATTGTCTAGCTGCAGTAATTTTCCTGCAGATTTACTGTTCACAGGCTTCCCGGCCACCGTTTTGAAATTTCGAATGTGCTCGCTTATATGAAATACTCCTCTGTTTTGGGCCAACTTTATATCGTTGGAAAGATTATTCCAATACCTACACATACAACTATTGACGGGATACTTCCGAACACCATAAACTTAATTTAACCCAACTGCTGAGAGCTCTTGAGGTAGCCCTAACTCATAAGCAACTTGTCCAAATCTTTGCATGATCTTGTACGGACCTATGTATCGTGGACTTAACTTTCCTTTCTAGCCAAACCTCATCACTCCTTTCATTGGTGATACTTTCAAGAATACCCAATCGTCGATAGAAAACTCAAGTCCTCTTCTTCTAACATTCGCATAAGATTTGTGTCGACTTTGAGCTATTTCAAGCCGTTGTTGGATCACTTTAACCTTCTCCATTGCTTGATAAACAAGATCCGGTCCAAACAAGACCGCATCACCTGCTTCAAACCATCCTATTGGCGATCTACACTTTATTCCATACAATGCTTCATATGGTGCCATTTTGATACTTGAATGATAGCTATTATTGTAGGCAAACTCGATAAGAGGTAGGTGATCATCCCAGTTGCCTTTGAAATCTAATACACATGCTCGTATCATATCTTCAAGTGTCTGGATGGTACGTTCCGCTTGTCCGTCCGTTTGAGGATGAAAAGCCGTACTTAGATTTACTTGTGTCCCCAAACTCCTTTGAAAAGACTTCCAGAAATTCGCGGTAAATTGGGCTCCTCGATCGGATATAATGGAAATTGGAACTCCATGTAACCGAACGATCTCCTTAATATACAACTTCGCATACTCTTCCGCCGTATAAGTTGTCTTAACTGGTAAGAAGTGCGCGGATTTGGTAAGCCTATCAATGATCACCCATATGGAATCAAACTTCCGAAATGTACGAGGCAAACCCGTAATGAAATCCATATTGATCTTGTCCCACTTCCAGACTGGAAGATCTATACATTGCATGTAACCATCGGGTTTCTGGTGTTCTACTTTGACTCTTTGACAATTCGGACATTCAGCTACAAATTCGGCAATATTCTTCTTCATGTCATTCCTCCAATATATTGCTTTCAAATCTTGATACATCTTAGTCGACCCTGGATGGATGGAATACCTTGAACAGTGTGCTTCTGTCATAATTCTCTTTCTTAGCTCAACTACATCAGGTACACATAAATGATTCTGACACTGAAGCACTCCTTCTCGCGTAAGCTCAAATGCCTTTGTCGTGCCACTCTGCACATCCTTCTTAAGCTGCAATAAAATTGGATCTGCATACTGCTTCTCTTTCACTTCAGCTATCAATGAAGATTCCGCTGCATTACGTACAATAACCTCTTCATCTGGAGTTTCGAGAAGTGGAACTCCCAAATTAGCTAGTTGGTGAAGATCCTTAATCATCCCCTGCTTTTTGATAGATGCCATTTTAGACTTACGACTCAGTGCATCCGCTACCACATTCGCTTTCCCTGGATGATACAAGATATCAACATCGTAATCTTTCAACAATTCAAGCCATCTCCGCCGCCTCAAGTTTAGATCTTTCTGACTGAAGATATATTGCAAGCTCTTATGATCGGTATATATGTCAACATGAACCGCATATAATTAGTGGCGCCATATCTTCAAAGCAAATACAACTGCAGCTAGCTCAAGATCATGCGTGGGATAATTCCTCTTATGTGGTCACAACTGTCTAGAGCCATAGCTATTACTCTACCATGTTGCATTAATACGCATCCTAAGCCAATTCTCGAAGCATCACAGTACACTGCATACCCTTCTGTGCCTTCAGGAAGTACCAACACCGGTGTAGAAGTCAACTTGCTCTTCAGATCTTCAAAACTCTTTTCACAGGCATCATTCCATTGAAACTTGGAGGCTTTATGCGTCAACTTAGTCAAGGGTGCAGAAATAGAAGAAAAACCTTCAACAAACCTTCTATAATAACATGCCAACCCGAGGAAACTACGAATCTCCGTAGGCGTCGTGGGTCTTGGCCAATTCTTCATAGCCTCAATCTTCTGAGTGTCAACTTTTATGCCTTCACTGGATACAATATGGCCCAAAAATGCCACTGACTTGAGCCAAAACTCACATTTAGAAAACTTCGCATACAACTTACGATCACGAAGAATCTGCCACGCCTGCCTTAAGTGATTAACATGATCCTCTTCTGATCTAGAGTAGACCATAATATCATCTATGAAAACTATCACGAACACATCTAGAAACGGCTTAAACAGCCTATTCATCAGATCCATAAAAACTGCGGGTGCATTTGTCAGCCCGAATGACATATCCAGGAATTCATAATGACCATACCTTGTTCGGAAAGCTGTCTTGGGTATATCTTTATCCTTGACTCTCACTTGATGATAGCCTGATCTCAAGTCAATCTTGGAAAAACAATGGGCACCCTGCAACTGGTCAAATGAATCATCAATTCGGGGAAGAGGGTATTTATTCTTGATAGTCACCTTATTCAATTGCCGATAGTCAATACACATCCTCAGCGAACCATCTTTCTTACGCACAAACAATACTGGTGCTCCCCAAGGGGACATACTAGGCCTGATTAATCCCTTCTCTAGCAAGTCTTTCAGTTGCTCTTTCAATTCTCGCAACTCTGCTGGTGCCATTCTATAAGGAGGAATTGAGATTGGGTGTGTGTATGGCAACATATCAATACCAAACTCCACTTCTCGTTCAGGAGGTAAACCTGGTAGTTCTTCAGGAAATACATCAGGAAATTCATTCACAACCGGAACGGTCTGAAAAGTTGGCGGCTCTGCCTCTGTATCCCTTACTCTAACCAAATGGTATATGTACCCCTTGGAAATCATTTTTCTTTCCCTAAAGTAAGAAATAAATCTACCTCTCGGCGCGCCAACATTGCCCTTCCATTCAAGGACTGCCTCATTTGGGAAATGGAAATATACTTTCTTAGAACGGCAATCTACTGTAGCATAACAAGACGCTAACCAGTCCATGCCCATAATAACATCAAAATCTACCATTTCTAACTCAACAAGATCGGCCATCGTATCACGACCACAAATATTCACAACACAATTTCGATAAACATTCCTAACTATAAGAGATACCCCCACTGGCGTTGATACTTCTAATGGCTTGGCTAATAATTCGGGTGTTCTTCCGAACCTTCCCGCAACCAAAGGAGTAGCATACGATAATGTAGAACCAGGATCAATTAAGGCATACACATCAAATGCAAAAATGGACAACGTACCTGTAACCACGTCTGGAGAAGCCTCTAAATTCTGCCGATCTGCTAGGGCATACACACGGTTCTGAGCTCCGCTAGAACTAGCTGCTCCTCTATCACCTCTACCGTGACCCATAGGTTGTGTACCCCTACTCAAAGGAGGCATCGATGATGACGCAACAGCTGATCCGGTAGGTCGTGTTATACCACCTGTGGTCCTGCGTGGGCAATCTCTAGCCATATGCCCCGGCTTACCACACCAAAAGCAATTGTTCGTTCCAAGCCGACATTCGCCAAAGTGAAATCTTTGACATATGGGGCACGGGTGTCGTGGAGGTCTCAATTGACTCATACTCCCTTGCCCTTGATACCCCACTGTTCGCGAACTCTGATTTTCACTGCTTTGCCCGAACTGATTACCTCTGAACCTTTGAAATTGCGGTGGAGCACTAATTGCAGGATAAGAAGATAACAGGCTAGGAAATATATGAGAGAACGAAGGCCTAAAACCTTCCTGAGATGCCGTAAACTGCCCTATAGCTCTGGCCCGCTTAGAATATCCTTTTTCTGATTCCTGGGTTCTTCTTCTTTGCCTCTGATCTTTCATTTTCTGAGCGAAAGCTTGTATCCTCTCTATATCCATGTCCTTGTTCAAAGCAGCAATGGTACAATCTCTAACCAAGTATGGTTCCAATCTATCCACATAGTGATGAACTCTGTCATCCATAGTAGCTACCACATTAGAAGCATATCGAGACAAGGAGTTAAATCGAAGACTATACTCCCTTACACTCATATTACCCTGACGAAGATTTAAGAATTGATCTGCATGGGCCTGACGAGTCTCAAATGGAAGATAATGATCAAGAAATGCATCTTTGAACTCTCCCCACGTAGGTGGAGGTGCATCAATACCCCTAGATCGTTTCCAATCCTCGTACCACAATATAGCCTCTCCTTTCAGTCTATATGCTTCTAGCTCAACCATCTATTTACCGGATATGTGCATAACATCTAGAGCCCTTTGGGTTTGATCGATAAAGTCCTGCGGGTCTTCGTTAATATTTGATCCGGTTAAAGTAGGAGGATCCAGTTTCAAAAAATCCTGTGTCTGAAGGCTAGATGCTCTATCCGTACCACTAGAACCCGTGGTAAGAATAGCTTGCCCTTGAACTTGACCGACAACTATACGCGTCAGAAGTTGTACTGCATCCCTCAAATCTCGATCAACAGCATTAATAGATGGCCCTTCCGGAGGAGAAGAAGCTCCTGATATATGCTCATCTTGAGACTCACTTTGTTCAGCTTGTGCCGGTGGTGACTTACTAGTACCTTCTCCGGCCACTACATCTACTCGCTTCCACTTATTCTTTCTCCTTGTAACCGGCATCGTTACTATAATAAATAAATAAAAATAAAAAAAAAACAATTGGATTAAGCGATCGATTATGACTTTATCTCTAATATGGGATCTATTGCATGATCTAAGAAATGGAGAATGGAAACAATCCCTAAATGTCCAATAGCCTCCTGTTTATAGATGTGGTGCACAACACACCGATAAACGAGATTCTACGTAGACACGGCTTTGTAGACTCACTAGGACGAACTTCTCTGATACCACTTCTGTCACGCCCCAAATCCCATTGGAGCGGATTGGCACCCGTAGCCGAGGAGGCCCGGGAGAACCCATTCATAACCTATAATTTCACACTTACATTACTTATGAAAATTAGAAATTTGGGCAGCACTTCGTTGTAAATAGAAGAAACCAGTACCTGTATCAGCCCAGCAGATACGCATATATATATATATATAAAGAGTAATTGGCCGTCAGAGCCATCACGTCTATCAACCAAACACTCCTATGGCTGTACAATATGTCTACAAAAGCCTCTACATAGATACACAACTGAGTTAGGGTCGGGACAAACTCCCGCCCACAAAAGACTTTTATACAAATACCAAAAATACATATAGAAACGACTTGGGATGCCCCAAAACAACTGGAGCTCACCACTATCAACAGAATGTCCTGGCTCTTACTGCGGAGGTGTACGACCTGAAGTACCTGCTCCTGCAGGCATGAATACAGGTCCCCCGTGAGGGACGTCAGTACGGAAATATGTACTGAGTATGTAAGGCAGTGAGTATCAAGATGAGATACAAAAGATCAACAGAACCCAGATACCAGTGAATAAACAGTATGAGTAGACCACACTTAAATGAGCTGATGGGATACCTGCACATTACTTTCATATCACTACTTCCCGTATTCCTTATCAATACATAACATATGTCATACAATGGCCAACTGATCAGTGGTACTAATACAATACATCAGGGACCACCCCTGGAATAGCATATATACATAATCTTTATAATACAATGGCCAACTGATCAGTGGTACTAATACAATACAGCATATCATCAATTTAAAATAAAGACATTCCATTTCTTAATTCAATTAATCTTTGAGATTGGTTACTTTGTGGTCACACCTTATGGAACTTGAAACCATGATACCTCAATAGGAAAAACATGTAAATAGGTAATCAATATCATGAAAATGAAGTAGAGAATCATGGATACCTCATTAAACCATTTCGGAGTCAACAATAGTATATGGACATTTTTTTGACTAGCCGGACATCTTAAAAGTGAAAACAAGTTCAATTGGTAGTGTCGAAGATCATATGATGTTATTATGTGTCATGTGTCGTAGGACAATGTTGGAAGCTTACTTGAGAGTGCCATGGGTCATTATTCATGCCAAAGATTAGATAGAGTATGTCTTACATACCTTGATATAACCACTTCAATACAAGTCCAACTTGACTTCCCGTACTCTTCGAACACTTATCCACAATAAGTCATTTGTGGCAAACTAGTATTAGCAACCAAACCTTACCATTTAGGTATTAACTTCACCAAATAATGTCTAGGAAGTAATCCTTTAACTCATCAATAAGAGTGCTACATACATCCTCTTATACTCTTATTACATTCACATATCATGCCTTTTCATGCAATATCCCTCAACATCACTCTTAGCCTTTATTTCCCCTCTTAATCACCATCCAATACCAACATGATCACTAGGCATACATAACCACTAATATAATGATATATCACCACAATTCATCCTCCATAATCCAATACAACAACTTCCATAATTTACTACTAACAATTTATACAAAACAATTCATAACTATGTTTCTAGTTATCTTCCAACATCAAGACAATACTCATAATCCTTTATCAATACTTATTCATGGATAAGAATCAAGAATAAACAATATTCATACCTTAACAATGAACTCTTGTATTTAGAATCCTCCTTACATAACCATGGGGTGCTTCTCGAAGCTTTCGAGATGGTGAACACAACTACGGAACCAATTCGAATTTTCTACGGTTGAATCACAAAATATTTGAAGTTGAAATTAGGCTAGGGGTTCACCTTCTCTTAATAATTGGATGATATATGATATATATGAGGATAAGTGTATGTTTATAAAGACCAATTTTTCGTCCAAAAGGTAATAGAAAATGACCATTTTGCCCTAAAAATTTAAATAAATCCGAATCTGTCTTCAGTGGACAGCTTTTACAGGCTGAAGTAAATCGATCATAACTCTTTGCTCAGGTATCGGATATGGGTGAAACCTATTGCATTGGAAATATAATTCAAAGGGATTTCATTTTAATATAAAGTATACCACCCAGTTCTTCCTGTACAAGGAGTTATGGTCGTTTAAATTTGACCCAAAAATCTGTCCCAAAATTCTGTTTTTTTTTTGATAGGCTGTAGTAAAACGGGTATAGATCCTTACTCAGACATTGGATTTGGATGAAACTAATTTTATCGGAAAGAAGACTCTCGTTGATTTTCGTTGATATATAGAAGCTCTCACAGTTCTTTTTGTACAAGGAGTTATGATCGTCTAAAGTTGATCCAAAACAAATTGTCTAGCTGCAGTAATTTTCCTGCAGATTTACTGTTCACAGGCTTCCCGGCCACCGTTTTGAAATTTCGAATGTGCTCGCTTATATGAAATACTCCTCTGTTTTGGGCAAACTTTATACCGTTGGAAAACTTATTCCAATACCTACACATACAAATATTTTACTTTAGCTGTCCTCCTAGAATTGTCCCTATGTTTTATAGGTGGCTTGACGTTGCACTTCAGAATGGTGTAAAATATTTGGCGTTTAGAATCCGCAACCTCCCATTACCTATTTCCACAACCTTGAAAGAAAAATCTTTAAAAGAATTGGTTCTGACCAATTGTGATCTGAAGCGCGCCACATTATCTAGCGGTGTGGTGAACTGTCCTTCTTTGAGAAAGCTTTCTCTAATCAGGGTATATTTAGATGAAGACATGCTTCAGACTCTACTTAATAGTTGTCCGTTGATAGAATCTTTCACCCTAAAAGATTGTATGGATTTGATAAAGATTGAGCTGCTAAATCTTCAAAAGATCAAGTCAGTTTCCATTTGGAACAATATTAACCAGCATATTAAGATCCAAGCACCAACTCTTGAACACTTGTCTTATTCTGATTATCCATCGGAAGGACTGAATGCGGATGAATGTCCGAATCTGAAATCTTTAGAACTATCACATATATATATATATGATTCATCATTGCACAACCTTATTTCTAGATGTCAATCACTGAAGGTCTTGAAGATTCAGCATTGTTGGTGCACATTGAGGATTGAGGCTCCGAATTTGGTATCGCTTGAGTATATGGGGGATCAAATTCCTGAACTTAAAATTGCAAGAGAGTCAAGCCAATTGGAGAACTCAAAAATCATTCTTGTTCGATGCTATGACAATAATGCTGCATGGGTTTGTAAGTTGAGGAAGTTTCTATCAAATTTCACCTCTTGGTCTCAAGTCTCCCTTTATTTTTTCGAATGCAGTGAGATCAACATGAAAGATTTGCAACTAGACCACGGAGTTGATATCCCCCAAGTTGGCGTCTTAAATGTCGATATTAAACTGGAGAATAAGAAGTGCTCAACATTTGTATACGCTTTGTTATGGAGTTGCCATCCTAGGAGACTTAACCTGCAATTATCAAGAAAAATGGCTACATTTTTCATCGACTGTTTGATGCATATGATGGATTCGAGTCAGTCGATTTCTCATGGAAACAAGCCTTTGTATAGTCAATTAAAAGAAGTAAAAGCGTACAAACTTGATTGCAAGAGCAAGAGTTGGCATCTTGTGGAACACAAAAGCGAGGAGCTGGAATCATGGAAGAGGGATAAATATTATATTCTATTGGATTGGTGATGCAGTTTATTCAATTACAAATTGAAAATGTACTTATTCATTAATAAAGTTTTTTAATACTATATATTTTTCAGGTAAGATCCTAGATACTTATGAGCTTTTTCAAATTTAAGTTTCTTATCAGTTCATAATTTATAAAGAGTCATTTATCAGACATGATTTAGTTGGAAATATCAAGGCACAATGATAGTATGTTCGGTTTTTATGTGTAGTTCATGTGGATTTGTTGTACGTCTTTTTGGCATATATATTAGATATTTTAGCTATATTCATCTCTAAGGCCCAACTTATGGGTGTTCTTGTAGAGAATAGCAGGCCCAAGATCGTTAACTAAGATAGGAGGATTCAACCAATATCGATATTGTGTATAGAGACTTGACTACTTGAATTGGGTTCTAAATACATCTCTACCAGAACAATCTTACATAACTTTATTTTTCTAGCTACCTAACAAGAATCTAGTAACTTCTAGATCTATCTTTAAGATAAGTATCAAGATACTACAACGTGGCATTCTAGACTCTTGTAGAAATTGAGAGACAGTATTGGAAATTTTCTTTTCTGTGTTTTTTATTTCTTGGCCATCAAGTATCTTTATACAAGTTAATAGAAAGAACGGAAATATTCTATTCATATTCTATGCTAAACTACTAATCTGCTTTTACAATGCTAAAATGAAACTATACACTACATGTCTTGTTTAACTATTTGGCCTAGACGTGACTGACACCCACTAACACTACCTGTCGGGAGAATCAATTTTGCTTACACTTTACTAATTAATAAGCACTAAAAATAAGGTATGTGCAATTCCAACGCATTAATAAATAATGAATAATAATTCCAAAATCCATAATCAAACTATAAATTCAACAATCACTCGAGAATTATTCTCTATCCCAAATCCCACATTAAGACTATGGATTATCTAAAATAGAGCTATATGAGTTTAATTTTTAGGCATGCAAACCCGATGAAAAGAAATATAATTTGAAGGCCTAAAGTGGAAACGAAAGCCTCCACGAACAATGCGAGGGCTCACCTCAATAATAGAATCCTTACGAATGAATCGTCACCCACTGTTTCACCTTCAACGATAGTATATGCAGACATGCAAGTAAGGAGTGAGCTATATATAAAATATAACCCAATAAGATCTCCAACACGCTACTTTAAGTACTCCTAACAAGTATTAGAAAATACAACAATACCAAGAACGTGAAGTTATTACACACAAGAATTTTATCATAATAAGATGACCAACGAGATCCAACAATCATTCATCAGGAACTATAGATCTCAATACAATTTATACTACGTACTTATCACAATTTGTAATTAAAGTAATTAACCAACATCAGGAGTTCCGAGCAACATACACAATGCGCCAAATATATCAAGAGTATATACACAATACTCAGGGAAGCATACGCAATTCCTCATATCAAATCAAGAAGCATACACAATGCTCAAGGGAAGCATACACAATGCCCCATTAGAACCAACTTCAAGGAAGCATTCACAATGCCCTAATCTCATAGTACATAAAACCAGATATAAGCATTCAAGTACTTGGTAAGTTTCAGTATTTGTCATTCACCAAACCAGATATAAGCTTCGCAGTTAACAAATTATCTAAAATCATGTATGCTCCTACACAAACACACTAGTGTTTTCTTAAGAGACTCTTGCAATATCTCCAACATACCAAAACTCCAAATTGTCTAAAATCATGTATGCTCCTACAAAAACACACTAGTATTTTCTTAAGAGACTCTTGCAATATCTCCAACATACCAAAACTCATGGCTTACAGATGCTGTTATAACCCAAACGGGAGAGCCCAACCCAAAAGACTAGTCACACTAGTATTTTCTTAAGAGACTCTTGCAATATCTCCAACATACCAAAACTCAGGGCTTACAGATGCTGTTATAACCTAAACGGGAGAGCCCAACCCAAAAGACTAGTCTAGTAGGTGGGAGAACCCATTGGCTTATAACCCCCTTAGCATTTCTCTTCTTTTTCTAATGTGGAACATTGGTTCATTACAATCGCCTTCGCATGAGAACCAACGACCTCGTTGGTCATGGCTATGCCCAGTTGGTCACGGCTGGCACCCCTTTTGCGTCCAAGCCACCACTACTGGCACACAGGACACCACTTCGAGACGCGGCTCCACACGTGGTTTGTTTCCGTTGGTCACGGCTATACCCAGTTGGTCACGGCTGGCACCCCTCGGGTCCAGGCCACCGCTACTGGCACATAGGCCACCACTCCGAGTCACGGGCTCCTCGTTGGTCACGGCTATGCCCAGTTGGTCACGGCTGGCACCCCTTAGGTCCAGGCCACTACTACTGGCACATAGGCCCCCACTCCTGGTCATGGCCCCCACACATGGGACTCTCAATGAAAGCACCAATGTTATAAACTAAACGGGAGAGCCCAACCCAAAAGACTAGTCTAGTAGGTGGGAGAACCCGTTGGCTTATTACCCCCTTAGCATTTCTCTTTTTTTCCAATGTGGGACATTGGTTCATTACAGATGCCGAGCAAGATACATCCTGGGTTGTTTATGTATTCAGATGCCAATTGGGCTGGTGACATTAATGACAGGACCTCCACTTTTGGATATATCTTATACTTTGGTGCAAATCCTATCAGTTAGTCATCCAATAAGCAATGCACTGTTGCGCGCTCCTCTACTGAAGCAGAGTATCATGCAGTAGCTTCTGCATTTGCTGAGGTCAATTGGGTCCAAAAAGTTCTTGTAGAACTACATGCACAGCTGCCTGATCCACCCATAATCTGTTGTAATAATGTTGTTGCTACCCATCTTTGTCAACATCCATACGACATAGTAGGAAGAAACACATTGAAGTTGATTTTTACTTTGTTAGAGATCAAGTGCAGCAAAAACAGGTGCTCATTCAGCATTTAGATGCTGCTTATCAACTCGCAGACACGCTTACAAAGCCTTTGACTCATCTTTTTTTTTCATCATCAGTCCAAGTTAAAGGTTATTGATACCACCTTCAACTTGTGAGGGCTTATTGGTGCATGATTGATTGTGTAGTATATGGTGCAGATTTTCTCTCCTTTATTTGTGCATAACTAATTGTATATTTGTTGTCATTTACAGCTTTATATTAGGTCAATATTTTACAGCTCTATACTCCTACAAGTTAGGATTAAGCTTGGTCTATCGGTTGTATATAAAGTGCTTTGCACAGTATGAATAGAATACAAGTCTGAAATACTTCTCCATTTCTCGAACCTTTAATATAACATTCCTGACCCTGCTGTTTTTTTTGTAGTTCAACCAAAAATCAATATCATTAAATGTTACTATTAATGTTAAGACCACTTCAAAATAAAAGTCAAGTTCAATCATCAAAAGTGAGATGTCTTTGGATGTAGGAGCATCCACTCCATTCCTGTGGGCTTTTGAGGGATCATATCGCTTGGCAAAGACTTGGGAAGAATATACCGACACATTGGAGTGCCATTGGTGTAATTCAAAAGTTCAGTTGATAGCTGGACTGACTATAGATAACAACTAGCAGGAATCTGAAAGCTTGATCATATCATTATACCCAACGGATGAAAAATTTATTGTAAAGTCAGTTTCAAGTAATCTTGGAAAAAAATGTTTGAGATTGCACGCTTTTGCTAATGAAAGTGGCTTATTGACATGGAATATAATAACATCATGAGGTTCCCAATTTAGGATTGATAGGCTACGAGCCATAGTATGCTAGAAGATGGAACCTCGCAATACCATAGCAGAACTGAAATGCTCTTAATGATTCACATTCCATTTCGAGCTACAAAAAGCAAACATCAGTTAATTATTTTTGGGATGAAACTTAGTTTTTCCAACAATAAAGCAGTTTTTGTCCTGACATTGCTCGATCTCTGTATGTATTGTTCTATACCAAACCTAGATCCTGCTACAGTAAATAGACTTTGGTAATAGTGGCGGGTACTCACCAACAATAACAAACAATAAAAAACCATCCATGTTTATCGGATGGGACAAAATAATAGTTAACTACTACAAGGAATAAAGAAAAAGAAAATAATTAAACTTCTAATATAGTAGCATTAGGAGAAACTAAAGTCTCGGCATATGTTCGATCGATGAAAAGTAAAACTTGAGGTCCTGCAATTTTAAATTCTTTCAACTTTCGTTTTGAATCATACACCACATATTCATTCGTATCGCTCCTGTAAAACAAAAAATCTTTAGTACCCTTCTTAAGCAATAAAGGACCTGGTTCTTCAATTTCCAACATTTTTTTCCACAAACAGCTCGTCGATACATTCTTAGTCATACTCGAAACTTCCAGATTAAGTTTACCATAGAACGAGACCCTCGAAAATTTAGCCAAAAAAATGCGTTCTCCCAGAGAAAATTGAGTCGTATTTGTGATCGGAAGGAGGATTGTTGTTGATTCTCTGAGGTTCTTAGGGTTCCAGAAAACAATGTTGTCGGGAAACCGTATAGCTAGAAGAAAAGCACCGTTGACGCGAGAATTCACAAAATTTATGCGTAATTGGTGAGTGATTACTGACGGAGGCTCAATAATTGAGTCGTCAATTGAGCAGTCTAGATCCTTTTTGAAGGCATTTAAAATTTGGTTCAGGTAATAGTGGTGCTTGGTGAATTGAGGATCTTCGATTAGAGAACGCAAACAGGTTTGAATCTTAGAAGTGATTTTTCGGGATGTTTCATGAGTATATTGATGGCGAGATCATTGGGAAAAGTATTGATATTCGTTATTATGATGAATTTTTGGCTGAAACAAGGAGACTTTTGTAGGACTAGGGTTTAATATAAGTGGAAAAAAAAACGACTTCCTTTTTCTTTTGTTAAAGTGACATTATCTTTGGACGGTTGGAGTATGTGATAGTTTCAAGAATTTTGAAATTGATATGTGTTAAAAATGCAATTATCAATAGAAATGAATAATTATGCAAACACTAAACAGTTAGAATTATAATTCCTAGAATAGGGTTTTATTTTCTGTTGACAGACGTATTTGCAAATAATAAATCTAATTCACAAAATACTCTGTCAATCATTTATGAATAAAATATGTATTTAATGTGTATATTCTGTGGTTGCATTATGGTGCATATTTGGTATAGATTATGGTACCTTGGTTATAGTATGTATTAGTATTCGATATATAAAAAAGGGTATATACTATATATTATGATATTTATGTGGTAGTTAATTTTTATTTATTTTTTGTTAATAGTGTTCAATATGTAAAGATGGTAGGTGAAAAAAAAAAGGAAAGACAACAATTTAGGAGAAAATTATGGGAAAAGAAAGTTTTGGGGAATAATAGGAGAAGACAACCATTATATCCTTATTGAAGGAAAAAATGTTACCATATCTTTTATTTTTATTACCTTATTTGTTAGATTAAATAAGATGAATTAATAGAGGAGGAAGAGAAATGCTAAAAAATCAGTTCATTTACCTAAAACAACTCCCCCAAAAAAGCCAAAATCACCGTATATGAAAATTTATTCTATTTTCTTTAAAATAAATCAGTTTTTTCTTAAATTGTTATGTTTTGTAAATTAAAATTAGATTTTGTAAATAAGAAAAATATATTGTATGTATTGTAATTTAAGGTCTTAAATTGTGTAGATATATAATTTTCCCATTTAAAAACATGATACATGTTGGGAGCACACGCTTAGACTAAATGGTCTCAAAATCTCAAGATTCGTTTTTACTTTCAATAATCCTAAGCAATTAAGTCGCAATTTATTCTATGTATATGGACATATTTTTTGGGGTATATATGGTAAGAAATTTAAACGTCAAAGCAATAAATTCAAATTAGTTGTTTTGAAATACACGAAAGAAATTTATGTCAGAAAAGGATTAAATAATTATACTCCTATGTGGCTATCAATGAAGATTCCGCTGCATTACGTACAATAACCTCTTCATCTGGAGTTTCGAGAAGTCGAACTCCCAAATTAGCTAGTTGGTGAAGATCCTTAATCATCCCCTGTTTTTCTATAGATGCCATTTTAGACTTACGACTCAGTGCATCCGCTACCCCATTCGCTTTCCCTGGATGATACAAGATATCAACATCGTAATCTTTCAACAATTCAAGCCATCTCCGCCGCCTCAAGTTTAGATCTTTCTGACTGAAGATATATTGCAAGCTCTTATGATCGGTATATATGTCAACATGAACCCCATATAAGTAGTGGCGCCATATCTTCAAAGCAAATACAACTGCAGCTAGCTCAAGATCATGCGTGGGATAATTCCTCTCATGTGGTCGCAACTGTCTAAAGCCATAGGCTATTACTCTACCATGTTGCATTAATACGCATCCTAAGCCAATTCTCGAAGCATGACAGTACACTGCATACCCTTCTGTGCCTTCAGGAAGTACCAATACCGGTGTAGAAGTCAACTTGCTCTTCAGATCTTCAAAACTCTTTTCACAGGCATCATTCTATTGAAACTTGGAGGCTTTATGCGTCAACTTAGTCAAGGGTGCAGAAATAGAAGAAAAACCTTCAACAAACCTTCTATAATAACCTGCCAACCCGAGGAAACTACGAATCTCCGTAGGCGTCGTGGGTCTTGGCCAATTCTTCACAGCCTCAATCTTCTGAGTGACAACTTTTATGCCTTCACTGGATACAATATGGCCCAAAAATGCCACTGACTTGAGCCAAAACTCACATTTAGAAAACATTGCATACAGCTTACGATCACGAAGAATATGCAACGCCTGCCTTAAGTGATTAACATGATCCTCTTCTGATCTAGAGTAGACCAGAATATCATCTATGAAAACTATCACGAACACATCTAGAAACGGCTTAAACAGCCTATTCATCAGATCCATAAAAACTGCGGGTGCATTTGTCAGCCCGAATGACATAACCAGGAATTCATAACGACCATACCGTGTTCGGAAAGCTGTCTTGGGTATATCTTTATCCTTGACTCTCACTTGATGATAGCCTGATCTCAAGTCAATCTTGGAAAAATACTAGACTCCCTGCAACTGGTCAAATAAATCATCAATTCGGGGAAGAGGGTATTTATTCTTGATAGTCACCTTATTCAATTGCCGATAGTCAATACACATCCTCAGCGAACCATCTTTCTTACGCACAAACAATACTGGTGCTCCCCAAGGGGACATACTAGGCCTGATGAATCCCTTCTCTAGCAAGTCTTTCAGTTGCTCTTTCAATTCTCGCAACTCTTCTGGTGCCATTCTATAAGGAGGAATTGAGATTGGTTGTGTGTCTGGCAATATATCTATACCAAACTCCACTTCTCGTTCAGGAGGTAACCCTGGTAGTTCTTCAGGAAATACATCAGGAAATTCATTCACAACCGGAACGGTCTGAAAAGTTGGCGGCTCTACCTCTGTATCCCTTACTCTAACCAAATTGTATATGTACCCCTTGGAAATCATTTTTCTTTCCCTAAAGTAAGAAATAAATCTACCTCTCGGCGCGCCGACATTACCCTTCCATTCAAGGACTGCCTCATTTGGGAAATGGAAATATACCTTCTTAGAACGGCAATCTACTGTAGCATAACAAGACGCTAACCAATCCATGCCCATAATAACATCAAAATCTACCATTTCTAACTCAACAAGATCGGCCATCGTATCACGACCACAAATATTGACAACACAATTTCGATAAACATTCCTAGCTATAAGAGATTCCCCCACTGGCGTTGATACTTCAAATGGCTTGGCTAATAATTCGGGTGTTCTTTCGAACCTTCCCGCAACCAAAGGAGTAGCATACGATAATGTAGAACCAGGATCAATTAAGGCATACACATCAAATGCAAAGATGGACAACGTACCTGTAACCACGTCTGGAGAAGCCTCTAAATTCTGCCGATCTGCTAGGGCATACACACGGTTCTGAGCTCCGCTAGAACTAGCTGCTCCTCTATCACCTCTACCGTGACCCATAGGTTGTGTACCCCTACTCAAAGGAGGCACCGATGATGACGCAACAGCTGATCCGGTAGGTCGTGTTATACCACCTGTGGTCCTGCGTGGGCAATCTCTAGCCATATGCCTCGGCTTACCGCACCAAAAGCAATTGTTCATTCCAAGCCGACATTCGCCAAAGTGAAATCTTCTACATATGGGGCACGGGTGTCGTGGAGGTCTCAATTGACTCATACTCCCTTGCCCTTGATACCCCACTGTTCGCGAACTCTGATTTTCACTGCTTTGCCCGAACTGATTACCTCTGAACCTTTGAAATTGCGGTGGAGCACTAATTGCAGGATAAGAAGATAACGGGCTAGGCAATCTATGAGAGAACGAAGGCCTAAAACCTCCCTGAGATGCCATAAACTGCCCTATAGCTCTGGCCCGCTTAGAATATCTTTTTTCTGATTCTTGGGTTCTTCTTCTTTGCCTCTGATCTTCCATTTTCTGAGCGAAATCTTGTATCCTCGCTATATCTATGTCCTTGTTCAAAGCAGCAATGGTACAATCTCTAACCAAGTATGGTTCCAATCTATCCACATAGTGATGAACTCTGTCATCCATAGTAGCTACTACATTAGAAGCATATCGAGACAAGGAGTTAAATCGAAGACTATACTCCCTTACACTCATATTACCCTAACGAAGATTTAAGAATTGATCTGCACGGGCCTGACGAGTTTCAAATGGAAGATAATGATCAATAAATGCATCTTTGAACTCTCCCCATGTAGTTGGAGGTGCATCAATACCCCTAGATCGTTCCCAATCCTCATACCACAATATAGCCTCTCCTTTCAGTCTATATGCTGCTAGCTCAACCATCTCTTTACCGGATATGTGCATAACATCTAGAGCCCTTTGGGTTTGATCGACAAAGTCCTGCGGGTCTTCGTTAATATCTGATCCTGTAAAAGTAGGAGGATCCAGTTTCAGAAAATCCTGTGTCCGAAGGCTAGCTGCTCTATCCGTACCACTAGAACCCGTGGTAGGAATAGCTTGCCCTTGAACTTGACCGGCAACTATAAGCATCAGAAGTTGTACTGCATCCCTCAAATCTCGATCAACAGCATTAATAGATGGCCCTTCCGGAGGAGAAGAAGCTCCTGATATATGCTCAGCTTGAGACTCACTTTATTCAGCTTGTGCCGGTGGTGACTTACTAGTACCTTCTCCGGCCACTACATCTACTCGCTTCCACTTATTCTTTCTCCTTGTAACCGGCATCGTTACTATAATAAATAAAAAAAAACAATTGGATTAAGCAATCGATTATGACTTCATCTCTAATATGGGCTCTATTGCACGATCTAAGAAATGGAGAATGGAAACAATCCTTAAATGTCCAATAGCCTCCTGTTTATAGATGTGGTGCACAACACACCGATAAA
This sequence comes from Capsicum pubescens, assembly GCA_030864215.1. NCBI lineage: Eukaryota > Viridiplantae > Streptophyta > Magnoliopsida > Solanales > Solanaceae > Capsicum > Capsicum pubescens. The sequence goes on along the minus strand of CM061546.1, from coordinate 22,358,935 downwards.
CGAGATTCTACGTAGACACGGCTTTGTAGACTCACTAGGACGAACTTCTCTGATACCACTTCTGTCACGCCCCAAATCCCATTGGAGCGGACTGGCACCCGTAGCCGAGGAGGCCCGGGAGAACCCGTTCATAACCTATACATTCCCATTTACATTACTTATGAAAATTAGAATTTGGGCAGCACTTCGTTGTAAATAGAAGAAAACAGTACCTGCATCAGCCCAGCAAACACGTATATATATATATATATATAAATAGTAATTGGCCGTCAGAGCCATCACGTCTATCAACCAAACACTCCTATGACTGTACAATATGTCTACAAAAGCCTCTACATAGATACACAACTGAGTTAGGGTCGGGACAAACTCCCGCCCACAAAAGACTTTTTTACGAATACCAAAAGTACATATAGAAACGACTTGGGATGATCCGAAACAACTGGAGCTCACCACTATCAACAGAATGTCCTGGCTCTTACTGCGGAGGTGTACGACCTGAAGTACCTGTTCCTGCAGGCATGAATACAGGTCCCCCGTGAGGGACGTCAGTACGGAAATATGTACTGAGTATGTAAGGCAGTGAGTATCAAGATAAGATACAAAAGAGAACCCAGATACCAGTGAATAAACAGTATGAGTAGACCACACTTAAATGAGCTGATGGGATACCTGCACATTACTTTCATATCATTACTTCCCGTATTCCTTATCAATACATAACATATGTCATACAATGGCCAACTGATCAGTGGTACTAATACAATACATCAGGGACCACCCCTGGAATAGCATGTATACATAATCTTTATAATACAATGGCCAACTGATCAGTGGTACTAATACAATACATCATATCATCAACTTAAAATAAAGACATTCCATTCTTAATTCAATTAATCTTTGAGATTGGTTACTTTGTGGTCACACCTTATGGAACTTGAAACCATGATACCTCAATAAGAAAAACATGTAAATAGGTAATCAATATCATGAAAATGAAGTAGAGAATCATGGATACCTCATTAAACCATTTCGGAGTCAACAATAGTATATGGACATTTTTTTGACTCGCCGGACATCTTAAAAGTGAAAACAAGTTCAATTGGTGGTGTCGAAGATCATATGATGTTATTATGTGTCGTAGGACAATGTTGGAAGCTTACTTGAGAGTGCCACGGGTCATTATTCATGCCAAAGATTAGATAGAGTATGTCTTACATACCTTGACATAACCACTTCAATACAAGTCCAACTTGACTTCCCGTACTCTTCGAACACTTATCTACAATAAGTCATTTGTGGCAAACTAGTATTAGCAACCAAACCTTACCATTTAGGTATTAACTTCACCAAATAATGTCTAGGAAGTAATCTTTTAACTCATCAATAAGAGTGCTACATACATCCTCTTATACTCTTATTACATTCACATATCATGCATTTTCATGCAATATCCCTCAACATCACTCTTAGCCTTTATTTCCCCTCTTAATCACCATCCAATACCAACATGATCACTAGGCATACATAACCACTAATATAATGATATATCACCACAATTCATCCTCCATAATCCAATACAACAACTTCCATAATTTACTACTAACAATTTATACAAAACAATTCATAACTATGTTTCTAGTTATCTTCCAACATCAAGACAATACTCATAATCCCTTATCAATACATATTCATGGATAAGAATCAAGAATAAACAATATTCATACCTTAACAATGACCTCTTGTATTTAGAATCCTCCTTACATAACCATGGGGTGCTTCTCGAAGCTTTCGAGATGGTGAACACAACTACGGAGCCAATTCGAATTTTCTACGGTTGAATCACAAAATATTTGAAGTTGAAATTAGGCTAGGGTTTCACCTTCTATTAATAATTGGATGATATATGATATATATGAGGCTAAATGTATGTTTATAAAGACCAATTTCTCGTCCAAGAGGTAATAGAAAATGACCATTTTGCCCTAAAAATTTAAATAAATCTGAATCTGTCCCCAGTGGACAGTTTTGACAGGCTGAAGTAAATCGATCATAACTCTTTTCTCCGGTATCGGATTTGGGTGAAACCAATTGCATCGGAAATATAATTCAAAGGGATTTAATTTTCATATAAAGTATACCACCCAGTTCTTCCTGTACAAGGATTTATGGTTGTTTAAAGTTGACCCAAAAATCTGTCCCAAAATTCTGTTTTTGTTTTTGATAGGCTGTAGTAAAACGGGTATAGATCCTTACTCAGACATTGGATTTGGATGAAACCAATTTAATCGGAAATAAGACTCTCGGAGATTTTCGTCGATATATAACAGCTCACACAGTTCTTTTTGTACAAGGAGTTATGATCGTCTAAAGTTGATCCAAAAAAAAATTGCCTAGCTGCAGTAATTTTCCTGCAGATTTACTGTTCACAGGCTTCCCGGCCACCGTTTTGAAATTTCGAATGTGCTCGCTTATATGAAATACTCCTCTGTTTTGGGCAAACTTTATATCGTTGGAAAGCTTATTCCAATACCTGCACATACAACTATTGACGAGATACTTCCGAACACCATAAACTTAATTTAACCCATACGCAAGCCTTTAGGACTCCAAATAATCGCGATGAGTGTACGAAAAAATTTACGGGGTGTTACAAGAAAGGATCGTTCTTTCTTAGGACAAGTATGTTTCCGATCTTCTTGATGCACAGTATGTTTCATGAGTTTCACTGCCTTACTATTCTTAAAGGATGACACACCTTGGGTAGATGCCACTTTGTATCATTAAGTACTTGTTACATTTCAGTATTTGTCATTTGCCTTACTATTCTTAAAGGATGACACACCTCGGGCAGATGCCACTTTGTATCATCAAGTACTTGGTAAGTTTCAGTATTTGTCATTCACCAAACCAGATATAAGCTTCGCAGTTAACAAATTATCTAAAATCATGTATGCTCCTACACAAACACACTAGTGTTTTCTTAACAGACTCTTGCAATATCTCCAACATACCAAAACTCCAAATTGTCTAAAATCATGTATGCTCCTACAAAAACACACTAGTATTTTCTTAAGAGACTCTTGCAATATCTCCAACATACAAAAACTCATGGCTTACAGATGCTGTTATAACCCAAACGGGAGAGCCCAACCCAAAAGACTAGTCACACTAGTATTTTCTTAAGAGACTCTTGCAATATCTCCAACATACCAAAACTCATGGCTTACAGATGCTGTTATAACCCAAACGGGAGAGCCCAACCCAAAAGACTAGTCTAGTAGGTGGGAGAACCCATTGGCTTATAACCCCCTTAGCATTTCTCTTTTTTTCTAATGTGGAACATTGGTTCATTACAATCGCCTCCGCTTGAGAACCAACGACCTCGTTGGTCATGGCTATGCCCAGTTGGTCACGGCTGGCACCCCTCTTGCTTCCAGGCCACCACTACTGGCACACAGGACACCACTTCGAGACGCGGCTCCACACGTGGTTTGTTTCCGTTGGTCACGGCTATGCCCAGTTGGTCACGGCTGGCACCCCTCGGGTCCAGGCCACCACTACTGGCACATAGGCCACCACTCCGAGTCACGCGCTCCTCGTTGGTCACGGCTATGCCCAGTTGGTCACGGCTGGCACCCCTTAGGTCCAGGCCACTACTACTGGCACATAGGCCCCCACTCCTGGTCATGGCCCCCACACATGGGACTCTCAATGAAAGCACCAATGTTATAAACTAAACGGGAGAGCCCAACCCAAAAGACTAGTCTAGTAGGTGGGAGAACCCGTTGGCTTATTACCCCCTTAGCATTTCTCTTTTTTTACAATGTGGGACATTGGTTCATTACAGATGCCGAGCAAGATACATCCTGGGTTGTTTATGTATTCAGATGCCAATTGGGCTGGTGACATTAATGACAGGACCTCCATTTTTGGATATATCTTATACTTTGGTGCAAATCCTATCAGTTAGTCATCCAATAAGCAATGCACTGTTGCGCGCTCCTCTACTGAAGCAGAGTATCATGCAGTAGCTTCTGCATTTGCTGAGGTCAATTGGGTCCAAAAAGTTCTTGTAGAACTACATGCACAGCTGCCTGATCCACCCATAATCTGTTGTAATAATGTTGTTGCTACCCATCTTTGTCAACATCCATACGACATAGTAGGAAGAAACACATTGAAGTTGATTTTTACTTTGTTAGAGATCAAGTGCAGCAAAAACAGGTGCTCATTCAGCATTGAGATGCTGCTTATCAACTCGCAGACACGCTTACAAAGCCTTTGACTCATCTTTTTTTTTCATCATCAGTCCAAGTTAAAGGTTATTGATACCACCTTCAACTTGTGAGGGCTTATTGGTGCATGATTGATTGTGTAGTATATGGTGCAGATTTTCTCTCCTTTATTTGTGCATAACTAATTGTATATTTGTTGTCATTTACAGCTTTATATTAGGTCAATATTTTACAGCTCTATACTCCTACAAGTTAGGATTAAGCTTGGTCTATCGGTTGTATATAAAGTGCTTTGCACAGTATGAATAGAATACAAGTCTGAAATACTTCTCCATTTCTCGAACCTTTAATATAACATTCCTGACCCTGCTGTTTTTTTTGTAGTTCAACCAAAAATCAGTATCATTAAATGTTACTATTAATGTTAAGACCACTTCAAAATAAAAGTCAAGTTCAATCATCAAAAGTGAGATGTCTTTGGATGTAGGAGCATCCACTCCATTCCTGTGGGCTTTTGAGGGATCATATCGCTTGGCAAAGACTTGGGAAGAATATACCGACACATTGGAGTGCCATTGGTGTAATTCAAAAATTCAGTTGATAGCTGGACTGACTATAGATAACAACTAGCAGGAATCTGAAAGCTTGATCATATCATTATACCCAACGGATGAAAAATTTATTGTAAAGTCAGTTTCAAGTAATCTTGGAAAAAACTGTTTGAGATTGCACGCTTTTGCTAATGAAAGTGGCTTATTGACATGGAATATAATAACATCATGAGGTTCCCAATTTAGGATTGATAGGCTACGAGCCATAGTATGCTAGATGATGGAACCTCGCAATACCATAGCAGAACTGAAATGCTCTTAATGATTCACATTCCATTTCGAGCTACAAAAAGCAAACATCAGTTAATTATTTTTGGGATGAAACGTAGTTTTTCCAACAATAAAGCAGTTTTTGTCCTGACGTTGCTCGATCTCTGTATGTATTGTTCTATACCAAACCTAGATCCTGCTACAGTAAATAGACTTTGCTAATAGTGGCGGGTACTCACCAACAATAACAAACAATAAAAAACCATCCATGTTTATCTGATGGGACAAAATAATAGTTAACTACTACAAGGAATAAAGAAAAAGAAAATAATTAAACTTCTAATATAGTAGCATTAGGAGAAACTAAAGTCTCGGCATATGTTCGATCGATGAAAAGTAAAACTTGAGGTCCTGCAATTTTAAATTCTTTCAACTTTCGTTTTGCATCACCAACTTTATTCAACTCTCGAGTTTTTGAATCATACACCACATATTCATTCGTATCGCTCCTGTAAAACAAAAAATCTTTAGTACCCTTCTTAAGCAATAAAGGACCTGGTTCTTCAATTTCCAACATTTTTTTCCACAAACAGCTCGTCGATACATTCTTAGTCATACTCGAAACTTCCAGATTAAGTTTACCATAGAACGAGACCCTCGAAAATTTAGCCAAAAAAATGCGTTCTCCCAGAGAAAATTGAGTCGTATTTGTGATCGGAAGGCGGATTGTTGTTGATTCTCTGAGGTTCTTAGGGTTCCAGAAAACAATGTTGTCGGGAAACCGTATAGCTAGAAGAAAAGCACCGTTGACGCGAGAATTCACAAAATTTATGCGTAATTGGTGAGTGATTACTGACGGAGGCTCAATAATTGAGTCGTCAATTGAGCAGTCTAGATCCTTTTTGAAGGCATTTAAAATTTGGTTCAGGTAATAGTGGTGCTTGGTGAATTGAGGATCTTCGATTAGAGAACGCATACAGGTTTGAATCTTAGAAGTGATTTTTCGAGAAGTTTCATGAGTATATTGATGGCGAGATCATTGGGAAAAGTATTGATATTCGTCATTATGATGAATTTTTGGCTGAAACAAGGAGACTTTTGTAGGACCAGGGTTTAATATAAGTGGAAAAAAAAACGACTTCCTTTTTCTTTTGTTAAAGTGACATTATCTTTGGACGGTTGGAGTATGTGATAGTTTCAAGAATTTTGAAATTGATATGTGTTAAAAGTGCAATTATCAATAGAAATGAATAATAATGCAAACACTAAACAGTTAGAATTATAATTTCTAGAATAGGGTTTTATTTTCTGTTGACAGACGTATTTGCAAATAATAAATCTAATTCACAAAATACTCTGTCAATCATTTATGAATAAAATATGTATTTAATGTGTATATTCCGTGGTTGCATTATGGTGCATATTTGGTATAGATTATGGTACCTTGGTTATAGTATGTATTAGTATTTGATATATAAAAAAGGGTATATACTATATATTATGATATTTATGTGGTAGTTAATTTTTTTTTTTTTGTTAATAGTATTCAATATGTAAAGATGGAAGGTGAAAAAAGAAAAGGAAAGGCAACAATTTAGGAGAAAATTATGGGAAAAGAAAGTTTTGGGGAATAATAGGAGAAGACAACCATTATATCCTGATTGAAGGAAAAAATGTTACCATATCTTTTATTTTTATTACCTTATTTGTTAGATTAAATAAGATGAATTAATAGAGGAGGAAGAGAAATGCTAAAAAATCTGTTCATTTACCTAAAACAACTCCCCCAAAAAAGCCAAAATCACCGTATATGAAAATTTATTCTATTTTCTATAAAATAAATCAGTTTTTTCTTAAATTGTTATGTTTTGTAAATTAAAATTAGATTTTGTAAATAAGAAAAATATATTGTATGTATTGTAATTTAAGGTCTTAAATTGTGTAGATATATAATTTTCCCATTTAAAAACATGATACATGTTGGGAGCACACGCTTAGACTAAATGGTCTCAAAATCTCAAGATTCGTTTTTACTTTCAATAATCCTAAGCAATTAAGTCGCAATTTATTCTATGTATATGGACATATTTTTTGGGGTATATATGGTAAGAAATTTAAACGTCAAAGCAATAAATTCAAATTAGTTGTTTTGAAATACACGAAAGAAATTTATGTCAGAAAAGGATTAAATAAATATACTCCTATGTGGCTATCAATGAAGATTCCGCTGCATTACGTACAATAACCTCTTCATCTGGAGTTTCGAGAAGTCGAACTCCCAAATTAGCTAGTTGGTGAAGATCCTTAATCATCCCCTGTTTTTCTATAGATGCCATTTTAGACTTACGACTCAGTGCATCCGCTACCACTTTCGCTTTCCCTGGATGATACAAGATATCAACATCGTAATCTTTCAACAATTCAAGCCATCTCCGCCGCCTCAAGTTTAGATCGTTCTGACTGAAGATATATTGCAGGCTCTTATGATCGGTATATATGTCAACATGAACCCCATATAAGTAGTGGCGCCATATCTTCAAAGCAAATACAACTGCAGCTAGCTCAAGATCATGCGTGGGATAATTCCTCTCATGTGGTCGCAACTGTCTAAAGCCATAGGCTATTACTCTACCATGTTGCATTAATACGCATCCTAAGCCAATTCTCGAAGCATGACAGTACACTGCATACCCTTCTGTGCCTTCAGGAAGTACCAATACCGGTGTAGAAGTCAACTTGCTCTTCAGATCTTCAAAACTCTTTTCACAGGCATCATTCTATTGAAACTTGGAGGCTTTATGCGTCAACTTAGTCAAGGGTGCAGAAATAGAAGAAAAACCTTCAACAAACCTTCTATAATAACCTTCCAACCCGAGGAAACTACGAATCTCCGTAGGCGTCGTGGGTCTTGGCCAATTCTTCACAGCCTCAATCTTCTGAGTGTCAACTTTTATGCCTTCACTGGATACAATATGGCCCAAAAATGCCGCTGACTTGAGCCAAAACTCACATTTAGAAAACTTTGCATACATCTTACGATCACGAAGAATATGCAACGCCTGCCTTAAGTGATTAACATGATCCTCTTCTGATCTAGAGTAGACCAGAATATCATCTATGAAAACTATCACGAACACATCTAGAAACGGCTTAAACATCCTATTCATCAGATCCATAAAAACTGTGGGTGCATTTTTCAGCCCGAATGACATAACCAGGAATTCATAATGACCATACGTGTTCGGAAAGCTGTCTTGGGTATATCTTTATCCTTGACTCTCACTTGATGATAGCCTGATCTCAAGTCAATCTTGGAAAAATACTAGGCTCCCTGCAACTGGTCAAATAAATCATCAATTCGGGGAAGAGGGTATTTATTCTTGATAGTCACCTTATTCAATTGCCGATAGTCAATACACATCCTCAGCGAACCATCTTTCTTACACACAAACAATACTGGTGCTCCCCAAGGGGACATACTAGGCCTGATGAATCCCTTCTCTAGCAAGTCTTTCAGTTGCTCTTTCAATTCTCGCAACTCTTCTGGTGCCATTCTATAAGGAGGAATTGAGATTGGCTGTGTGTCTGGCAATATATCTATACCAAACTCCACTTCTCGTTCAGGAGGTAAACCTGGTAGTTCTTCAGGAAATACATCAGGAAATTCATTCACAACCGGAACGGTCTGAAAAGTTGGCGGCTCTACCTCTGTATCCCTTACTCTAACCAAATTGTATATGTACCCCTTGGAAATCCTTTTTCTTGCCCTAAAGTAAGAAATAAATCTACCTCTCGGTGCGCCGACATTACCCTTCCATTCAAGGACTGCCTCATTTGGGAAATGGAAATATACCTTCTTAGAATGGCAATCTACTGTAGCATAACAAGACGCTAACCAATCCATGCCCATAATAACATCAAAATCTACCATTTCTAACTCAACAAGATCGGCCATCGTATCACGACCACAAATATTCACAACACAATTTCGATAAACATTCCTAGCTATAAGAGATTCCCCCACTGGCGTTGATACTTCAAATGGCTTGGCTAATAATTCGGGTGTTCTTCCGAACCTTCCCGCAACCAAAGGAGTAGCATACGATAATGTAGAACCAGGATCAATTAAGGCATACACATCAAATGCAAAGATGGACAACGTACCTGTAACCACGTCTAGAGAAGCCTCTAAATTCTGTCGATCTGCTAGGGCATACACACGGTTCTGAGCTCCGTTAGAACTAGTTGCTCCTCTATCACCTCTACCGTGACCCATAGGTTGTGTACCCCTACTCAAAGGAGGCACCGATGATGACGCAATAGCTGATCCGGTAGGTCGTGTTATACCACCTGTGGTCCTGCGTGGGCAATCTCTAGCCATATGCCCCGGCTTACCGCACCAAAAGCAATTGTTCGTTCCAAGCCGACATTCGCCAAAGTGAAATCTTCTACATATGGGGCACGGGTGTCGTGGAGGTCTCAATTGACTCATACTCCCTTGCCCTTGATACCCCACTGTTCGCGAACTCTGATTTTCACTGCTTTGCCCGAACTGATTACCTCTGAACCTTTGAAATTGCGGTGGAGCACTAATTGCAGGATAAGAAGATAACGGGCTAGGCAATCTATGAGAGAACGAAGGCCTAAAACCTCCCTGAGATGCCATAAACTGCCCTATAGCTCTGGCCCGCTTAGAATATCCTTTTTCTGATTCTTGGGTTCTTCTTCTTTGCCTCTGATCTTCCATTTTCTGAGCGAAATCTTATATCCTCGCTATATCTATGTCCTTGTTCAAAGCAGCAATGGTACAATCTCTAACCAAGTATGGTTCCAATCTATCCACATAGTGATGAACTCTGTCATCCATAGTAGCTACCACATTAGAAGCATATCGAGACAAGGAGTTAAATCGAAGACTATACTCCCTTACACTCATATTACCCTAACAAAGATTTAAGAATTGATCTGCACGGGCCTGACGAGTCTCAAATGGAAGATAATGATCAATAAATGCATCTTTGAACTCTCCCCACGTAGTTGGAGGTGCATCAATACCCCTAGATCGTTCCCAATCCTCATACCACAATATAGCCTCTCCTTTCAGTCTATATGCTGCTAGCTCAACCATCTCTTTACCGGATATGTGCATAACATCTAGATCCCTTTGGGTTTGATCGACAAAGTCCTGCGAGTCTTCGTTAATATCTAATCCGGTAAAAGTAGGAGGATCCAGTTTCAGAAAATCCTGTGTCCGAAGGCTAGCTGCTCTATCCGTACCACTAGAACTCGTGGTAGGAATAGCTTGCCCTTGAACTTGACCGGCAACTATACGCATCAGAAGTTGTACTGCATCCCTCAAATCTCGATCAACAGCATTAATAGATGGCCCTTCCGGAGGAGAAGAAGCTCCTGATATATGCTCAGCTTGAGACTCACTTAATTCAGCTTGTGCCGGTGGTGACTTACTAGTACCTTCTCCGGCCACTACATCTACTCGCTTCCACTTATTCTTTCTCCTTGTAACCGGTATCGTTACTATAATAAATAAAAAAAAACAATTGGATTAAGCGATCGATTATGACTTCATCTCTAATATGGGCTCTATTGCACGATCTAAGAAATGGAGAATGGAAACAATCCTTAAATGTCCAATAGCCTCCTGTTTATAGATGTGGTGCACAACACACCGATAAACGAGATTCTACGTAGACACGGCTATGTAGACTCACTAGGATGAACTTCTCTGATACCACTTCTGTCACGCCCCAAATCCCATTGGAGCGGACTGGCACCCGTAGCCGAGGAGGCCCGGGAGAACCCGTTCATAACCTATACTTTCACATTTACATTACTTATGAAAATTAGAAATTTGGGCAGCACATCGTTGTAAATAGAAGAAAACAGTACCTGCATCAGCCCAGCAGACATGCATATATATATATATATAAATAGTAATTGGCTGTCAGAGCCATCACGTCTATCAACCAAACACTCCTATGACTGTACAATATGTCTACAAAAGCCTCTACATAGATACACAACTGAGTTAGGGTTGGGACAAACTCCCGCCCACAAAAGACATTTTTACAAATACCAAAAGTACATATAGAAACGACTTGGGATGCTCCGAAACAACTGGAGCTCACCACTATCAACAGAATGTCCTGGCTCTTACTGCGGAGGTGTACGACCTGAAGTACCTGTTCCTGCAGGCATGAATACAGGTCCCCCGTGAGGGACGTCAGTACGGAAATATGTACTGAGTATGTAAGGCAGTGAGTATCAAGATGAGATACAAAAGAGAACCCAGATACCAGTGAATAAACAGTATGAGTAGACCACACTTAAATGAGCTGATGGGATACCTGCACATTACTTTCATATCATTACTTCCCTTATTCCTTATCAATACATAACATATGTCATACAATGGCCAACTGATCAGTGGTACTAACACAATACATCAGGGACCACCCCTGGAATAGCATGTATACATAATCTTTATAATACAATGGCCAACTGATCAGTGGTACTAATACAATACATCATATCATCAACTTAAAATAAAGACATTCCATTCTTAATTCAATTAATCTTTGAGATTGGTTACTTTGTGGTCACACCTTATGGAACTTGAAACCATGATACCTCAATAGGAAAAACATGTAAATAGGTAATCAATATCATGAAAATAAAGTAGAGAATCATGGATACCTCATTAAACCATTTCGGAGTCAACAATAGTATATGGACATTTTTTTGACTCGCCGGACATCTTAAAAGTGAAAACAAGTTCAATTGGTGGTGTCGAAGATCATATGATGTTATTATGTGTCATGTCTCGTAGGACAATGTTGGAAGCTTACTTGAGAGTGCCATGGGTCATTATTCATGCCAAAGATTAGATAGAGTATGTCTTACATACCTTGACATAACCACTTCAATACAAGTCCAACTTGACTTCCCGTACTCTTCGAACACTTATCTACAATAAGTCATTTGTGGCAAACTAGTATTAGCAACCAAACCTTACCATTTAGGTATTAACTTCACCAAATAATGTCTAGGAAGTAATCCTTTAACTCATCAATAAGAGTGCTACATACATCCTCTTATACTCTTATTACATTCACATATCATGCATTTTCATGCAATATCCCTCAACATCACTCTTAGCCTTTATTTCCCCTCTTAATCACCATCCAATACCAACATGATCACTAGGCATACATAACCACTAATATAATGATATATCACCACAATTCATCCTCCATAATCCAATACAACAACTTCCATAATTTACTACTAACAATTTATACAAAACAATTCATAACTATGTTTCTAGTTATCTTCCAACATCAAGACAATACTCATAATCCCTTATCAATACATATTCATGGATAAGAATCAAGAATAAACAATATTCATACCTTAACAATGACCTCTTGTATTTAGAATCCTCCTTACATAACCATGGGGTGCTTCTCGAAGCTTTCGAGATGGTGAACACAACTACGGAGCCAATTCAAATTTTCTACGGTTGAATCACAAAATATTTGAAGTTGAAATTAGGCTAGGGTTTCACCTTCTATTAATAATTGGATGATATATGATATATATGAGGCTAAATGTATGTTTATAAAGACCAATTTCTCGTCCAAGAGGTAATAGAAAATGACCATTTTGCCCTAAAAATTTAAATAAATCTGAATCTGTCCCCAGTGGACAGTTTTGACAGGCTGAAGTAAATCGATCATAAATCTTTTCTCTGGTATCGGATTTGGGTGAAACCAATTGCATCGGAAATATAATTCAAAGGGCTTTAATTTTCATATAAAGTATACCACCCAGTTCTTATTGTACAAGGATTTATGGTTGTTTAAAGTTGACCCAAAAATTTGTCCCAAAATTCTGTTTTTGTTTTTGATAGGCTGTAGTAAATCGGGTATAGATCCTTACTCAGACATTGGATTTGGATGAAACCAATTTAATCGGAAAGAAGACTCTCGGAGATTTTCGTCGATATATAACAGCTCACACAGTTCTTTTTGTACAAGGAGTTATGATCGTCTAAAGTTGATCCAAAAAAAAATTGCCTAGCTGCAGTAATTTTCCTGCAGATTTACTGTTCACAGGCTTCCCGGCCACCGTTTTGAAATTTCGAATGTGCTCGCTTATATGAAATACTCCTCTGTTTTGGGCAAACTTTATATCGTTGGAAATCTTATTCCAATACCTACACATACAACTATTGACGGGATACTTCCGAACACCATAAACTTAATTTAACCCATACGCAAGCCTTTAGGACTCCATATAATCGCGATGAGTGTACGAAAAAATTTACGGGGTGTTACAAGAAAGGATCGTTCTTTCTTAGGACAAGTATGTTTCCGATCTTCTTGATGCACAGTATGTTTCATGAGTTTCACTGCCTTACTATTCTTAAAGGATGACACACCTTGGGCAGATGCCACTTTGTATCATTAAGTACTTGTTACATTTCAGTATTTGTCATTTGCCTTACTATTCTTAAAGGATGACACACCTCGGGCAGATGCCACTTTGTATCATCAAGTACTTGGTAAGTTTCAGTATTTGTCATTCACCAAACCAGATATAAGCTTCGCAGTTAACAAATTATCTAAAATCATGTATGCTCCTACACAAACACACTAGTGTTTTCTTAACAGACTCTTGCAATATCTCCAACATACCAAAACTCCAAATTGTCTAAAATCATGTATGCTCCTACAAAAACACACTAGTATTTTCTTAAGAGACTCTTGCAATATCTCCAACATACAAAAACTCATGGCTTACAGATGTTGTTATAACCCAAACGGGAGAGCCCAACCCAAAAGACTAGTCACACTAGTATTTTCTTAAGAGACTCTTGCAATATCTCCAACATACCAAAACTCATGGCTTACAGATGCTGTTATAACCCAAACGGGAGAGCCCAACCCAAAAGACTAGTCTAGTAGGTGGGAGAACCCATTGACTTATAACCCCCTTAGCATTTCTCTTTTTTTTCTAATGTGGAACATTGGTTCATTACAATCGCCTCCGCTTGAGAACCAACGACCTCGTTGGTCATGGCTATGCCCAGTTGGTCACGGCTGGCACCCCTCTTGCTTCCAGGCCACCACTACTGGCACACAAGACACCACTTCGAGACGCGGCTCCACAAGTGGTTTGTTTCCGTTGGTCACGGCTATGCCCAGTTGGTCACGGCTGGCACCCCTCGGGTCCAGGCCACCACTACTGGCACATAGGCCACCACTCCGAGTCACGGGCTACTCGTTGGTCACGGCTATGCCCAGTTGGTCACGGCTGGCACCCCTTAGGTCCAGGCCACTACTACTGGCACATAGGCCCCCACTCCTGGTCATGGCCCCCACACATGGTACTCTCAATGAAAGCACCAATGTTATAAACTAAACGGGAGAGCCCAACCCAAAAGACTAGTCTAGTAGGTGGGAGAACCCGTTGGCTTATTACCCCCTTAGCATTTCTCTTTTTTTTCCAATGTGGGACATTGGTTCATTACAGATGCCGAGCAAGATACATCCTGGGTTGTTTATGTATTCAGATGCCAATTGGGCTGGTGACATTAATGACAGGACCTCCACTTTTGGATATATCTTATACTTTGGTGCAAATCCTATCAGTTAGTCATCCAATAAGCAATGCACTGTTGCGCGCTCCTCTACTGAAGCAGAGTATCATGCAGTAGCTTCTGCATTTGCTGAGGTCAATTGGGTCCAAAAAGTTCTTGTAGAACTACATGCACAGCTGCCTGATCCACCCATAATCTTTTGTAATAATGTTGTTGCTACCCATCTTTGTCAACATCCATACGACATAGTAGGAAGAAACACATTGAAGTTGATTTTTACTTTGTTAGAGATCAAGTGCAGCAAAAACAGGTGCTCATTCAGCATTGAGATACTGCTTATCAACTCGCAGACACGCTTACAAAGCCTTTGACTCATCTTTTTTTTTCATCATCAGTCCAAGTTAAAGGTTATTGATACCACCTTCAACTTGTGAGGGCTTATTGGTGCATGATTGATTGTGTAGTATATGGTGCAGATTTTCTCTCCTTTATTTGTGCATAACTAATTGTATATTTGTTGTCATTTACAGCTTTATATTAGGTCAATATTTTACAGCTCTATACTCCTACAAGTTAGGATTAAGCTTGGTCTATCGGTTGTATATAAAGTGCTTTGCACAGTATGAATAGAATACAAGTCTGAAATACTTCTCCATTTCTCGAACCTTTAATATAACATTCCTGACCCTGCTGTTTTTTTTGTAGTTCAACCAAAAATCAGTATCATTAAATGTTACTATTAATGTTAAGACCACTTCAAAATAAAAGTCAAGTTCAATCATCAAAAGTGAGATGTCTTTGGATGTAGGAGCATCCACTCCATTCCTGTGGGCTTTTGAGGGATCATATCGCTTGGCAAAGACTTGGGAAGAATATACCGACACATTGGAGTGCCATTGGTGTAATTCAAAAATTCAGTTGATAGCTGGACTGACTATAGATAACAACTAGCAGGAATCTGAAAGCTTGGGAAGAATATACCGACACTTTTGCTAATGAAAGTGGCTTATTGACATGGAATATAATAACATCATGAGGTTCCCAATTTAGGATTGATAGGCTACGAGCCATAGTATGCTAGATGATGGAACCTCGCAATACCATAGCAGAACTGAAATGCTCTTAATGATTCACATTCCATTTCGAGCTACAAAAAGCAAACATCAGTTAATTATTTTTGGGATGAAACTTAGTTTTTCCAACAATAAAGCAGTTTTTGTCCTGACGTTGCTCGATCTCTGTATGTATTGTTCTATACCAAACCTAAATCCTGCTACAGTAAATAGACTTTGGTAATAGTGGCGGGTACTCACCAACAATAACAAACAATAAAAAACCATCCATGTTTATCTGATGGGACAAAATAATAGTTAACTACTACAAGGAATAAAGAAAAAGAAAATAATTAAACTTCTAATATAGTAGCATTAGGAGAAACTAAAGTCTCGGCATATGTTCGATCGATGAAAAGTAAAACTTGAGGTCCTGCAATTTTAAATTCTTTCAACTTTCGTTTTGAATCACCAACTTTATTCAACTCTCGAGTTTTTGAATCATACACCACATATTCATTCGTATCGCTCCTGTAAAACAAAAAATCTTTAGTACCCTTCTTAAGCAATAAAGGACCTGGTTCTTCAATTTCCAACATTTTTTTCCACAAACAGCTCGTCGATACATTCTTAGTCATACTCGAAACTTCCAGATTAAGTTTACCATAGAACGAGACCCTCGAAAATTTAGCCAAAAAAATGCGTTCTCCCAGAGAAAATTGAGTCGTATTTGTGATCGGAAGGAGGATTGTTGTTGATTCTCTGAGGTTCTTAGGGTTCCAGAAAACAATGTTGTCGGGAAACCGTATAGCTAGAAGAAAAGCACCGTTGACGCGAGAATTCACAAAATTTATGCGTAATTGGTGAGTGATTACTGACGGAGGCTCAATAATTGAGTCGTCAATTGAGCAGTCTAGATCCTTTTTGAAGGCATTTAAAATTTGGTTCAGGTAATAGTGGTGCTTGGTGAATTGAGGATCTTCGATTAGAGAACGCATACAGGTTTGAATCTTAGAAGTGATTTTTCGAGAAGTTTCATGAGTATATTGATGGCGAGATCATTGGGAAAAGTATTGATATTCGTCATTATGATGAATTTTTGGCTGAAACAAGGAGACTTTTGTAGGACTAGGGTTTAATATAAGTGGAAAAAAAAACGACTTCCTTTTTCTTTTGTTAAAGTGACATTATCTTTGGACGGTTGGAGTATGTGATAGTTTCAAGAATTTTGAAATTGATATGTGTTAAAAGTACAATTATCAATAGAAATGAATAATAATGCAAACACTAAACAGTTAGAATTATAATTTCTAGAATAGGGTTTTATTTTCTGTTGACAGACGTATTTGCAAATAATAAATCTAATTCACAAAATACTCTGTCAATCATTTATGAATAAAATATGTATTTAATGTGTATATTCCGTGGTTGCATTATGGTGCATATTTGGTATAGATTATGGTACCTTGGTTATAGTATGTATTAGTATTTGATATATAAAAAAGGGTATATACTATATATTATGATATTTATGTGGTAGTTAATTTTTTTTTTTTTTTGTTAATAGTATTCAATATGTAAAGATGGAAGGTGAAAAAAGAAAAGGAAAGGCAACAATTTAGGAGAAAATTATGGGAAAAGAAAGTTTTGGGGAATAATAGGAGAAGACAACCATTATATCCTGATTGAAGGAAAAAATGTTACCATATCTTTTATTTTTATTACCTTATTTGTTAGATTAAATAAGATGAATTAATAGAGGAAGAGAAATGCTAAAAAATCAGTTCATTTACCTAAAACAACTCCCCCAAAAAAGCCAAAATCACCGTATATGAAAATTTATTCTATTTTCTATAAAATAAATCAGTTTTTTCTTAAATTGTTATGTTTTGTAAATAAAAATTAGATTTTGTAAATAAGAAAAATATATTGTATGTATTGTAATTTAAGGTCTTAAATTGTGTAGATATATAATTTTCCCATTTAAAAACATGATACATGTTGGGAGCACACGCTTAGACTAAATGGTCTCAAAATCTCAAGATTCGTTTTTACTTTCAATAATCCTAAGCAATTAAGTCGCAATTTATTCTATGTATATGGACATATTTTTTTGGGGTATATATGGTAAGAAATTTAAACGTCAAAGCAATAAATTCAAATTAGTTGTTTTGAAATACACGAAAGAAATTTATGTCAGAAAAGGATTAAATAAATATACTCCTATGTGGCTTTTATTTTAATAAAAATATTTAAAATTATTTTTTTTATTTTCGTCATTTGAAAATGATATATCTTAGTCAATTGTGTAATGTCAGTGGTATAAATACATCATTTTTTAAAGGAGGGTATATAAGCTCTCAATCATGTATTCAGGGGTATATTTAGATATGCTCCCTAATTAATATATTCTTTTGGTTTGATATGTTTGTCTATTTAAATTGAAAAATGAATAATCAAATCGAAGCTTAAAGTTGGTCAAACCAACCAAATGTTTTCGCTATTCGGAGGTTCTTTTGTGCCACATTGGTTTGAACATAGAGGTGTATCACTAGAAAATCGGTAATTTCTAGTAAAATAATTTGACGGAATGCCTTGTAATTTAGCTCGTCGTTAATGTTTCCAATGGATTTCCGTCGAAAATCTCTTACCGACGAGCAAATTC
This sequence comes from Capsicum pubescens, assembly GCA_030864215.1. NCBI lineage: Eukaryota > Viridiplantae > Streptophyta > Magnoliopsida > Solanales > Solanaceae > Capsicum > Capsicum pubescens. Next base: position 22,340,534 of record CM061546.1, on the reverse strand, counting down.
CGTCCAAGTAACTTTTGGGTTTATTTTAGTCCAATCCATTTATTCAATCAGTCCATTTTAACTTGCTCAATTTCAGCTTGATAGCCCTAGCTACCACCATCACAATTCACAATTATAATATACTAGTCAAGTGCATGTGTGTCTCGCGTCAATTAAAAAAAATTAGATACAAGAACAAAATTATTTAAACCGTAATAAATTTACCGGTAGAAGATTGGAAATGATGAACAGGTTAAACAAGCTAATTTTACGCGTAGTTAGACTAAACCGGCAATTTGAAGTGGGGATGCTAAGGCTTACAGTCCCTTCCCTATCTCTAATCCTTCATGTAATTAAAAATTTATTAAAATATATAAAAGATGTGATGACAAAAAATGGACCCAATATTATGATAGTAATGCTATATAGTTTGTCTTTACTAATAGCTTAAAAACTGTTGAATTCCTTTGACAAAATTTAAACCTGCGGCAATCAAAAAGAGAACCACTATTCTCGTAATGTAAATCTTAATTTTTCGTCGAGATAACCTTAATTTTTTTTAGCTACTTTATTCGACGGTAACACACTTGTTTTGTACAATTTTTCGATCAGAAATTGTTAAGAGAGGAGAATCCATTATTAATTGTTGATTATGTAAAATTTCTATATAATTTTAAATTTATTAACTAAAAGGAATACAAAAAGGCTGAAAGAACGATGATAATGAATGAAAAAGACGACTTGAATCAAAACTAAAATAAGAAAAAAATGGAAGTAAAATAGGCCGTATTTTGTGGTAAAGTTTGATCAAAATAATATTTAAATAGAATTGTAGAATTTTTTTTTTAAAATAAAGTAAAATTTGAATTGATTTAAAACTATTAAACTATTAGAGCCGTGAATATGGGTCAGGCCCGTTGGGGCCGACCTGGCCTGTAATTTGATGAAGTTGGGCTTCAGTTTTTTGCAGCCCATTTAAGAACATGACTTTTTAGCTCAGCCGGAATAAGCCCGTGGCCCGTGGGGCTTGAGCAATGTGGGTTAGTTTAACCCGTGGGCCAGCCCGTGAGTCAAATACATGCAACTATTTAGATTGCTTATTAGTATTTTTATTTGGTTCGAAGGATATCATGTCAAAAGTTATTTAATTTCGCTATTAGGAGTATTTTTTGGGGTGTTGGACACTTGATTAACAAGTATTAACACTATATAATATTGTTTGGTAATATTTATGTTTATTAACATTCTGAAATTAAATTATAAAATATTATATTTTAAAAAGTGGACAGGCCTGTAAGGCCCGCAACCCACAGAGTAATAGTGTGGACTTGGTGTTTTTGGGCCCATCATTTCGATGGGCCACCCCAACCCGACCCATCAAACTCAAAGCTCATGTGGACTATCCCGAATGGGCCGGGCCGACTCGTATTAACAGCTCTATAAAATATTATAATTTTTGACCTAGATCAAATAACAAATAAGGACTTTAAATAATTTGATGTAGTATTTATGTATAGTTTGAATTTTACTTAGAAATATAGAAAAATATTTGGAACAAAACAACTTTTTTTTTTTTCGGAACTAAAAAGGTAAAAATATTTCAAAGCCATTAGAAATAGGAAAGGCAGAATATAAAGGTAGGTTTTCCTCCCAATAATATCAAGAATCTGTATTATACCAACGGACCCCTTATAATCTGATTACTGAATTTTGCTGCCTGACCATGAGGAGAGCAACTGCTGACATATTGCCGGAATGTCTCATTCACAAAATACTTCGCTTTCTTAGTTATGAACAAGCAACAAAGATGAGTGTTCTCTCCAAAACATGGTTTCAGGCCTCGTTGACAATTCCCTACTTGAAATTCAATTTTGATCATAGCAAGGGAAATATGATGAAAATAGTGGTGGACAATATCATGGAGAGATATAGGAAGGGGAAAATCCCTATAGAAAAGTTTGAATTATCAGATTACTCTAATAAATCTCAAGTTAACCCACATATTGATAAGTGGCTTGATGTTGCACTTCAGAACGGTGTAAAAGATCTTGACCTTACCCTTAGTTCATACCCCTTTCCTATTTTCACAATCTTGGCAGAAAAATCTTTAAAAGAATTGGTTTTGACTAGAGGGACTTCTTTGTTCCTCAGTCTACGAGTCGATAGACTATGGTTTTGACTGGAATCTCTTCATAAGAGAGGTTGTTCTGAACATCTATGCTCTGAATAGGGATTACAACTGATGGGTTACCTACACATTTCTTGAGCAAAGAGACATGGAAGACTGGATGAATTGAGGCTAGATCTGAAGGCAATTCGAGCTCATAAGCTACCTTGTCGAAGCGACTGAGAATCTTGAAGGGATCGACATATCGGGGACTGAGCTTTTCCTTCTTGTCGAATATCTTTACTCCCTTCATGGGAGAGATCTTTAGATAGACATAGTCACCAATCTCAAACTCAAGATATTTTCTACGAACATCTGCATAAGACTTCTATCGGCTCTGAGCTGCCCGGAGTCTTTCTCTAATCAACTGGACTTTCTCTAGGGCATCGAATACCAAGTCAGGCCCTATGAATGAGGCCTCACTAACTTCAAAACAACCGATTTGAGATCTACATATCCTACCATAGAGAGCTTCAAATGAAGCCATCTGAATACTGGAATGATAGCTATTGTTGTATGCAAACTCAATCAAAGACAAGTGGTCATCCCGACTAACCTTGAAATTAACAGAAATGCCCTTAGCATATCATCAAGTATCTGAATGGTCCTTTCTGCTTGACCATCTGTCTGAGGATAAAAGGTTGTACTAAGATGAACATGGGTACCAAGACCCTTTTGGAATGCTTTCCAGAAGTGAGTGGTGAACTGGGTACCTCTGTCTGAGATGATAGATAATGAAACACCATGTAATCTGACCAACTCCCTAATATAGAGTTTGGCGTAATCCTCGGCTGAATAAGATGTATGAACTGGAAGGAAATGAGCTAATTTGGTCATTTGTTCTACTATGACCCAAACTGAATCATGCTGATGAAGAGATCGAGACAAACCCGTCACAAAGTCCATGTTTACTTCTTCCCACTTCCAAGTAGGAATGGTGAACTCCTGCATGGAACCACTAGGCTTCTGATGCTCTATCTTAACCTGCTGACATGTAGAGCACTTAGCCACAAACTCTGCAACATCTCTCTTCATCCCACTCCACCAATAGATCTCCCACAAGTTGCGGTACATCTTTGTGGCCCCTGGATGAATAGAGTAGCACGCACCATGCGCTTCTATAAGAATTCGCTGCCTTATGTCATCTACGTCTTGAACACAGAGACGACCTTAAAAATGAAGAACACCATCTCCTCCTTAGGAGAAAACCTCTACTTTCTAATCTCTGACTGTCTTTTTTAGTTTGACAAGGCTAGGATCCCTATCTTGCTTTTCTTTCACCTCGGAAACTAGAGACAATTCTAAACTACTCTGAATAAATACACCACCCTATGAAGAGTCGACTAAGCGAATGCCTAGTCTGGCAAGATAATGGACTTCCTGAGCTAACTCTCTCTTGCTATCTTCAACATGAGCAACACTACCCATGGAGAGTCTACTTAGAGCGTCGGTCACAATGTTGGCCTTTCCCGGATGATAAAGGACACTCATGTCATAATCTTTCAAGAGCTCTAACCACCTTCTCTGATGAAGATTGAGATATTTCTGAGAAAAGACATACTGAAGGCTCTTGTGATCCGTGAAGACATCTACATAAACACCGTATAGGTAATGCCTCTAAATCTTCAAGGCAAAGACTATGGCTGCTAACTCAAGATCATGAGTAGGATAATTCTTCTCATGAGACTTTAACTGTCTGGTTTTGTTGTCTATGACCTTACCATACTGCATGAGGACATAACCTAAACCCACACTCGATGCATCACAATACACCACGAACCCATCTGAACCATCTGGAAGAGCTAAAACTAGAGCTGAGGTGAGTCGAGTCTTGAATTCCTGAAAACTCTTGTCGCAAAATCTAACCACTGAAACTTGACCTTCTTCTGAGTCAATCTGGACATAGGGGATGCAATATATGAAAATCCCTCAACAAAACATCTGTAATAGCCAGCCAAACCCAAGAAACTACTGATATCTGATGGAGAGACAAGGAGAGGCTATTTTATTACTGCTTCGGTCTTTTGAGGATCTACTCTAATGACATCACCAGAAACAATATGACCAAGGAACGCTACTTACCTTAGCCAAAATTCACACTTACTAAATTTGGCGAATAGCTGATGATCTCTGAGAGTCTGAAGTACCGTTCTAAGATGGTCTGTATGATCCCGTTCTGTGCAAGAATAGACCAGAATATCATCTATAAAGACTATGACAAACACATCCAAGTGCTGATTGAACACACGGTTCATCAAGTCCATGAAAGCTGCTGGGGAATTGGTAAGACCAAAGGACATGACCAGGAATTTGAAGTGACCATACCGAGTACGGAAAGTTGTCTTTGAAATGTAACATTCTCTAACTCTGAGTTGATGGTAGCTTAATCTGAGGTCTACCTTAGAGAAATAACTGGCACCCTGAGGTTGTTCAAACAAGTCATCGATTCTGGGAAGAGGATACTTGTTCTTGACCGTGACTTTATTGAGTTGACGGTAATCTATGCACATCCTGAGAGAACCATCTTTCTTGCGCATGAATAAGACTGGTGCGCCCCACGAGGAAGTGCTGGGTCTGATGAATCCCTTATCTAAGAGATCTTTCAACTGTTCTTTCAGTTCCTGAAGTTCTGGTGGTGCCATTATGTATGGCGGAATAGAGATAGGCTGAGTATCTGGAATGAGGTTGATGCCGAAGTCTATTTCCCTTTCGGGAGAAAGGCCTGGAAGATCTTTGGGAAAGACATCTGAATATTCATGAAAAATTGGGACTGATTCAATACTGGGAGATTCAAAACCAGAGTCCTTAACATGAACGAGATGGTAGACATATCCCTTAGATATCATTTTCCTTGCTCGAAGGTAGGAAACAAGTTGACCTCTGAATGCTGAAGTACTACCCTTCCCCTCAAGGGTGGGTTCATTAGAAAACTGAAAATGAACTATTCTATTTCTACAGTCGATTGTGGCATAGCATAAATGAAGCCAATCCATGCCGAGAATGACATCAAAATCAGTCATCTCTAACTCGACTAAATCTGCTGACGTGACTTTCTGAAATATCATAACCGGGAAGTTCCTGTATACCCGCCAAGCATGATGGTTTTACCCACTGGGTAGATACTGAAAAAGGCTCTGCTAGAATTTTGGGACTGATTCTCAAATCAACTGCTATATAAGGAGTAACAAAAGACAAAGAAGCTCCTGGATCTAGAAAAGCGTAAACATGCATATGAATGATATGTAACGTACTAGTAACTATATCAGGAGAATTTTCCTGATGCTGTCGAGTCTGAAGAGCATAAAGGCGATTTGGGCGTTGCCCGCTAGTAGCACTGGAAGTGGCACCCTGCTGGTTCGGGCGACCAGACTGAGCTGAGGAGCGAATATGACTCTGATAACCTGAATGAGGACAATATCTGACTCTGTGGCCTGGCTTGCCACAACCGAAACAGACATCGCTACCAGCTCTACAAGTACCCTTGTGGTTCTTACCACATGTCTGACATAGAGGATTAGTTCGGGCATTACTGACACTGCCCTAAGACTGAGAGGCTGGCGCTCTATCCTTGTTACCCTCTCTGAAATTAGGAACTGGAGCACTGGCTGTAGAAGAAGCTGGAACTGACGACTTAGGATGAAACTGGGACCGATTTCCTCTTTCTAATTTAGGCTGTCTAAAATTGAAGCTACCTGTCCTAGCTTTCTTATTCTGGTTTTCCCTCTGCTTAATTTCTGCTCCTCTATCTACTGAGCGTGAGTCATGAGTCGGGATAAAGTCATGTTACTATTTAGCATGGCGGATCTGCACTCATTAACCACGTTATCATTTACCCCTGAAACAAACTTGCTCATCTTACCTCTGTTGTCTGCAACCACATGAGGGGCATATTTGGATAATTGAGTAAACTTCAGAGAATACTCTTTCACCGTCATATTGCCCTGCCTGAGTTTGATGAACTCTAGAACTTCACCTCCCTCAGCTCTTGGGGAAAGAATCTGTCTAAGAAAGCCGTGACAAACTCCTCCTACTCTATAGGACCTGCACCATCTACCCTTTCGGACTTCCATTGCTTCTACCAAGTATGAGCCACATCTTGCAACTGGTATGCGAATAACTCAGCATTCTCAACAGTAGTCACCCCCATGATATCTGTCACCTTCTGGACCTGGTTAATGAATTCTTGAGGGCCTTCATCTACCTTATACTCGAGGAATGTTGGAGGATTCATTCGAGTGAAATCCCTAATCCTAGCTGCGGCTGAATTGACCACTGGGTCGGTAGGATTAATTATTGGCCACTTATTATGGGCCGCTACTGACTGAGTAAGAGTGGTAAATGTGGTTCTAAATTCCGCATGAGAAACATAATCGCCCAAAGGGTCTTCGGGCTGAGGAGCAGGCTGGTTTCTTCTCTTTGGAGGCATGTTCTGAAATCAAGAGGAGAAACGGATTAGACTGAGAAACTGACTTGTGATTATGCTCACAGGCACAACATGAATACTGAAAGAAGGGAAACTGTTTCTTAAAACATCTCATAGCCTCTTGCACATAAATGTGGCACGCAACACACCCATGTCCAAGACTCTACTAGATGCGGCTTTCAGACTTCCTAGGACTCTATTGAACCTTAGACTCTGATACCAAGTTTGTAACGCCCTGATTATCTGAACCAGAATGCTACACGGTGCTCATGACCCCGAAGGACCACAAACTAACCCATGATTGATATCTGTACCTATACACTGCATAATATGACATGAAAATGCGGAAACATACATTAAAATGCCATAAGTTTCAATACTGAACATAATCTGAATGATAATAACGTCTGAATAAAGTGGTATCACAATATCAAAACAAAACTGAAGTCTAAATCTGATAATACTGTAATCTTCTGAAAGCCTCTAACAGTTTGAATACTCTAGATAAGGAGTTGATGGGACATGTCCCAAACTAACTCCGTCAAATGAAAAATGAACTGATATAAAATAATAAGATCTCATCCTCGGAGAATGAGGACTCACTACAAAAACTCTGAGAAACTGGAATGCTACTGCTGCTGCTTATCTGGAAGTCATGTCTCTGAACCTATGGTGTAACATAAAAAGAAAGCACCATAGCGCAAATGTGTCAGTACAATAGAATATACTGAGTATATGTGTAAGGTAGGCTGAATACATGGGGTTTACATGCATGAATGATAATAACTGACTGGTTAATATGAACGTGAGAGTGCACACATGAATACAAAGTAAATGAAATCCTGACAACATGATAACTGAATCTATATACTAATGACATGAATTTACTGATATCTAGCATGACTGATAATGGGTTCTAATAATTGATATAACTGATAACATGAGTGACTGTGTCTGACAGTTCTGAATCTGATGGAACAATCTGAGTTCAGTAATAGCTGAGCTGGGGTCCAATCTGTGCCCTGATTGAAAGGGTGTCAATACCGCGCCACTGGTAAGGACAAACTGTGGGTAACCCTCATCTGACAATGTTTCCAAAAAAGAACGGTGGGGCCCTCATCTGATAGTGCTTATCCACCTCATCAACCCTCATCTGACAGTGTCGATGTCTCAACCTATGCTGGCTACATAGTTCTGGAACACAAGGATGACTTCTAAGAATCACACCCTCATCTGACATTGTGTGTTCCCATCCTTGGGTTCACTCGGTGCTAATTTCTACTCACATCTGAAGAGATTGAACATGATTAATTGACTGTACCTGGACTGAGTTTACTGAATTCCGTTGACTGAAGGAATACTATTGATATCTGATAACTGACTGAGTTCATGAGATTACTGATCTTATTGAGTACTGAGTTCATGAGATTTCTGAGATTTCCTGTGTCACATGACTGACTGAATTCTATGAAACATGGCTTGACTGAGAGTATCGTGAAAACATGACATGTCTCTAGGCACACAGCTATATTTTTTGTGTACAAGTACCCTCAGGACTCGATGGAAGGAAACTGATCCAACATCAACAATCCATAGTGCTTCTTGATCATAGGTATAGAGTTCATAATTCACAATGCCATAAATAAGGGATTTCATGCTTCACATGGTTATCATAGCCTTGATCATGGAAGGGAATGCATATAACATGTACATACTTGGATGATTTCAATATTATGACCATTGCATAACACAACAATCAACACACAACAATGACATGGAAATTGTGTTGCATCGTAAGGGGTAGCACAGACTTGTCATTTAGATACTATTGAATCATAAGGAACATGATTTTATCATTCTAGGCATTTTATCAAACATCCTACATGCACACTTTATGACATAGGTGAAATCATCAATTTAAGAATCTAAAACTACCCAAATTCATAGGTTTTCAATCAACAAACTCACATACTTCATGAAAAGTCATCAAGACACCATCTTGAAACATAAATAACAACTATCAATATGAACATGATCAAATCACAACAAGCAAATCACAATAGGTTATTTAAAACATGATTCTTGGACTCCACGAAGGAAAGGGATCCATGGATGAACACTACGCATTCCTTAGTTCGTGATTTCGTGAAGCTTGACGGAGAGATTCTTGAAATTTGACGGTGAATTCCCTTGGAATTGAACCTTCTATGAAAACCTTAGGGCTTGTTCTTGAGAGTTTTTGAGAGTAATTGAGTATAAGTTGCTGAATTATGGCCAAATATCATGTTATAAGGCTTATATAGGGTGGGAAAAGTGACCCTTTTGACCCTACGACACGTCTTTAATTTCTGAGAAATATTTTTGATTTTCATCCTTGCGCGACGCGCCAAGTCACTGGAAAGTGACAAATGGGAGATTGCACGGTGGCGCGACGCGGAGCTATCGCGTTGCTACGTTGTCTGCAACCTAGAATATTGGCGCGACACGCCACTATCGCGGAGCAACACTGAAAATTGACAATTGCCATTTGAGCTATCTCTGCGATGCGCTGGAGGCTCAGGTGATACACTGTCTCACTAAAAAGGCTCTAACTCTTCGTCCGAGTGTCGGATTTAGGAGAATTTTATATCGATGGAAAGCTTATTGAATTTCCCACATGAAAAAAATAGTATGAGTAGACCACACTTAAAAGAGATGATGGGATACCTGCACATTACTTTCATATCACTACTTCCCGTATTCCTTATCAATACATAACATATGTCATACAATGGCCAACTGATCAGTGGTACTAATACAATACATCAGGGACCACCCCTGGAATAGCATATATACATAATCTTTATAATACAATGGCCAACTGATCAGTGGTACTAATACAATACAGCATATCATCAATTTAAAATAAAGACATTCCATTTCTTAATTCAATTAATCTTTGAGATTGGTTACTTTGTGGTCACACCTTATGGAACTTGAAACCATGATACCTCAATAGGAAAAACATTTAAATAGGTAATCAATATTATGAAAATGAAGTAGAGAATCATGGATAACTCATTAAACCATTTCGGAGTCAACAATAGTATATGGACATTTTTTTGACTAGCCGGACATCTTAAAAGTGAAAACAAGTTCAATTGGTAGTGTCGAAGATCATATGATGTTATTATGTGTCATGTGTCGTAGGACAATGTTGGAAGCTTACTTGAGAGTGCCATGGGTCATTATTCATGCCAAATATTAGATAGAGTATGTCTTACATACCTTGATATAACCACTTCAATACAAGTCCAACTTGACTTCCCGTACTCTTCGAACACTTATCTACAATAAGTCATTTGTGGCAAACTAGTATTAGCAACCAAACCTTACCATTTAGGTATTAACTTCACCAAATAATGTCTAGGAAGTAATCCTTTAACTCATCAATAAGAGTTCTACATACATCCTCTTATACTCTTATTACATTCACATATCATGCCTTTTCATGCAATATCCCTCAACATCACTCTTAGCCTTTATTTCCCCTCTTAATCACCATCCAATACCAACATGATCAGTAGGCATACATAACCACTAATATAATGATATATCACCACAATTCATCCTCCATAATCAAATACAACAACTTCCATAATTTACTACTAACAATTTATACAAAATAATTCATAACTATGTTTCTAGTTATCTTCCAACATCAAGACAATACTCATAATCCTTTATCAATACTTATTCATGGATAAGAATCAAGAATAAACAATATTCATACCTTACCAATGAACTCTTGTATTTAGAATCCTCCTTACATAACCATGGGGTGCTTCTCGAAGCTTTCGAGATGGTGAACACAACTACGGAATCAATTCGAATTTTCTACGGTTGAATCACAAAATATTTGAAGTTGAAATTAGGCTAGGGTTTCACCTTATCTTAATAATTGGATGATATATGATATATATGAGGCTAAGTGTATGTTTATAAAGACCAATTTTTCGTCCAAAAGGTAATAGAAAATGACCATTTTGCCCTAAAAATTTAAATAAATCCGAATCTGTCCCCAGTGGACAGTTTTGACAGGCTGAAGTAAATCGATCATAACTCTTTGCTCCGGTATCGGATTTGGGTGAAACCAATTGCATTGGAAAGATAATTAAAAGGGATTTCATTTTCATATAATGTACACCACCCATTTCTTCCTGTACAAGGAGTTATGTTCATTTAAAGTTGACCCAAAAATCTGTCCCAAAATTCTGTTTTTTTTTTTGATAGGCTGTAGTAAAATGGGTATAGCTCCTTACTCAGACATTGGATTGGGATGAAACTAATTTCATCGGAAATAAGACTCTTGGATATTTTCTTCGATATATAGCAGATCACACAGTTCTTTTTGTACAAGGAGTTATGATCGTCTAAAGTTGATCCAAAAAAAAATTGTCTAGCTGCAGTAATTTTCCTGCTGATTTACTGTGAAGCTTCCCGGCCACCGTTTTGAAATTTCGAATGTGCTCGCTTATATGAAATACTCCTCTGTTTTGGGCAAACTTTATATCGTTGAAAAGCTTATTCCAATACCTACACATACATCTATTGACGGTATACTTCCGAACACCATAAACTTAATTTAACCCATACGCAAGCCTTTAGGACTCCATATAATCGCGATAAGCGTACGAAAAAATTTACGGGGTGTTACATTCTCACCCCCTTAAGAACATTCGTCCTCGAATGTTAGCATAGTTACTCAATTAAGACATGTCCAAGCTTACAATTAACATATTCATCATCATAACATACTTGCATAAAAATAAACACTTACCTGTTATTGTTCTTCTTCCGTCTCATGAACGTCCTCCTCATCGTTGAATAGGTAAGGGTACTTAATCTTCATCGCTTCCTCGGCTTCCCATGTGATCTCCTCAACTTGTTGATTCCTCCAAAGTACTTTTACCGATGCTATCTCTTTATTCCTTATCTTTTTAATTTGGCGATCAAGAATAGCAATAGGCATTTCTTCAAAAGTGAGATCTTCTGTAACTTGTACATCTTCCGTAGTAGTGATGTGCGATGGATCTCCGATCTACTTGCGAAGCATCGAAACATGAAATATGGGATGAACTGTTGAGAGCTCTTGACGTAGCTCTAACTCATAAGCAACTTGTCCAAATCTTTGAATGATCTTGTACGGACCTATGTATCGTGGACTTAACTTTCCTTTCTTGCCAAACCTCATCACTCCTTTCATTGGTGATACTTTCAAGAATACCCAATCGTCGATAGAAAACTCAAGTCCTCTTCTTCTAACATCCGCATAATATTTGTGTCGACTTTGAGTTGTTTCAAGCCGTTGTTGGATCACTTTAACCTTCTCCATTGCTTGATAAACAAGATCCGGTCCAAACAAGACCGCATCACCTGCTTCAAACCATCCTATTGGCGATCTACACTTTCTTCCATACAATGCTTCATATGGTGCCATTTTGATACTTGAATGATAGCTATTATTGTAGGCAAACTCGATAAGAGGTAGGTGATCATCCCAGTTTCCTTTGAAATCTAATACACATGCTCGTAGCATATCTTCAAGTGTCTGGATGGTACGTTCCGCTTGTCCTTCCATTTGAGGATGAAAAGTCGTACTTAGATTTACTTGTGTCCCCAAACTCCTTTGAAAAGACTTCCAGAAATTCGCGGTAAATTGGGCTCCTCGATCGGATATAATGGAAATTGGAACTCCATGTAACCGAACGATCTCCTTAATATACAACTTCGCATACTCTTCCGCCGTATAAGTTGTCTTAACTGGTAAGAAGTGCGCGAATTTGGTAAGCCTATCAATGATCACCCATATGGAATCAAACTTCCGAAATGTACGAGGCAAACCCGTGATGAAATCCATATTGATCTTGTCCCACTTCCAGACTGGAAGATCTATACATTGCATGTAACCACCGGGTTTCTGGTTTTCTACTTTGACTCTTTGACAATTCGGAAATTCAGCTACAAATTCGGCAATATTCTTCTTCATGTCATTCCACCAATATATTGCTTTCAAATCTTGATACATCTTAGTCAACCCTGGATGGATGGAATACCTTGAACAGTGTGCTTCTGTCATAATTCTCTTTCTTAGCTCAACTACATCAGGTACACATAAACGATTCTGACACTGAAGCACTCCTTCTCGCGTAAGCTCAAATGCCTTTGTCGTGCCACTCTGCACATCCTCCTTAAGCTACAATAAAATTGGATCTGCATACTGCTTCTCTTTCATTTCAGCTATCAATGAAGATTCCGCTGCATTACGTACAATAACCTCTTCATCTGGAGTTTTGAGAAGTCGAACTCCCAAATTAGCTAGTTGGTGAAGATCCTTAATCATCCCCTGCTTTTTCTATAGATGCCATTTTAGACTTACGACTCAGTGCATCCGCTACCACATTCGCTTTCCCTGGATGATACAAGATATCAACATCGTAATCTATCAACAATTCAAGCCATCTCCGTCGCCTTAAGTTTAGATCTTTCTGACTGAAGATATATTGCAGGCTCTTATGATCGGTATATATGTCAACATGAACCCCATATAATTAGTGGCGCCATATCTTCAAAGAAAATACAACTGCAGCTAGCTCAAGATCATGCGTGGGATAATTCCTCTCATGTGGTCGCAACTGTCTAGAGCCATAGCTATTACTCTACCATGTTGCATTAATACGCATCCTAAGCCAATTCTCGAAGCATCACAGTACACTGCATACCCTTCTGTGCCTTCAGGAAGTACCAACACCGGTGTAGAAGGCAACTTGCTCTTCAGATCTTGGAAACTCTTTTCACAGGCATCATTCCATTGAAACTTGGAGGCTTTATGCGTCAACTTAGTCAAGGGTGCAGAAATAGAAGAAAAACCTTCAACAAACCTTCTATAATAACTTGCCAACCCGAGGAAACTACGAATCTCCGTAGGCGTCGTGGGTCTTGGCCAATTCTTCACAGCCTCAATCTTATGAGTGTCAACTTTTATGCCTTCACTGGATACAATATGGCCCAAAAATGCCACTGACTTGAGCCAAAACTCACATTTAGTAAACTTCGCATACAGCTTACGATCACGAAGAATCTGCAACGCCTGCCTTATGTGATTAACATGATCCTCTTCTGATCTAGAGTAGACCAGAATATCATCTATGAAAACTATCACGAACACATCTAGAAACGGCTTAAACAGCCTATTCATCAGATCCATAAAAACTGCGGGTGCATTTGTCAGCCCGAATGACATATCCAGGAATTCATAATGACCATACCGTGTTCAGAAAGCTGTCTTGGGTATATCTTTATCCGTGACTCTCACTTGATGATAGCCTGATCTCAAGTCAATCTTGGAAAAACACTGGGCACCCTGCAACTGGTCAAATAAATCATCAATTCAGGGAAAAGGGTATTTATTCTTGATAGTCACCTTATTCAATTGCCGATAGTCAATACACATACTCAGCGAACCATCTTTCTTACGCACAAACAATACTGGTGCTCCCCAAGGGGACATACTAGGCCTGATGAATCCCTTCTCTAGCAAGTCTTTCTGTTGCTCTTTCAATTCTCGCAACTCTGCTGGTGCCATTCTATAAGGAGGAATTGAGATTGGCTGTGTGTCTGGCAACATATCAATACCAAACTCCACTTCTCGTTCGGGAGGTAAACCTAGTAGTTCTTCAGGAAATACATCAGGAAATTCATTCACAACCGGAACGGTCTGAAAAGTTGGCGTCTCTGCCTCTGTATCCCTTACTCTAACCAAATGGTATATGTACCCCTTGGAAATCATTTTTCTTGCCCTAAAGTAAGAAATAAATCTACCTCTCGGCACGCCAACATTACCCTTCCATTCAAGGACTGCCTCATTTGGGAAATGGAAATATACCTTCTTAGAACGGCAATCTACTGTAGCATAACAAGACGCTAACCAGTCCATGCCCATAATAACATCAAAATCTACCATTTCTAACTCAACAAGATCGGCCATCGTATCACGACCACAAATATTCACAACACAATTTCGATAAACATTCCTAGCTATAAGAGATTCCCCACTGACGTTGATACTTCAAATGGCTTGGCTAATAATTCGGGTGTTCTTTCGAACCTTCCCGCAACCAAAGGAGTAGCATACGATAATGTAGAACCAGGATCAATTAAGGCATACACATCAAAGGCAAAGATGGACAACGTACCTGTAACCACGTCTAGAGAAGCCTCTAAATTCTGCCGATCTGCTAGGGCATACACACGGTTCTGAGCTCCGCTAGAACTAGCTGCTCCTCTATCACCTCTACCGTGACCCATAGGTTGTGTACCCTTACTCAAAGGAGGCACCGATGATGACGCAACAGCTGATCCGGTAGGTCGTGTTATACCACCTGTGGTCCTGCGTGGGCAATCTCTAGCCATATGCCCCGGCTTACCGCACCAAAAGCAATTGTTCGTTCCAAGCCGACATTCGCCAACGTGAAATCTTCGACATATGGGGCACGGGTGTCGTGGAGGTCTCAATTGACTCATACTCCCTTGCCCTTGATACCCCACTGTTCGCGAACTCTGATTTTCACTGCTTTGCCCGAACTGATTACCTATGAACCTTTGAAATTGCGGTGGAGCACTAATTGCAGGATAAGAAGATAATGGGCTAGGAAATCTATGAGAGAACGAAGGCCTAAAACCTCCCTGAGATGCCGTAAACTGCCCTATAGCTCTGGCTCGCTTAGAATATCCTTTTTCTGATACCTGGGTTCTTCTTCTTTGCCTCTGATCTTCCATTTTCTGAGCGAAAGCTTGTATCCTCGCTATATCCATGTCCTTGTTCAAAGCAGCAATGGTACAATCTCTAACCAAGTATGGTTCCAATCTATCCACATAGTGATGAACTCTGTCATCCATAGTAGCTACCACATTAGAAGCATATCGAGTCAAGGAGTTAAATCGAAGACTATACTCCCTTACACTCATATTACCCTGACGAAGATTTAAGAATTGATCTGCACGGGCCTAACGAGTCTCAAATGGAAGATAATGATCAATAAATGCATCTTTGAACTCTCCCTACGTAGTTGGAGGTGCATCAATACCCCTAGATCGTTTCCAATCCTCGTACCACAATATAGCCTCTCCTTTCAGTCTATATGTTGCTAGCTCAACCATCTATTTACCGGATATGTGCATAACATCTATAGCCCTTTGGGTTTGATCGACAAAGTCCTGCGGGTCATCGTTAATATTTGATCTGGTAAAAGTAGGAGGATCCAGTTTCAAAAAATCCTGTGTCTGAAGGCTAGCTGCTCTATCCGTACCACTAGAACCCATGGTAGGAATAGCTTGCCCTTGAACTTGACCGGCAACTATACGCGTCAGAAGTTGTACTGCATCCCTCAAATCTCGATCAACAGCATTAATAGATGGCCCTTCCGGAGGAGAAGAAGCTCCTGATATATGCTCAGCTTGAGACTCACTTTGTTCATCTTGTGCCGGTGGTGACTTACTAGTACCTTCTCCGGCCACTACATCTACTCGCTTCCACTTATTCTTTCTCCTTGTAACCGGCATCGTTACTATAATAAATAAATAAAAATAAAAAAAAACAATTGGATTAAGCGATCGATTATGACTTTATCTCTAATATGGGCTCTATTGCACGATCTAAGAAATGGAGAATGGAAACAATCCCTAAATGTCCAATAGCCTCCTGTTTATAGATGTGGTGCACAACACACCGATAAACGAGATTCTACGTAGACACGGCTTTGTAGACTCACTAGGACGAACTTCTCTGATACCACTTCTGTCACGCCCCAAATCCCATTGGAGCGGACTGGCACCCATAGCCGAGGAGGCCCGGGAGAACCCGTTCATAACCTATACTTTCACACTTACATTACTTATGAAAATTAGAAATTTGGGAAGCACTTCGTTGTAAATAGAAGAAAATAGTACCTGTATCAGCCCAGCAGACACGCATATATATATATATATAAACAGTAATTGGCCGTCAGAGCCATCACGTCTATCAACCAAACACTCCTATGGTTGTACAATATGTCTACAAAAGCCTCTACATAGATACACAACTGAGTTAGGGTCGGGACAAACTCCCGCCCACAAAAGACTTTTATACAAATACCAAAAATACATATAGAAACGACTTGGGATGCCCCGAAACAACTGGAGCTCACCACTATCAACAGAATGTCCTGGCTCTTACTGCGGAGGTGTACGACCTGAAGTACCTGCTCCTGCAGGCATGAATACAGGGCCCCCGTGAGGGACGTCAGTACGGAAATATGTACTGAGTATGTAAGGCAATGAGTATCAAGATGAGATAGAAAAGATCAACAGAACCCAGATACCAGTGAATAAACAGTATGAGTAAACCACACTTAAAAGAGCTGATGGGATACCTGCACATTACTTTCATATCACTACTTCTCGTATTCCTTATCAATACATAACATATGTCATACAATGGCCAACTGATCAGTGGTACTAATACCATACATCAGGGACCACCCCTGGAATAGCATATATACATAATCTTTATAATACAATGGCCAACTGATCAGTGGTACTAATACAATACAGCATATCATCAATTTAAAATAAAGACATTCCATTTCTTAATTCAATTAATCTTTGAGATTGGTTACTTTGTGGTCACACCTTATGGAACTTGAAACCATGATACCTCAATAGGAAAAACATGTAAATAGGTAATCAATATTATGAAAATGAAGTAGAGAATCATGGATACCTCATTAAACCATTTCGGAGTCAACAATAGTATATGGACATTTTTTTGACTAGCCGGACATCTTAAAAGTGAAAACAAGTTCAATTGGTAGTGTCGAAGATCATATGATGTTATTATGTGTCATGTGTCGTAGGACAATGTTGGAAGCTTACTTGAGAGTGCCATGTGTCATTATTCATGCCAAAGATTAGATAGAGTATGTCTTACATACCTTGACATAACCACTTCAATACAAGTCCAACTTGACTTCCCGTACTCTTCGAACACTTATTTACAATAAGTCATTTGTGGCAAACTAGTATTAGCAACCAAACCTTACCATTTAGGTATTAACTTCACCAAATAATGTCTAGGAATTAATCCTTTAACTCATCAATAAGAGTGCTACATACATCCTATTATACTCTTATTACATTCACATATCATGCCTTTTCATGCAATATCCCTCAACATCACTCTTAGCCTTTATTTCCCCTCTTAATCACCATCCAATACCAACATGATCACTAGGCATACATAACCACTAATATAATGATATATCACCACAATTCATCCTCCATAATCCAATACAACAACTTCCATAATTTACTACTAACAATTTATACAAAACAATTCATAACTATGTTTCTAGTTATCTTCCAACATCAAGACAATACTCATAATCCTTTATCAATACTTATTCATGGATAAGAATCAAGAATAAACAATATTCATACCTTAACAATGAACTCTTGTATTTAGAATCCTCCTTACATAACCATGGGGTGCTTCTCGAAGCTTTCGAGATGGTGAACACAACTACGGAACCAATTCGAATTTTCTACGGTTGAATCACAAAATATTTGAAGTTGAAATTAGGCTAGGATTTCACCTTCTCTTAGTAATTGGATGATATATGATATATATGAGGCTAAGTGTATGTTTATAAATACCAATTTTTCGTCCAAAAGGTAATAGAAAATGACCATTTTGCCCTAAAAATTTAAATAAATCCGAATCTGTCTTCAGTGGACAGTTTTGATAGGCTGAAGTAAATCGATCATAACACTTTGCTCAGGAATCGGATATGGGTGAAACCAATTGCATTGGAAAGATAATTCAAAGGGATTTCATTTTCATATAAAGTATACCATCCAGTTCTTCCTGTACAAGGAGTTATGGTCGTTTAAATTTGACCCAAAAATCTGTCCCAAAATTCTGTTCTTTTTTTGATAGGCTGTAGTAAAACGGGTATAGATCCTTACTCAGACATTGGATTTGGATGAAACTAATTTCATCGGAAAGAAGACTCTTGGAGATTTTCGTCGATATATAGCAGCTCTCACAGTTCTTTTTGTACAAGGAGTTATAATCGTCTAAAGTTGATCCAAAAAAAATTGTCTAGCAGCAGTAATTTTCCTGCAGATTTACTGTTCACAGGCTTCCCGGCCACCGTTTTGAAATTTCGAATGTGCTCGCTTATATGAAATACACCTCTGTTTTGGGCAAACTTTATATCGTTTGAAAGCTTATTCCAATACCTACACATACAACTATTGACGGGATACTTCCGAACACCATAAACTTAATTTAACTCATACGCAAGCCTTTAGGACTCCATATAATCGCGATAAGCATACGAAAAAATTTACGGGGTGTTACCGTTTATATGTTTTTCTTATTATAAATAGTATTTTAATAAGTATGGGGTAAAATTAGTAGAATAGGCGTTACATTTATATGTTTTTTTTATAAATAGTATTTTAATATGTATGGGGTAAAATTAGTAGAATATATAGGAGTTACGTTTATATGTTTTTCTTATTATAAATAGTATTTTAATAAGTATGGGGTAAAATTAGTAGAATAGGCGTAACATTTATATGTTTTTTTTTTTATAAATAGTATTTTAATAAATATGGGGTGAAATTAGTAGAATAGGAGTTACGTTTATATGTTTTTTTTTTCTAAATAGTATTTTAATAAATAACGGGTAAAATTAGTAGAATAGGCGTTACATTTATATGTTTTTTTTATAATTAGTATTTTAATAAGTATGGGGTAAAATTAGTAGAATAGGCGTTACATTTATATGTTTTTTTACGTTTATATGTTTTTTTTTTTATAAATAGTATTTTAATAAGTATGGGGTAAAATTAGTAGAATAGGCGTTACATTTATATGTTTTTTTTTTTTTATAAATAGTATTTTAATAAGTATGGGGTGAAATTAGTAGAATAGGAGTTACGTTTATATGTTTTTTTTTATAAATAGTATTTTAATAAATATGGGGTAAAATTAGTAGAATAGGCGTTACATTTATATGTTTTTCTTATAAATAGTATTTAAATAAGTATGGGGTAAAATTAGTAGAATATATAGGAGTTACGTTTATATGTTTTTCTTATTATAAATAGTATTTTAATAAGTATGGGGTAAAATTAGTAGAATAGGCGTTACATTTATATGTTTTTTCTATAAATAGTATTTTAATAAGTATGGGGTAAATTTAGTAGAATATATAGGAGTTACGTTTATATGTTTTTCTTATTATAAATAGTATTTTAATAAGTATGGGGTAAAATTAGTAGAATAGGCGTTACATTTATATGTTTTTTCTATAAATAGTATTTTAATAAGTATGGGGTAAAATTAGTAGAATATATAGGAGTTACGTTTATATGTTTTTCTTATTATAAATAGTATTTTAATAAGTATGGGGTAAAATTAGTAGAATAGGCGTTACATTTATATGTTGTTTTTTTTATAAATAGTATTTTAATAAATATGGGGTAAAATTACATTTACCTATATAGGTCTTTTGGTTTTAGCTTATCTAAACCTACAATCATAATAATTCATAGAAATCTCATAGGCAAGAAGACCAAGAGATGTGGAAAGCTAATGGCAAAAAGCAATTGAGTACTAAATTCCCTCAGCATCACAAGGAAAGAATGTTTGAATCCACCAAAAGAGTTGGGTGGAAATTGCAGAATCCTACAGTTGATATATTGCCGGAATGTCTCATTCAGGAGATACTTGGTTTTCTTAGTTATGAAGAAGCAACCAAGATGAGCATTCTCTCCAAAACATGGCTACAAGCGTGGTCGACTCTTCCCAACTTGAAATTTACAGCTGATTTTTACGAAGCCAATATGGATCTGGTGGATAATATCATGGAGAGATACAGGGACCAGAATATCCCTATAGAGAAGTTTGAATTATCAAAGTCTTACTTTAGCTGTCCTCCTAGAATTGTCCCTATGTTTTATAGGTGGCTTGACGTTGCACTTCAGAATGGTGTAAAATATTTGGCGTTTAGAATCCGCAACCTCCCATTACCTATTTTCACAACCTTGAAAGCAAAATCTTTAAAAGAATTGGTTCTGACCAATTGTGATCTGAAGCGCGCCACATTATCTAGCGGTGTGGTGAACTGTCCTTCTTTGAGAAAGCTTTCTCTAATCAGGGTATATTTAGAT
Organism: Capsicum pubescens; assembly: GCA_030864215.1. Classification (NCBI taxonomy): domain Eukaryota; kingdom Viridiplantae; phylum Streptophyta; class Magnoliopsida; order Solanales; family Solanaceae; genus Capsicum; species Capsicum pubescens. The sequence goes on along the minus strand of CM061546.1, from coordinate 22,319,703 downwards.
GAAGACATGCTTCAGACTCTACTTAATAGCTGTCCGTTGATAGAATCTTTCACCCTAAAAGATTGTATGGATTTGATAAAGATTGAGCTGCTAAATCTTCAAAAGATCAAGTCAGTTTCCATTTGGAACAATATTAACCAGCATATTAAGATCCAAGCACCAACTCTTGAACACTTGTCTTATTCTGATTATCCATCGGAAGGACTGAATGCGGTTGAATGTCCGAATCTGAAATCTTTAGAACTATCACATATATATATATATGATTCATCATTGCACAACCTTATTTCTAGATGTCAATCACTGAAGGTCTTGAAGATTCAGCATTGTTGGTGCACATTGAGGATTGAGGCTCCGAATTTGGTATCGCTTGAGTATATGGGGGATCAAATTCCTGAACTTAAAATTGCAAGAGAGTCAAGCCAATTGGAGCACTCAAAAATCATTCTTGTTCGATGCTATGACAATAATGCTGCATGGTTTTGTAAGTTGAGGAAGTTTCTATCAAATTTGACCTCTTGGTCTCAAGTCTCCCTTTATTTTTTCGAATGCAGTGAGATCAACATGAAAGATTTGCAACTAGACCACGGAGTTGATATCCCCCAAGTTGGCGTCTTAAATGTCGATATTAAACTGGAGAATAAGAAGTGCTCAACATTTGTATACGCTTTGTTATGGAGTTGCCATCCTAGGAGACTTAACCTGCAATTATCAAGAAAAATGGCTACATTTTTCATCGACTGTTTGATGCATATGAAGAATTCGAGTCAGTCGATTTCTCATGGAAACAAGCCTTTGTATAGTCAATTAAAAGAAGTAAAAGCGTACAAACTTGATTGCAAGAGCCAGAGTTGGCATCTTGTGGAACACAAAAGCGAGGAGCTGGAAACATGGAAGAGGGATAAATATTATATTCTATTGGATTGGTGATGCAGTTTATTCAATTACAAATTGAAAATGTACTTATTCATTAATAAAGTTTTTTAATACTATATATTTTTCAGGTAAGATCCTAGATACTTATGAGCTTTTTCAAATTTAAGTTTCTTATCAGTTCATAATTTATAAAGAGTCATTTATCAGACATGATTTAGTTGGAAATATCAAGGCACAATGATAGTATGTTCGGTTTTTATGTGTAGTTCATGTGGATTTGTTGTACGTCTTTTTGGCATATATATTAGATATTTTAGCTATATTCATCTCTAAGTCCCAACTTATGGGTGTTCTTGTAGAGAATAGCAGGCCCAAGATCGTTAACTAAGATAGGAGGATTCAACCAATATCGATATTGTGTATAGAGACTTGACTACTTGAATTGGGTTCTAAATACATCTCTACCAGAACAATCTTACATAACTTTATTTTTCTAGCTACCTAACAAGAATCTAGTAACTTCTAGATCTATCTTTAAGATAAGTATCAAGATACTACAACGTGGCATTCTAGACTCTTGTAGAAATTGAGAGACAGTATTGGAAATTTTCTTTTCTGTGTTTTTTATTTCTTGGCCATCAAGTATCTTTATACAAGTTAATAGAAAGAACGGAAATATTCTATTCATATTCTATGCTAAACTACTAATCTGCTTTTACAATGCTAAAATGAAACTATACACTACATGTCTTGTTTAACTATTTGGCCTAGACGTGACTGACACCCACTAACACCACCTGTCGGGAGAATCAATTTTGCTTACACTTTACTAGTTAATAAGCACTAAAAATAAGGTATGTGCAATTCCAACGCATTAATAAATAATGAATAATAATTCCAAAATCCATAATCAAACTATAAATTCAACAATCACTCGAGAATTATTCTCTATCCCAAATCCCACATTAAGACTATGGATTATCTAAAATAGAGCTATATGAGTTTAATTTTTGGGCATGCAAACCCGATGAAAAGAAATATAATATGAAGGCCTAAAGTGGAAACGAAAGCCTCCACGAACAATGTGAGGGCTCACCTCAATAATAGAATCCTTACGAATCAATCGTCACCCACTAGTTTCACCTTCAACGATAGTATATGCAGACATGCAAGTAAGGAGTGAGCTATATATAAAATATAACCCAATAAGATCTCCAACACGCTACTTTAAGTACTCCTAACAAGTATTAGAAAATACAACAATACCAAGAACGTGAAGTTATTACACACAAGAATTTTATCATAATAAGATGACCAACGAGATCCAACAATCATTCATCAGGAACTATAGATCTCAATACAATTTATACTACGTACTTATCACAATTTGTAATTAAAGTAATTAACCAACATCAGGAGTTCCGAGCAACATACACAATGCGCCAAATATATCAAGATTATATACACAATACTCAGGGAAGCATACGCAATTCCTCATATCAAATCAAGAAGCATACACAATGCTCAAGGGAAGCATACACAATGCCCCATTAGAACCAACTTCAAGGAAGCATTCACAATGCCCTAATCTCATAGTACACAACCGTATCACATCACGAAATAGTTTATAAAGGGAATTTTAGTATTTTTGAACATAAAATATATGTGGCTGACCTTGAAGACCGTTGATTCTGCCAAGAACACGCTCGTCTCAACACATGGACCGGACAGACAAAAACACATTTTCTTTCAAAAAAATTTGAAAAGCAAGCACCTAAAGGTTAAAGTCTCTCTTACGTTGCTAATGAAAAGTTTTCCAATCTCGTAATGCGTAAAACACCACTCAAACAACCTCCAATGGCTCCAATTTGCTTTGACTACCGTCAACAGTGGCCCAAAGATCCTTTTTATTGTCTATAAACTCTCCCAAAATTTTCACATTAGGTTTTCTTGTTTTCTTCCAAAAATAAAGGAACAAAAAGGCCCTATTCTATTCCTTCTAAAAGTGAAAAAAACTAAACAAGGGGGAGGATTTTGGCTTGCTCACTTTAATTCTCTTAATTAATATTAATAATATAGGATAAATTATCCATTTACCCCTCATTAAAAAAACTGAGTTATTACAACCTTGAAGAAGATCTTTATATGCATCAACCTCGTGGGTATGCTCATTTTGATTTTCCTCATTATGTGTGCAAATTAAAGAAAGCAATTTATGGACTTAAGCAGGCCCTCGAGCCTGGTACTCTGAGTTAAAGCAATTCTTGCTTCAGATTGTCTTTCAAAAGTCTAACTCTGACTCTTCTCTATTGATTCGTCATCAAAATGGAGAATTGATCTATATTCTTGTATGCGTTGATGACATAATTATTACTGGATAAAACTTTGAGGTTATCAAGAAAACTATCCAGATTCTTTCAGCGAGATTCTCTCTCAAAGACCTCAGATATTTGCACTACTTTTTGGGTATTGAAGTTCTTCGCTCTAAAGAAAGGATCGTTCTTTCTTAGGACAAGTATGTTTCCGATCTTCTTGATGCCCAGTATGTTTCATGAGTTTCACTGCCTTACTATTCTTAAAGGATGACACACCTTGGGCAGATGCCACTTTGTATCATTAAGTACTTGGTACATTTCAGTATTTGTCATTGCCTTACTATTCTTAAAGGATGACACACCTCGGGAAGATGCCACTTTGTATCATCAAGTACTTGGTAAGTTTCAGTATTTTTCATTCACCAAACCAGATATAAGCTTCGCAGTTAACAAATTATCTAAAATCATGTATGCTCCTACACAAACACACTAGTGTTTTCTTAAGAGACTCTTGCAATATCTCCAACATACCAAAACTCCAAATTGTCTAAAATCATGTATGCTCCTACAAAAACACACTAGTATTTTCTTAAGAGACTCTTGCAATATCTCCAACATACCAAAACTCATGGCTTACAGATGTTGTTATAACCCAAACGGGAGAGCCCAACCCAAAAGACTAGTCACACTAGTATTTTCTTAAGAGACTCTTGCAATATCTCCAACATACCAAAACTCATGGCTTACAGATGCTGTTATAACCCAAACGGGAGAGCCCAACCCAAAAGACTAGTCTAGTAGGTGGGAGAACCCATTGGCTTATAACCCCCTTAGCATTTCTCTTTTTTTTCTAATGTGGAACATTGGTTCATTACAATCGCCTCCGCTTGAGAACCAACGACCTCGTTGGTCATGGCTATGCCCAGTTGGTCACGGCTGGCACCCCTCTTGCGTCCAGGCCACCACTACTGGCACACAGGACACCACTTCGAGACGCGGCTCCACACGTGGTTTGTTTCCGTTGGTCACGGCTATGCCCAGGTCGTCACGGTTGGCACCCCTCGGGTCCAGGCCACCACTACTGGCACATAGGCCACCACTCCGAGTCATGGGCTCCTCGTTGGTCACGGCTATGCCCAGTTGGTCACGGGTGGCACCCCTTAGGTCCAGGCCACTACTACTGGCACATAGGCCACCACTCCTGGTCATGGCCCCCACACATGGGACTCTCAATGAAAGCACCAATGTTATAAACTAAACGGGAGAGCCCAACCCAAAAGACTAGTCTAGTAGGTGGGAGAACCCGTTGGCTTATTACCCCCTTAGCATTTCTCTTTTTTTTCCAATGTGGGACATTGGTTCATTACATATGCCGAGCAAGATACATCCTGGGTTGTTTATGTATTCAGATGCCAATTGGGCTGGTGACATTAATGACCGGACCTCCACTTTTGGATATATCTTATACTTTGGTGCAAATCCTATCAGTTAGTCATCCAATAAGCAATGCACTGTTGCGCGCTCCTCTACTGAAGCAGAGTATCATGTAGTAGCTTCTGCATTTGCTGAGGTCAATTGGGTCCAAAAAGTTCTTGTAGAACTACATGCGCAGCTGCCTGATCCACCCATAATCTATTGTAATAATGGTGTTGCTACCCATCTTTGTCAACATCCATACGACATAGTAGGAAGAAACACATTGAAGTTGATTTTTACTTTGTTAGAGATCAAGTGCAGCGAAAACAGGTGCTCATTCAGCATTGAGATGCTGCTTATCAACTCGCAGACACGCTTACAAAGCCTTTGACTCATTTTTTTTTCATCATCAGTCCAAGTTAAAGGTTATTGATACCACCTTCAACTTGTGAGGGCTTATTGGTGCATGATTGATTATGTAGTATATGGTGCATATTTTCTCTCCTTTATTTGTGCATAACTAATTGTATATTTGTTGTCATTTACAGCTTTATATTAGGTCAATATTTTACAGCTCTATACTCCTACAATTTAGGATTAAGCTTGGTCTATCGGTTGTATATAAAGTGCTTTGCACAGTATGAATAGAATACAAGTCTGAAATACTTCTCCATTTCTTGAACCTTTAATATAACATTCCTGACCCTGCTGTTTTTTTTGTAGTTCAACCAAAAATCAGTATCATTAAATGTTACTATTAATGTTAAGACCACTTCAAAATAAAAGTCAAGTTCAATCATCAAAAGTGAGATGTCTTTGGATGTAGGAGCATCCACTCCATTCCTGTGGGCTTTTGAGGGATCATATCGCTTGGCAAAGACTTGGGAAGAATATACTGACACATTGGAGTGCCATTGGTGTAATTCAAAAATTCAGTTGATAGCTGGACTGACTATAGATAACAACTAGCAGGAATCTGAAAGCTTGATCATATCATTATACCCAACGGATGAAAAATTTATTGTAAAGTCAGTTTCAAGTAATCTTGGGAAAAAATGTTTGAGATTGCACGCTTTTGCTAATGAAAGTGGCTTATTGACATGGAATATAATAACATCATGAGGTTCCCAATTTAGGATTGATAGGCTACGAGCCATAGTATGCTAGAAGATGGAACCTCGCAATACCATAGCAGAACTGAAATGCTCTTAATGATTCACATTCCATTTCGAGCTACAAAAAGCAAACATCAGTTAATTATTTTTGGGATGAAACTTAGTTTTTCCAACAATAAAGCAGTTTTTGTCCTGACGTTGCTCGATCTCTGTATGTATTGTTCTATACCAAACCTAGATCCTGCTACAGTAAATAGACTTTGGTAATAGTGGCGGGTACTCACCAACAATAACAAACAATAAAAAACCATCCATGTTTATCTGATGGGACAAAATAATAGTTAACTACTACAAGGAATAAAGAAAAAGAAAATAATTAAACTTCTAATATAGTAGCATTAGGAGAAACTAAAGTCTCGGCATATGTTCGATCGATGAAAAGTAAAACTTGAGGTCCTGCAATTTTAAATTCTTTCAACTTTCGTTTTGCATCATCAACTTTATTCAACTCTCGAGTTTTTGAATCATACACCACATATTCATTCGTATCGCTCCTGTAAAACAAAAAATCTTTAGTACCCTTCTTAAGCAATAAAGGACCTGGTTCTTCAATTTCCAACATTTTTTTCCACAAACAGCTCGTCGATACATTCTTAGTCATACTCGAAACTTGCAGATTAAGTTTACCATAGAACGAGACCCTCGAAAATTTAGCCAAAAAAATGCGTTCTCCCAGAGCAAATTGAGTCGTATTTTTGATCGGAAGGCGGATTGTTGTTGATTCTCTGAGGTTCTCAGGTTCCAGAAAACAATGTTGTCGGGAAACTGTATGGCTAGAAGAAAAGCACCGTTGACGCGAGAATTCACAAAATTTATGCGTAATTGGTGAGTGATTACTGACGGAGGCTCAATAATTGAGTCGTCAATTGAGCAGTCTAGATCCTTTTTGAAGGCATTTAAAATTTGGTTCAGGTAATAGTAAGGGTGTCAAGTGGGCCGGCCCGGTTTGACCCGGCCCGGTAAGCCCTAAGGCTTTAGGGTTTCAGGTCCCGGGCCGGTTATTTTTTTAAAATGGGTCCGGTTAACCCAGCCCGGACCAAGCCCGGTCCAGGCCCGCCGGTTAACCGGCCCGGCCCGGATACCTTTTTTCTTTTCTTTTTTTTTTTTTTTAAAAGAAGGATTTTGGGCCAAACTAGCCGTTGGCCCAACGGCTATATAGCCGTTTTTGGGTTCAAATGGCTAGTTTGGGCCCATTTATTAAAAAAAAAAAATTAACTTTAAAAAATATTTTTTAATCCCAAAAAAATTCTATAAATACCCTACAACTTCAAATCATTTTTCACACAATTTTTCACTCTCTCAAATCTCATTCTCTCGCAAATCTCAATTCTCAATTCTCAAATATTCAATATATTTAATTTCTTAAAGTGTTCACTTTAATTTTTTAATTTTTTGTTTACAAAGTACGAGCGGAAGTTTCTAAAGTCGCAACCTTCGGATACTTTCAAAATTTGGTATTGTCGTTCCATCTCTTACGTTTAATTTTTATTTATTGTATTAATTATTTAATATTTAATTTTATTATATTTGTGTATTTTGAATATTTTTAGTTTAATTTAATTTATATTATGGATAAATTCAGAAACCTCGCTACTAAAGGTGTTAAAATTTTTTGTCCCGAAAGCGGTAGTGGTAGTAAAAAGTGAATTACTAGCGGTAGAGGTAATTCAAGTAGTAGATATACCCGTGTGCCTTCGCCTTCGGTACCGCTTGGTACACCTTTTGAGGAAGAAATAGGTGTAGGTGCTCACGATATGGATTATGTAGAAGCTCAGAAAAATTACGGTATAGAAGAAGAAAATGAAGTAGATGCGGTTAATTTAGACGAAGATAATGAAAATATTGCTGAGACACCCGCAGTAGGAGATGCTAACGTTAGATCTGAATCGGTTAATCTCCCTCCCCATCCTCCCAGTGCCCCAAGACCTCGTAAAAGAACTAGTGTTGCATGACAATTTTTTGAACCTATATTAGATATTGAGGTGCAGTGCAATATTTTTCAACAAATATATAAGCATAGAAGTGGAGGCAAGCAAGGGGGTACAGATACGTTAATGAGACATATAGCTAAAGATCACAAAAGAGAGTTAAATATTGCACAAGGTGGTGGGGATGTTGGTGGGCCAACACAAACTAGAATGGACCCAGCAACCGGTCACGTAGCGAAGAAGTATAATAAATTGAGGGACCGGGAAGAAATAGCTAAAATGGTAGTTGTGGGTTGTTTGCCTTTTTGTTTTCCTTCTTCTAATGCCTTTATTCGTTATATACAAGCAATTCATAATCCTATGTTTAACGGTATTCCTAGAACTACTTGTCGGTCTGATATTTTTAGACTTCATTCACAATATTATTTTTATTTATCAACATTGTTAAAAAATATTCAATGTAGATTGTCCCTAACTTCTGATCTTGGTCGTGCTGTAAATAAAAATGATTATTTAACCGTTACTTGTCATTGGATGGATAGTAATTTCGTGATGCAAAAACGTATTCTTGCTTTTTTATATGATAAAGATCGTAAACATACTGGACAATTTTATTGTTGATTCTATTGTTAAAATTGTCGGATATTATGGTATCGAAAATAAAATTTTATGTATTGCTTTTGATAATGTTTCTAACAACAAGACTACTATAAAAAAATTAAAATCTACGCTATCTCCGCCCTGGCCTGAAATTTTTCATATTAAGTGTGTATGTCATATTGACAATTTAATTGTAAAAGATGATCTTGAGTTTTTTGAGCTTTATATTGAAAAAATTCATCTTGCTGTTGGTTTTATTCAAGGAAATAATCGTAGATCGAGAATTAGAGAATTTAAAGTTAAATGTCAAGAAAATGGACTTACACCGATTTTGATGCCTGAGGAAATTGATACTAGATGAAATTCTACGTATGAATTTTTAAAAACTTGTTATAAATATAGAATTCCTATTACACTAGCTTTTAACTAACATTGTGGTTCATTTGCTGATTCTGCTGATTGCATGCTACATAATTCTGATTGGGTTGTAATTAATGATCTTGTTAAGTTTTTAGAAAAATTTTATGTAGCTACGGTTGAATTATTCGGTGCTTATTATCCTACTGTTTGTAATATTTTGGCATATATAGCCAATATTTCTGGTTTACTCAAAGAATATACAAATAAAGAAGGTTATAAAGAAGCTGTTGGCGCCATGTTTATGAAATTTAAAAAATATTTTTCCCCGATTCCCCCTATTTACTTGGTTGGTGCTATGCTAAATCCGTGCATTAAATATAATAATATGTGTCACTTTAGTACTCTTATTTATATTAACTTAGAAATAAATATTAACCATGATTCTGAACAAGTACAACCTGATTTGTGGACGGCTACGACTGATGCAAAGGAGTACATAGAAAAATTATATAATCACTATGCTGATTTATTTGATTTAGCCGTACCTACAAATATCACTTCAACTGTCGCTCCTCATCCTCCCGAGGAGCCATCATCTTCTAAAAGGCCGGCACATAGTGATTTTTCTGATTCGTTTTATGATTTAAATTGTTGGAACAGTGTTGATGAGAGAACTTACACATCAACTTATCGGGAAGAGCTGAAATATTATCTTCGGACGGCACCAGAGGATCGCAGACGACGGATCAACACGTTGGATTGGTGGAGGAGTAATGAAACACAATATCCTGTGCTTTCAAGATTAGCTAGAGATATCTTAAATGTTCCAATGTCAACCGTTGCATCAAAGAGCGCCTTTAGTCAGGGACGACAGCAGCTTGGAGACAACCGACACTCATTGAGAAGCAATGCAATGAATGTTCTAGTTGGCCTCAGAGATTGGATTAGAGCAGAAAGAAGAAATCAAGGAATGGAACCGGAGCTGAGCGACGAGCTGAAACTTAAAGAAATTATGACTTCACGGGAGAACTCAGCAGAATCAAGTCCAATGCATGGTTTTACCTCCGTTGACTTCGACTATCCTATGCAAGTTCCCTTTAATAATAACATGAATGAGTTGGAAAAAATGATGCATAATTTGTAGATTTTTCATTCATGTAAATTATAAATTTTGGATCATTTTGCAATCAATAAAATTTTCCAAATTCATTCACTCCTTAGTCCTTGCTTTTTATATTTTTTCATTTAATGATTTAAAATTTTAAATTGAATTTCTAGTTTTCTACTTTAAATTAAAAACTTACTTCTAATATATTATTAATTTACTACCAAATATTATTAATTTACTATATTAAGTAGCATATGTTTTGTATATTTGTGCATATATCTTTTATAGAAGTGTATATTTAACGTATACATGTGTATATGTTTTATAAATTAGTATATAAGTATATCTATATATATTGTAATGTATATATAATGTAGTATATTTTATAAGTAGTAGTATATATACATTGAATGATGCGTATACACGTGTATATATCTTCTATAGAAGTGTATATTTAACGTATACATGTGTATATGTTTTATAAATTGGATATCTTCTATAGAAGTGTATATTTAACGTATACATGTGTATATATTTTATAAATTAGTATATAAGTATATCTCTATATATTGTAATGTATATATAATGTAGTATATTTTATAAGTAGTAGTATATATACATTGAATGGTGCATATACAAGTGCATATATCTTCTATAGAAGTGTATATTTAACGTATACATGTGTATATGTTTTATAAATTAGTATATAAGTATATCTATATATATTGCAATGTATATATATTGTAGCATATTTTATAAGTAGTAGTATATATACATTGAATAGTGCGTATACACATGTATATATCTTCTATAGAAGTGTATATTTAATGTATGCATGTGTGTATGTTTTATAAATTAGTATATAACTATATCTATATTTATTGTAATGTATATATATTGTAGTATATTCTATAAGTAGTAGTATATATACATTGAATGGTGCGTATACAAGTGTATATATCTTCTATAGAAGTGTATATTTAACGTATACATGTGTATATGTTTTATAAATTAGTATATAAGTATATCTATAAATATTGTAATGTATATATATTGTAGTATATTTTATAAGTAGTAGTATATATACATTGAATGGTGCGTATACACGTATATATATCTTCTATAGAAGTGTATATTTAACGTATACATGTGTATATATTTTATAAATTAGTATATAAGTATATCTATAAATATTGTAATGTACATATATTGTAGTATATTTTATAAGTAGTAGTATATATATATTGAATGGTGCGTATACACGTGTATATATCTTCTATAGAAGTGTATATTTAACGTATACATGTGTATATGTTTTATAAATTAGTATATAAGTATATCTATTTATATTGTAATGTATATATATTGTAGTATATTTTATAAGTAGTAGTATATATATATTGAATAGTGTGTATACACATGTATATATCTTCTATAGAAGTATATATTTAACGTATACATGTGTATATATGTTTTATAAATTAGTATATAACTATATCTATATATATTGTAATGTATATATCTTGTAGTATATTTTATAAGTAGTAGTATATATACATTGTATGGTGCATATACACGTGTATATATCTTGTATATTTAACGTATACATGTGTATATGTTTTATGAATTAATATATAAGTATATCTATATATATTGTAATGTATATATAATGTAGTATATTTTATAAGTAGTAGTATATATACATTGAATGGTGCGTATATATGAGTAATTGACTAATTGTGTATATGTGTATATATTTTTTAAATTCTAATGTAGTATATACTATATATATAGTGTATATATATTATTTAACGTATTTATAATGTATATAGGTGGGTATATGTAATGTATATTGAAAGAAAGTTTTTTTTTTTATATTTTTGATCGGGTTTGACCAATTTTTTAACCGGGTTTGACCGGGTTTGACCGATTTTTTAACCGGCCCTCAACCCGATTAAAATAGAAGGGCCGGTTTCGGATTGGCCCAGCCCGGCCCGTTTGACACCCATAGGTAATAGTGGTGCTTGGTGAATTGAGGATCTTCGATTAGAGAACGCCATGATTTGCAAACAGGTTTGAATCTTAGAAGTGATTTTTCGGGAAGTTTCACAGTCCCTTCCGTATCTCTAATCCTTCATGTAATTAAAAATTTATTAAAATATATAAAAGATGTGATGACAAAAAATGGACTCAATATATATGTTGAATAATTAACCGGAACCATTATGATAGTAATGCTATATAGTTTGTCTTTACTAATAGCTTAAAAACTGCTGAATTCCTTTGACAAAATTTAAACCTGCGTCAATCAAAAAGAGAACCACTATTCTCGTAATGTAAATCTTAATTTTTTGTCGAGATAACCTTAATTTTTTTTTAGCTACTTTATTCGACGGCAACACACTTGTTTTGTACAATTTTTCGATCAGAAATTGTTAAGAGAGGAGAATCCATTATTAATTGTTGATTATGTAAAATTTCTATATAATTTTAAATTTATTAACTAAAAGGAATACAAAAAGGCTGAAAGAACGATGATAATGAATGAAAAAGACGACTTGAATCAAAACTAAAATAAGAAAAAAGTGGAAGTAAAATAGGCCGTATTTTGTGGTAAAGTTTGATCAAAATAATATTTAAATAAAATTGTAGAGTTTTTTTTCAAAAATAAAGTAAAATTTTAATTGATTTAAAACTATTAAAATATTAGAGCCGTGAATATGGGTCATGCCCGTTGGGGCCGATCTGACCTGTAGTTTGATGGAGTTGGGCTTCAGTTTTTTGCAACTCATTTAAGAACATGGCTTTTTACCTCGGTCGGGATAAGCCCATGGCCCGTGAGGCTTGAGCAATGTGGGTTAGTTTAACCCGTGGCCCGTGAGGCTTGAGCAATGTGGGTTAGTTTAACCCGTGGGCCGGCCCGTGAGTCAAATACATGCAACTATTTAGATTGCTTATTAGTATTTTTATTTGGTTCGAAGGATATCATGTCAAAAGTTATTTAATTTCTCTATTAGGAGTATTTTTCGGAGTGTTGGACACTTGATTAACAAGTATTAACACTATATAATATTGTCTGGTAATATTTATGTTTATTAACATTCTAAAATTAAATTATAAAATATTATGTTTTAAAAAGTGGACAGACCTGTAAGGCCCGCAGCTCACAGAGTAATAGTGTGGGCTTGGTGTTTTTGGACCCATCATTTTGATGAGCCAACCCGGCCTGACCCGTCAAACTCAAAGCCCATGTGGACTATTCCAAATGGGCCGGGCTGACTCGTACTGACAGCTCTATAAAATATTATGATTTTTGACCTAGATCAAATAACAAATAAGGACTTTAAATAATTTGATAATATTTATGTATAATTTGAATTTTACTTAGAAATATAGAAAAATATTTGGAACAAAACAACTTTTTTTTTTTTCGGAAGTAAAAAGGTAAAAATATTTCAAACCCATTCGAAATGGGAGTGGCAGAATATAAAGGTAGGTTTTCCTCCCAATCAAGAATCTGTATTATACCAACGGACCCCTTATAATCTGATTACTGAATTTTGCTGCATGACCATGAGGAGAGCAACTGCTGACATATTGCCGGAATGTCTCATTCACAAAATACTTTGTTTTCTTAGTTTTAAAGAAGCAACAAAGATGAGTGTTCTCTCGAAAACATGGCTGCAAGCCTCGTTGACTCTTCCCAACTTGAAATTTACTGTTGATCGTAGCAAGGGCAATATGATGAAAATAGAGGTGGACAATATCATGGAGAGATATAGGAAGGGAAAAATCCCTATAGAAAAGTTTGAATTATCAGATTACTCTAATAAATCTCAAGTTTTCCCACATATTGATAAGTGGCTTGACGTTTCACTTCAGAACGGTGTAATAGATCTTGACCTTACCCTTAGATCATACTGCTTTCCTATTTTCACAATCTTGGCAGAAAAATCTTTAAAAGAATTGGTTCTGAAGTTTTCTGATCTTATGCCTGGTTCGTTATCCAGAGGTGTTGTGAATTGCAATTCTTTGAGACAGCTTTCCCTATCTAATGTAAGATTATACGAAAACGCGCTTGAAACTCTACTTAATAGTTGTCCCTTCATTGTGTCTTTCATCCTAAAGAGGTGTTGGGGGTTGAAAAATATTGAGCTGCTGAATCTTCAAAAGATCAAGTCAGTTTCAATTGAGACAATCGGTGAAAACCAGAGTATTAAAATCATGGGACCAAATCTTGAGAACTTGTCTTATACCGGTAGATTATTGGAAGGATTGAATGTTGTTGAATGTCAGAATCTGAAATCTTTAGAACTATCATGTGTGTATATATATATCTGATGGATTTCTCGAGAGTTTGGTGTTAGCTAATGTTTCTGAACGGGTCTTGGGAAGGTTTAACATTTGCAAGAGTCGTTCCTTGAAGATGCTGAAGCTTTGGAATTGTGATGACATAACAAAGATTGATGCTACAAATTTGGTATCAATTGAGTATGCAGGATTTCAAATTCCTGAACTTAAATTGGGAAGAGAGTCGAGCCAATTGAAGCACTCAAAAATCGTTCTTCACTGCCACGACTATTTAAATGCTGCATGGTTTGGTAAGTTGAGGGAGTTTCTATCAAATTCGAACTCTTGGTCTCAAGTTTCCCTCCATTTCTGCGGCTGCGGTAGGATCAACATGAATGATTGGCAACTGCACCACGGAGTTGCTACCCCCCAAGTGGGCATTTTAAATGTCTATTCTACATGGCAGAATGAGGAGTTCCCACCATTTATGGATGCTTTGCTATGGACTTGTCATCCTAAGAGACTTAACCTGCAACTGCATTCAACAAGAGAAAAGGTTACATGTTTCATAGATCGGTTGATGTATTTGAAGAATTCGAGTCAGTCAACTTCTGATGGAAGCACACCTTGGTATAGTCAATTAAAAGAAGTAAAAGCCTGGAAGAACGAGAGTTGGCATCCTGTGGAACACAAAAGCGGGAACCCTAAGGAGACGGATAAATATTATATTTTATTAAATTGGTGATCAGGTTTATTCTATTACAAACTGAAAATGCACTTATTCATTTATATTTTTCATTCAGGTTAGATCCTAGGTACTTATGAGCTTCGAATTAAAGTTATCCCCCAGTTATTTATTTAAAATAGTCTTTTATCAAACATGATTAAGTTGGAAATATCAAGCTACAACGACAGTTTGTTTGGTTTTCTGTTTTCTTTGCAGTTCATCTGAATGTGTTGTACATCTTTTTGGCGTATAAATGACACCCAGAAGATGACTTAGTAACGTATATGTCATGGTCGGTGTTTTTCTCTGTAATAGATATTTTAGCTATGTATATCTCTAATGGCCAACTTTGGACAATTGATGAAAATAGTCCAAACAATAGCTCCCACATCGTGTCCTGTCATATAAATTGTAAAAGTTGGAAATGAGTATGAAGTTGACAACCTATTAAATCCTTCTTGGCTTGTTTCAACTTACTCTTCCGTTTCAATCGACTCCCGGAATATAGTGCTGTTTCAACCTATTATCATATAATCAGTCTACCTGTTTTACAGCTACAAAACTACACTGAAAAAGCTACTAATAACAGAACTTATCTATCACGAAATCTTTTTTTTTTTTTTGGTAAAGGATAGATGCATTGATAATTAAAGAAAGGTCGTTGTACAAACAAGGCCTAACCAGGCGCAAAAACAAAGCTACTTGGACTAGCTACATCATTAGTAGGTACAATACGGGAGAACGTTTTCCCCTTAAAATCTTCCCAAAAAACTACTCCTACACTAGCCGGTGGAGTTACAAAAACATGAATTTTGTCAAAGAGGTCTTTTTCCGACCGTTGCTTAGCCAGCATGTCCGCTACTCTATTTTGCTCTCTGAAGTTGTGGTGGACTGGAGGATTCTCCAAGCTCTCTAGTAAGGACCTGCATACATTAATAATTGAATCATAGAGAAGGTTACTATGATGTAACATATTTATAACTTCCATTGAATTAACACGGACTTCTAGGAGTTTAATGTTCCGTTGTAGAGCTAGATTTAGACCCTCCACGAGGGCCATTAGCTCCATGAGGTTATTGGTAGCATGGGTGTAGCTTTTGTTGAAACCCATAACCCAATCACCCTTGCTATTCCTAATGACTCCCCCTATCCCACCCTTTCCAGGATTACCCGTACAAGACCCATCAATATAACTTATTCGTGTAGCCGGGGGTTGTGAGAAGGAAAGGATGAAAATAGTCCACAACTTTGATCAACTTGGCATATGTGATCTTTATGTTTGTAAGGGCAATGTTTTGTGATTTTTGTGTTAAAAAAACATAGTTAAGTGATGATGAAGAATATTCATAGTTATGAGACAATCTATGAAATTTACCCTGGTAAATTAGAATAGAATGAATAATTATTTAATAAAAATGTTTTTAAATTTTTGTATAAACGAGATAAGTATGATTGTATTACTTGAAAGCATAGGAGTCATTTTTTATTTTAAAGGAATTTGTGGTCCAAAACATATATAGATGTAAAGGGTACTTTTGGTACCAAAAACAAAAGGAGGGTAAATGTGAGCTACTTCGAATATATAGTGGTCATTTTTTTTATTTCGACTTTTTGATCCAATAAATTCAAGAATCTGTATAGTAGCAGCCAATGCATGACCATCAGCAAAGCTAATGTAACAAACCCAAATGGGAGAAAAATTGGAGTTAAAAAACAGGTTCTTATTCAGCAGCTGATATATTGCCGGAATGTCTCAATCAAAAAATACTTTGTTGTCTTAGTTTAAAAGAAGCAACCAAGATGAATTTGAATTATCAAAATGCTATTATGATTATCATGAAGTTTTCCTTCTAATTAATAAGTGGCTTGACATTGCACTTCAGAATGGTGTAAAATATCTCGTGTTTAGAGTTCCTAGATTTTTGTTGCCTACTTTCACAATCTTGGCAGAAAAATTGGTTCTGGAACGTTGTAATCTTATGCCTGTTTCGTTATCTAGTGGTTTTGTGAGTTGCAATTCTTTGAGAAAGCTTTCTCTATCTGATGTAACATTAGACGACAACATGCTTCAGACTCTACTTAATAGTTGTCCCTTGATTGTGTCTTTCATCCTAAAGTGGTGTTGGGGGTTGGAAAAGATTGAGCTGCTGAATCTTCGAAAGATCAAGTCAGTTTCAATTAAGGCACTCCCTACCCATCATCTTAAAATCCAAGCACCAACTCTTGAACACATGCCTTATTTTGGTTTATCGGAAGGATTGGCTGTGAAATCTCTAGAACTATCATATGTGTATATATCTGCTGAATTGCTCCAGAATATTATTTCTAGATCTCAACTCCTTGAGAGTTTGATATTAGATGGTGGTTCTGCTGGGTGGGGAAGATTCAACATTTGCAAGAGTGAATCCTTGAAGATCTTGAAGCTTCGGAATTGTCGTGGCATAAAAGAGATTGATGCTCCAAATTTGGTATCAATTGAGTATGAGGGATGTCGATTTCATGAACTTAAATTTGTTAGAGAGTCAACCCATCTGAAGCACTCAAAAATAGTTCTTCACTTCTACGACAATGTAAATGTTGCATGGTTTGGTAAGTTGAGGAAGTTTCTATCAAATTCGACCTCTTGGTCTCAGGTTTCCCTTGATTTCCCGTGCTACAGTTTGATCAACATGAATGATTGGCAACTGCACCACAGAGTTTCTACCCCTCAAGTAGATGTTTTAAAAGTAGATATAAGATCATCTAGGGTGTGCCTAGCTTTTGTGGATGCTCTGCTATTGAGTTGTCATCCTAGGAGACTCAACCTACGCTCCAGTATTAAAATGAATAAATGCTTCATCAGTCGTTTGATGTATATGAAGAATTTGAGTCATTCTACTCCTCATAAAAGGAAGCCTTGGCATAGTTAGAAATAAAAGTTTTTGATATGAAAAATCAGCAGCTAGAACTCAAAAGTGAGGAGTTGTCAATAAGCAGCCTTACAGAGAGTAGTGAAATTTATTTTTTATTAGATTGGCAATAGCTAAGTAGTTTGTTAAGTGCTGAAAATTGTGCTCATAAGATTCTTATCATGCTCACAAGACATGATAAAAACAAGTGTATATTTGTTTCTCATAGAATAGCTTTTATTCTTTTTGATTAGATGTAGTAATAACATGATATATTTCTCTTTTTCCACCGTCATATAAACCTAAGAAATCTGTTTTCCTTCTTCTGAGATGCTCATTATGGATGTAAGTTGAATTTCATTGAAACTTTATCGAGAATTTAATTGGTTAATATATGTTGTCAGAATGATGGAGACTGTTTTTTATTAGACTGGTGATTCAGTCAGTTTATCTCCAATGCGAATTGAATGCACATTTTCATTTGTACAAGTCTATTTTTCAGGCATTATTCTTCTCAAAGTGTTCAATTTCTTGTGTTAATTGAAGAATCTAACCTTACATCTATAGTGTCATTGTTTTTGTTGAAGTTGCTTAGTTTGTCCAGCAGCAGTAACCCGTACGTAGTTCAAGCAAAAACCAGTATCATTAAATGTTACTATTAACGTTAAGACCTCTTCGAAAACAGATAACAGCAGGCAGGAATCTGAAAGCTTGATTATATCATTATAGCAAGCGGATGAAAAATTTATTGTACTTTTGAAATAACTTGCAATGAATATGCAATTGACAACATAATAACTTACTTCTATGCTTATTTCAACTTATTGTTCTGATTTCATTTTTGAGGCCTCAAAGTATGCACTTTGTTCGGTAAAATTTGTTTTTATTATCGTTAGCTGATACTTTGAAATTTCTGTGTAATCATTGGAAGGAAGGAAGCCTTGGGATGGTGAATTAAAAGAAACAAAAGCTTTTGATGTGCATAATCAGCCGTTGCAACTCAAAAGTGAGAAGCTGGCAATAAGAAGCCCTATGGAGAGGAAAGAAGTTTATTTTTTATTAGATTGGCAAATAAGAAGCCCTGCAGTTTCTCATGTCACGCTAAATACAGTATTGCAGAAGTTGTAATACTTCAATCACAGTCATTATCATATTCATTGCAGAAAGTTATTCTACATTGACGAAGGCAATGTAGAATAGCATTTACTCAGTACTAAGTACGCAGTTATAGCATGATATATTTCTCCTTTTCCTCTCACATATTAACCAAGGAACTCTGTTTACCTTCTTCTGAGAAGCTCATTACGGCTGGAGTTGGATTTTTCACTTTGCCATGAATTGACAGCGTTAACCACTACCAAAATGTGGCAGCTTGAACCGCTTTCTACAGTAATTTCCTAGATTCTTGGCTGTCTCGCTTATCTATGACTCTTGTTGTTATAAAGTAGTGAGTACATATGAAGAAATTTATGACCCGAGTTTTGTTTCTCGGGAGACTGAACAAATCCGCACCTAATTTTCCACAAATCTGAAAGATTAGCCCTTTACTATGAATCAAGCAGCACATTGTTTTTCATCAAATAAATGCAGAAAGTACATTGAGGGTTTGTACTGCTTTTGCAGTCAATATGATTTGCTTTTGCAGTCAATATGAAGGGTCCACGTAGGCACACGTGTGTGCCACGTAGGCACTAAGGTTGTCCAAAATATGATTTTAATTAGTCTGGGGGTAATAGGACCCTCCTAAAGTTCGGGTGATATGAGAGACAACGGAAGGCACAAAACACACACCAAATCAGTCCCCAATCTTAAGGATCCGAGGACCAAATGGGGACCTCTTTCGGATTCACTATCTAGAACAAGAAAGAAGAGGATACAAGGTGTTAATACACCAAAACAGCTAGCCAACAACAAGTTTAGCAACACAAGATGAAGCTCCACAATATTACAATAGCAACAATAACAAATGGGTTACATTAACAACACAAGAAACCGAAACTAAAACAAGATAGATAGTTAGACAAATGTTGATGTAATCTTAACAACCCAAGAGCATATTCCACTCTTGGACCTTTAACACTTCACACAACAAACACCTAACTCTTACAATTGACACAAGAGAGGCGTCCACCACCCAAACACCAACGTATCAAGCAAAATGCAACACACAAGAGAATCCACCCTTATGCTATGCCCTAGTTTCGGTCGTGGACTCTCTCTCTCTAAGAGGAGTGTTCTTTCTTCAACATTCATAAAAAACTACCAACTAAAACCCTACAATGTTCAATTTATATTACATTACAAAATAAAAGACAAACGACTAAAAGACCCTTTAATGAAAAGGGCTCCTAAAAACAGCCCATGGAGTGTGCTTGGGACGATTTTGGGCCTCCTTCACACTTAGACTTGCGCACTCTTTAGGTGGTCTTCAAAATATTCAAAAAGTGTCCATGATCGTGATCGTACTCGTATCACCGGGTGTGTCTCGGCCTTTTCGCGTATAGTTCAGAGTGGAAATAGAGCATTTTTCCTAAAAATTTATTAAAATATATAAAAAGATGTGATGACAAAAAATGGACTCAATATATATTTTGAAGAATTAACCGGAATCATTACGATAATAATGCTATATAGTTTGCCTTTAATAATAGCATAAAAACTGCTGAATTCCTTTGACAGAAGTTAAACTTGCGGCAATCAAAAAGAGAACCACTATTCTCGTAATGTAAATCTTAATTTTTTTGTCGAGATAAACCTTGATTTTTTTGGCTACTCTATTCGGCGGCAACACACTTGTTTTGTATAATTTTTCGATCAGAAATTATTTAGAGAGGGAAATTCATTGTTAATTGTTGATGATATAAAATCTCTATGTAATTTTAAATTTATTAACTAAAAGGAATACAAAAAGGTTGAAAGAGTGATGATAATGAATGAAAAAAATACTCGAATCAAAATTAAAATAAGAAAAAAAGTGGAAGTAAAATAGGCCATATTTCGTGGTAAAGTTTGATCAAAATCACAGAAATTCTTTTGAATTTCTTTTAAAGATAAAGTAAAATTTTAATTGATTTAAAACTATTAAATATTATGATTTTGATCTAGATCAAATAAGGACTTTAAATAATTTCATAGTATTTAACTATAATTTGAATTTTACTTAAGAAATATAGAAACATATTTGGAACTAAGCAACTAGAAAGGTAAAAATATTTCAAACCCATTAGGAATAGGAGTGGCAAAATATAAAGGTAGGTTTTGCTCCCAATAATATCAAGAATCTGTATCATACCAACCGACCCCTAATAATCTGATTTGCAGCCTCCAACGCCTGACCATGAGGAGAGCAGCCGCTGACATATTGCCGGAATGTCTCATTCACAAAATACTTTGTTTTCTTAGTTATGAAGAAGCAACAAAGATGAGTGTTCTCTCGAAAACATGGCTGCAAGCCTCGTTGACTCTTCCCAACTTGAAATTTACTGTTGATCATAGCAAGGGCAATATGATGAAAATAGAGGTGGACAATATCATGGAGAGATATAGGAAGGGAAAAATCCCTATAGAAAAGTTTGAATTATCAGATTACTCTAATAAATCTCAAGTTTTCCCACATATTGATAAGTGGCTTGACGTTGCACTTCAGAACGGTGTAATAGATCTTGACCTTACCCTTAGATCATACTGCTTTCCTATTTTCACAATCTTGGCAGAAAAATCTTTAAAAGAATTGGTTCTGAAGTTTTCTGATCTTATGCCTGGTTCGTTATCCAGAGGTGTTGTGAATTGCAATTCTTTGAGAAAGCTTTCCTTATCTAATGTAAGATTATACGAAAACGCGCTTGAAACTCTACTTAATAGTTGTCCCTTCATTGTGTCTTTCATCCTAAAGAGGTGTTGGGGGTTGAAAAATATTGAGCTGCTGAATCTTCAAAAGATCAAGTCAGTTTCAATTGAGACAATCTGTGAAAACCAGAGTATTAAAATCATGGGACCAAATCTTGAGCACTTGTCTTATACCGGTAAATTATCGGAAGGATTGGATGTTGTTGAATGTCAGAATCTGAAATCTTTAGATCTATCATATGTGGAGATATCTGCTGGATTTTTACAGCACATTATTTCGAGATTTCCGTTCCTTGAGAGTTTGATATTAGTTAATGCTTTTTACAACCGGTGGATAAGGTTTACCATTTGCAAGAGTCAATCCTTGAAGATCTTGAAACTTCGAAATTGGAAAGGAATACTTGAGATTGATGCTCCAAATTTGGTATCAATCGAGTATGAAGGATGTCAAGTTCCTGAGCTTAAATTTGCTAGAGAGTCAAACCAACCGAAGCACTCAAAACTTGTTCTTAGACTCTACAACCATGTAAATGCAGCATGGTTTGATAAGTTGAGGAAGTTTCTATCAAATTCGACCTCTTGGTCTCAAGTTTCCCTTGATTTCTCAAGCCACAACATGATCAAGATGAATTATTGGCAACCAGACCGCAGAGTTGCTGCCCCTCTAGTGGATGTTTTAAACCTAAATATAAGATCATTTAAGGCGTGCCCAGATTTTGTGGATGCTTTGCTATTGAGTTGTTATCCTAGGAGACTCAACCTATGCTCCAGTATTCAAATGAATAAATTCTTCATCAATCGTTTGATGTATATAAAGAATGTGAGTCATCCTGCTTATCATGGAAGGAAGCCTTGGAATAGAAAATTAAAAGAAATAAAAGCTTTTGATGTGAATAATCAGCCGCTACAACTCACAAGTGAGGAGCTGGCAATAAGCAGACTTACGGAGAGGAAGGTTGTTAAGTGCTGAAAATTCTTATCATTCTCATAAGACAACGTACAAGTGTTTATTTTGTTTCTGTAGCAGCTTGAAGAAGGCAACATAGAATAGCTTTTACTAGTACTAAGTTGATAAGATGTAGTTATTGGATGATTCATTTCTCTTTTTCCTCCATCATATAAACCAACTAACTCTGTTTTCCTTCTTCTGAAATGCTCATTACGGCTGGAAGTTGAATTTCATTGAAATTTTATTGTGAATTTAATGGATCTTGTATGTAGTTATGACCAGTGGACTGATATTTTAATGTAAAAATGCGATTGTTAGATTTATTATTAAGTTTATCGCCATTACAAATTGAATGCACTTTTTCAGGATATTAGTTTCTTTTTAAATTCAATGCACACAGACACTCTATTTGGTATTCTGTTTCTTTTCAGTTCATGTGAATTTGCTGTGTGTGTTTTTAACTTATAGATTCTATTCAACAGATGACTTTGTTAGTAATTCTCTGTATTAGTTTTTTCAGATACTTATATTAGACATCTTAGTTATTGGAATCTATTAGACACTCTCACGTAATTCTCCACGACCCGACTTTTAGATGTTCTTCCCAACTTGGAATTTATGGTTGACTTTTCCAAAGGACCAACTAACACTACACTTGTCAAAGACAAAGCATTGCTGGTTTCATGTGAGTTACTAATAGTTACTATAAAACAACAATAACAAACAATATAAATCCATCCCTGTTTATCTAATGGGACAAAATAATAGTTAACTACTACAAGGAATAAAAGAAACAGAAAATAATTAAACTTCTAATATAGTAGCATTAGGAGAAACTAAAGTCTCGACATATGTTCGATCAATGAAAAGTAAAACTTGAGGTCCTTGTTAGTTTTCTATGAATTCAAGCTACTGCAATGGCAGAAACTGAAATGCAGAGAGAAGGGAGGAAGAAGATATTTTCATATATGACAAAAATTGGTTACAATGCATACAATCACCACTACTTATATATGAACAGCTGCATACTACAGCTGAGTCCAGCTCAGCATAGTTAGTTATAACCAACTTTAATCACTGGCTGATTATCACACGTGTTAACTAAAAAACTAGCTCACTTTAATACTCCCCATCAAGCTGGAGGCTGCATCAAGTTAAGCACTCCAAGCTTGTTTAACAGATACACATGTTGACCTCTGCTAAGTCCTTTTGTCAGTATGTCTGTCTGTTGTTCTCTAGTGCCAATGTAATGTGTTTGCACTGCTCCTTCTTTGATTTTATCTCTCACAAAATGGCAATCAATCTCTATATGCTTGGTACGTTCAGGAAATATTGGATTAGCTGCAATCTGCAGGGAACCTCTACTATCACAAAATACATCAACTGGCACATTAACTTTAACTCCCAGCTCATTGAATAATCCCAGTAACCAAACGATTTCAGCTGTTGCTGTTGCTAAGCTCCTGTATTCTGCTTCAACAGAACTCCTGGAGACTGTGTGTTGCTTCTTCGATTTCCAAGATATTAATGACCTTCCAAATTTGATGACAAAACCTGAGATGGATCTTCTAGTATTGGGACATGATGCCCAGTCCACATCACAAAAATAACTCAAGGAATCAGTAGAACAACTGATCATCAGGATTCCTAAACCTGGTTCCTGTTTCAAGTACTTCACCACTCTTATTGTTGCATCCCAATGTGACCTATTAGGCACTTGCATGAATTGGCTGAGGGTCAGCACTGCAAAATTTATATCAGGTCTTATTATAGTTAAATACAACAATTTCCCAATCAATTTTTGATAACTTGTTACATCCTCCAAAAGTGTATCATCTTTATTTCCAGTGCACACATCATAAATTCGTCGAGTCCGGAGGAATATGTGATATTATGATGATGCCCGGTTTCAGTCCGGAGGAATATGTGATATTATGATGATGCCCGGTTCGAGTCCAGAGGAATATGTGATATTATGATGATGCCTGGTTCGAGTCCGGAGGAATATGTGATATTATGATGATGTCCGGTTCGAGTCCGGAGGAATGTGTGATATTATGATAATGCCCGGTTCGAGTCCGGTGGAATGTGTGATATTATGATGATGCTCAATGAATTCGGCGGAATATGTTGATATTGTGATGATGCCTGGTGAATCCGGAAGAGGTAAGAACATTTTGATGCCATGTGGGGCAAATTTCTTATATGCATTGATATTTGTAAGGTTAGGCCGTGTGGGGCCAACCGCCTATGTGCTAGAATTATGAGGTCTCTATTGGTAAATTATTAATTGTTTCTTGTTCCAAATCACTATATAAGAGGTGTGACCCTATTTGATGCTAAACTATCTACTAGAGGAAATTTATGCCTAATATTGAGTTACGGCTTAGTGTTATATGTAAATTTGCATAAAAATTCAAGGGCTAACCTAATATATATACTTGACTTGAATAAGAGGTTATATTATGAAATATTGCCTAGTAAGGTGGCTTATGTTATAATTAGCTACTTCTAAAATATATGATTATTATTTGGAACCTAGAAGCCTAGTAAACTAGTTGGTGGACTTTACTCGATTAAAATATGGAAATTAGTCCTTAAGGTTGTGACATGCTTGGTGATGATAGATCTAGTATTGCGTGATGGATAGTTAAATTATCTCCTAATATGTGAAGTTGAGATGCCTTAATTGATAACTCATGTCATGATGATGCTAATTAAAGAATGGCCTTATGATAGTTGAATAACCTATACTATGGGTGGCTTGTAGTTTTTTCCCCAATTTGATGACTAGTGATTTCAAGACTTGTAAACTTTTGACTTTTGAAAAAAATAAGGTTAATTAGTATGGACCTTGCAATATTTATCAATGAATTATAGAACTAATGATTACATGCTATGCTATGACAATGTTGCTTTCTTTATGTTGAATTATGGTATGGGTATTTGGAATTGGATTTCGGTAATGAGTCATGGCGGCATTGTTCTACCCGCAGTTTTTGATAAATTGATGGAGTAGTTGTGCTTTATGATGTTATTGGTTGTATTCTTTTGTGTACTCTCCGATGGTATGGGATGCCGTGATGAGTTCTTTGTTTTTCTCTCTTTCGTGTACTTCCCGGAGGTATGGGACGTCGTGGTAAGTTCTTGTGTGTATGTTCTAAAGATTGTTGATGATGATTATGGCAAGTAGATGTTTTGCTATTGTGTATATGGTTGTATGCTTTCGAAATAATACTCAGTTGTTATGGTGATTATGGAGTATATTGAAATAGTATGTCATGTTATTGCTTTAATAGTATAGATGTTGTTACAGTGGTATTAAAGTAGATTCAGGTACGATCCTATCCCTTGACTTTAAGATCATTGTCTTTCTTTATATCATCTTTACATTATATTGGAGCTCAGTCGGCCGATGATGCCTACTGAGTACCAGTGTTTTGGTACTCATACTACACTTCTGTACCTTTTTGGTGCAGGACTAGGTTCTAGTTGCCTCCGTTGAGCTAGTTCGTACGAGTTGACTATTCGGAGACAGGGTGAGCTCTTGGGGATCGAGTTGCCCTCTATACCTTCTATCCTTATTTGTCTTTTGCTTTCGAGACAAATATATGAGATTGTTTAAGGCATTTTAGATTCTGAGATTGTAAAGTCCTCTAGTCAAGTTTAGAAGCTCTTGTATTAATACTATCAGGTCGTGGGATTTGTGTTTGAATATCGATTGTCCTTAGTTGTGAAATGTTGTGTTCACATATAGGGTCCAAGTTGGATGTTCTTATCAAGGTAACCCATTGCAATAGCTCCGGATTTCGGTATCCGCTTACCTACCGGTGGGATGTGGTAGGTGCCATCATGACTCGGAAATTGGGTCATGACAAATTGGTATCAGAGCCTAAGTTTCACCGATATTATTGATACAAGAGCAAGTGTCTAATAGAGTCCTGCAGATCGGAACATTGACGTCCGTTTCCTATCTTCGGGAGGCTACGTGACATTCTTAGGAATCCTTCATTTCTTTCATTCATATCGTGCTAAGAGTTTGAGTTGGTTTGTAGTATCTTTTCAATAACTCAAAATTGGTCATGGGGGGGGGGGATTGACTTGGGAGCTTAGTTATCATCTTGTATCACGATTATCTTCAAGATCAAGGTAAGAATTTGTTGAATTCATGCTTGAATTTCTTCGTTTGGTCCCAAAATCCCAATTTAACTTAGGGCTTGATTTTAGCCCAAGGTATGCTTAGTTTTTACCAATTATCTGAGGATTATGATTCCTTGTTCACATGTGAACATTAGGTTGGCTTTGGAAACTCGTTTTCCATATGTGGGATCCACTTGGGGTTTTGGTGTTTTTTTTGGACTCGAAGCACAATAGTGCCATATGGGTATCATTAGACTCGTATTAATGGGTAGATTATTATTTTGATAGTGTGACGACATTTTTAGGATTGTAAAGTGAAGATGAGCATGTGGTGCATAAAGTGAGGTTTTGCGGTTTGGCCTTGAGGTAGGCTTCTGTCTACTTTTCTGGACAGATGATGTGTGATATATGTTGCGTGTGAATATGGATGTTAGGATTGATTATGATTAAGATAGCTTAGCCTTGATTATTGATGTTTTGGGAAGTTAGATGAGGGTCTTGGACCCGTAAGATAGTATGTTTATAACCTTGTAGACTCATATTACCTTCTCCCTAGTTTAGATGAAATTGTAGCATGGATTTGATACATTTCTAGATTATAGATGTGGTTTTAGTGTTGGTCCAACATGATTTGAATATTTGATCTTATTGGGCTAGTGTGGTAGTCTTGAAACCGTAAGTTGGGTAAAGTTAACTTGAGTGCCCTTTTTTCTAGTTAAAGTTTCTATCTTAGGCTTGATTATGACTTACTTGATATCTAGAAGATGAACTAGATACCTTAACCTAGTTTGGGGTATAGTATGCCTAATTATGAAAATTGTGGATTAGAAGTGGGATCGTTCGGTCCACTTAGGTCTAAGCTTGTGTTAAGTTTTGTGGACTTAGTTGTGGATGTTAGACATAGATGAGGCTAGTAAATCTTAGAATAAGGTTACTTGGTAACTAGTATTGATGTTCCCGAATTGTGGCTTTTGATTTATGGTTATGATACTCCTTGTGGAAGTGATTGGACTATAGAGATGTTATTTCCTCTTAGACTTGATGATTGTCCTATAGAGTTGTTATTTCCTATTAGACTTGATGATTGACCTACGTAGATGTTATCTCTTCTTAGACTTGATGATTGGCCTATAGAGTTTCTATTTCCTTAGTCATGATTATTGGTCCTATAAAGACTATGTTCCTCTTGAATATGTAAATTGGCCTAGAAAAGTGATATTCCTCATTGTCATGATGTATGAGCTATTGATATATGATATCCTGTAGACAAGTACATGTCTATCTGTATTATGCCTCCTATATGTGAGATGTCTCCTATATATGAGATGTTTAGGGATATGCTACGACTTATAAATATGATTATTGATATGAGTTCTGGATGTGTGTATGGGCATAAAGCCATGATTATGATGTTGTGATTATTTTGGATTGATTAATGGGCCAAGGGACATGTTATGATATTGATTGTATAGTCGAGAAGTGTTTATCATTATAAACAATGTGATTACAGTTTATGAATATAAATATATATATGTGTGCATACTCATCTCTCTGGTATGGGACGAAGGAAGATGCAGCATGATGTTTTTTTTTATTTTTTTATTTTTTTATTCCACTGATTGAATATGTAACACCTCGATAATTCTTAATATTTATTTTAATATTTTAGGTGAGTATAACTCTTAATCTATGAAGCCTTGCGTGACAGAATACTGGTAATGACATGCATAGATTTGGCACGTTCATAATTATTTACCATTATAACTGATGTGATTATAGCTGAAATGTGATCTTATGACTGCTCTTCTTGTTAGACGGTTAAGCTATGCGGTAACTAGTTGTCTATTAGGGGATTATAGCACTTGATGGTTAGGAATTCAATGTATTAGTTAATGAATCTTTCTTAGTTCAAACATAGTAGCTAACGATGGTTAGTTAAGAAATAATGTCTGTTGATAAAGATGGTTGGGTGACAAGTAGTAATGTGTTGGCTAGTAATGATTAACAAATATAGGATGAGTAGCTGATAATAATGAATGGTGGATAAATGACGGTTTTGGTCTAGTAATGAACCTTGACTAGATGTTAGATGTTGACTGTTAAATAAATAGTAGTTAGTTGTTATCCCGTGAATTAAGGATTATGTGAAGAATAAGGTTTGGGATAATACCTAGAGGTTATGTGATGACTAGCGAACTAGTGATTCTATTATAATAAGTGTTGTTTAACTAATAACGAGTGATTGGGAAATATTGACTAGATAGATATTCTATGGTGATATGATTATGTTTATGAGTATTTTAGCATATGTTATTCGGTAATGACTATTGTGATGCTCATACTCGGTAAGGCCAGAGGATATATGGATGATGCGTTGATACCCGGCAATGACGGTGATTGATTACGATGATGATGGTCCTGATGTAGACAATTATGATGAGTTGTGATATTAATCATCTACCTTGCATTCATTCCTTCACGCGCATCGCCTATCACCAATATGTGCCTATGTCTATCAGCTGATATGGGATGGTTGCATTGATACAGGTGAAGAATATGCCTTATGTTGTTGTGTGTTGATTGAACCTTTTGAGTCTGGGGCGGTGAGGGTACGCATAGGCTCGGCTAGGTATTTGGTTGTCCGGAGTAGCTGGTTATTCATGTTGTTATTGATATTGTTGTTATCATTGTTATGATCATTATTATGGCTACCTTATGACAAATTGGTCATTGATCCAGTATCAAAATTTAAGGTGCGTTTTTGGCCTCTCCTATTATATGATTGCATTATTATGTACGATTATTTCACTTATAGCCATGTGGATTAGAAACCCTGAGTATGATAGTATTTAAATTCTAGTAAGTGTTATAATGAGGTCTTAAATGAGAATATAATGATAGAGGTTATGCTTCGAGATGACCTCATGTTTATATGTATATATTTATATATTTATCTAGCTATATGAAGATATGGCACTACCGTATATCCCTTCCTTCGTTGTTCATTTTGTATTGTCATTACTTCGCCTTGTGTATTATTATATATCTTTCTTTCGCTCCTTATTCGTATATGTACCTGGGATATATGGTATAACATTGACGTATATTGAATGTAGCTGGAATAAGATAGTTCACCCTAATACTTCCTTAGTCTTATTATGCTAGACTCTTAGACATGAACAGGATAGTTTTTCCTTATTATTCTCATTAACTCATTATATAATTTCTGGACTCTTGGGTGTAGTTTTCATTCTATTTATATGTTGTGTATATCTGTTTTGTCCCTTTTGAGATTCTCCGTGTAGTCAGCAAGGTGGCCTATGAGTTAGCTTTACCTCCATACTTTGTTGCTGTCCACCTAGTTTTCCATGTCTCTATGCTGCAGAAGTATATTCCTAACCCGCCACAAGTGCTTAGGTGGGACTCAGTCTAGTTAGATGGGCAATTGACCTTTGTAGATGAGCCCTCACTTATTTTTGCTAGTAATGTGAGGCGGTTGCGTACTAGAGAGATTCCTGTAGTTAAGGTTCAATGGAAGCACCGCCCAGTGAAGGAGGCCACTTAGCGGTTAGCGGGCGAGATGTGAGCCTAGTATCCTCAACTATTCGAGACTTCAAGTATTTCCTCATCTTTAACTTTCGAGGACGAAAGTTCCTTAGTAGTGGATGTTGTAATGACCCTTCAGGTCATTAGCCGTATTATTGCTTATTTTGCTGATAGAGATCCTCCATAGCCATCCCAAGTCATTAGTGGCTTGCTAGAATTGATAGTTCGGTTACCTGACGGTTCGTTTGGTTTTTAGAACCACTTTTATAATTGGAAGTCTTCATCGATTCCAAACGGCCACCGAACGAAATTTCAGTAAAATAATTTCGCATGCAAATCTCGACTCTGCCAACATCTATGTAAGATCAATTTTAGGATATATAGACCCTTGGTTCGGATCACATAGCACCCGAGCTCATTTCGACCAATTAGTCGAAAAGTCAAATATCGAAATATAGGGGTGTGGGACCCACAAGTAGTCTAAATGACCTCGTATGAAAAATCCGACTTCACCAATGCGTCCGGAATGTCGAATTTAGTGGGGTTACATAGTTCGTTTGCGAAAAAGGGAGTCCGAATGAGTTTGGAAGGTCAAAAATAAATTTTGACCTTGCGGGCCCATCTAAAATCGTATAAAAGGGGGCTTTTGACAGATTTTGAGCATTCTTCACCTCTATTAAAACCCTAGCAGCCCTGAAAGAGTGGTGACTCAAAAATTGGTCTTGTGGGTTGATTGGAAACTTAAACAACTTGTGTAATCCATCTTTTTACTACAAATCCAAGGTAAGAATTCCTCTAATTTGATATTAATTTCATTATTCCTTTACTCAAAACCCTAAATCATTGTGGGTCAATTGTATCCCCAAAAATTGAGTGTTTGACTCAAATTTCTTGAGGATTTTTAACTCCCTAAAGATAATTAGTCTATGGTTGGTCTTGGAAACTCCTTTCCAAGGGTGAAACCTAATTGGGGTTTTGGTGTCTATTTGAAACCCATGGCACAATGATGCTATAATGGGTATTTTCTTTCTTATTGTAATGCTTACATTATGTTGTTGATAGCATTGCTTGTGGAAGAGGAAGCTTCTCGGAAAGAAAAGGAAAGCTCGTTGGTTCGTGAGTTGCTTGGATTGAAGGTAGGTTAGGCTTACCCGTAGTATAGATTGAGCTTGTTTGTAATGTAATCATTGATATCTTGCGAGATTGGGCGGAAAATTCAGACGATAGTTGATTAAATGGTAAACTTGGGATTTATTAATTCCTATAGGCCATGGATTTGTAAGGTATGATATTTGACCCTTAGCCTAGGACCTTGATTAGCTTAATTGTGGTCTCATTACTAGTGTGTGAACATTATAGTTGTCTAAGTAGACATGAATGGTATACTTCTCTATCCTTAGGAGTGTATTGACCTATATAAAATGCTTAGATAGGAGATGACATTGGTGTTGGGTTGTCTTAGGAAGAATACTTGAAGAAGATTTCTCTTATATGCTTAGTAAGGATTGATAAGCCCTTATGGTGTGACTTAGATAACCTAGCCTAAATCTGGGTAGAAGTTTATCTTGTAGAAGTGACTTTACTATTAGTGGGAGTTAGAAGTGGGACTTGACCCACCTTAAGCTTGAACTAAGTAACTCCTTGGTAACCTAGATACTTGATGAGCATCTATATTATGTTATTAAGATTAAAAGGGTTAAACCCGGTTGTCGGTTTATGAATAAGGTCGATGGTTGAAAAATGTGTATTCTTGATTGTTGTCTTATTACCATGTTATGGATAGCCAAGGAAATATGGTAATTGTGTATGTCATCTAGATGCTCATGCCTATGCTTCTACTCGCATGTCATAATGATGACTAGTAATAAAGTGTGATGGTTTATGCATCTTACATCTCTATTACTCGATTATTGTGAACTTGTGTATGTTTATTGATTTGGGGCCATTTATGTGTGTATGTTGTTGTCTTGGAAAATATTGATACAATGATGATGCCCGGTAAATCCGAAGGAATTATTGATACTATGATGATGCCCGGTTAATCCGTAGAAATATGTGATATTATGATGATGCCCGGTTCGAGTCCGGAGGAATATGTGATATTATGATGATGCCCGGTTCGAGTTCGGAGGAATATGTGATATTATGATGATGCCCGGTTCGAGTCCGAAGGAATATGTGATATTATGATGATGTCCGATTTGAGTCCGGAGGAATGTGTGATATTATGATGATGCCCGGTTCGAGTCCGGAGGAAAGTGTGATATTATGATGATGCTCAATGAATTCGGCAGAATATGTTGATATTGTGATGATGCCCGATGAATCTGAAAGAGGTAAAAACATTTTGATGCCATGTGGGGCAAATTTCTTATATGCATTGATATTTGTAAGGTTAGGCCGTGTGGGGCCAACCGCCTATGTGCTAGAATTATGAGGTCTCTATTGGTAAATTATTAATTGTTTCTTGTTCCAAATCACTATATAAGAGGTGTGACTCTATTTGATGCTAAACTAGCTACTAGAGGAAATTTATGCCTAATATTAAGTTACGGCTTAGTGTTATATGTAAATTTGCATAAAAATTCAAGGGCTAACCTAATATATATACTTGACTTGAATAAGAGGTTATATTATGAAATATTGCCTAGTAAGGTGGCTTATGTTATAATTATCTACTTCTAAAATATATGATAATTATTTGGAACCTAGAAGCCTTGTAAACTAGTTGGTGGACTTTACTAGATTAAAATATGGAAATTAGTCCTTAAGGTTGTGACATGCTTGGTGATGATAGATATAGTATTGCGTGATGGATAGTTAAATTATATCCTAATAGGTGAAGTTTAGATGCCTTAATTGATAACTCATGTCATGATGATGCTAATTAAAGAATGACCTTATGATAGTTGAATAACCTATACTATGGGTGGCTTGTAGTTTTTTCCCCAATTTGATGACTAGTGATTTTAAGACTTGTAATCTTTTGACTTTTGAAAAAAATAAGGTTAATTAGTATGGACCTTGCGGTATTTATCAATGAATTATAGAACTAATGATTACATGCTATGCTATGACAATGTTGCTTTCTTTATGTTGAATTATGGTATGGGTACTTGGAATTGGATTTCGGTAATGAGTCATGGCGGGGTTGTGCTACCTACGGTTTTTGATAAATTGATGGAGTAGTTGTACTTTATGATATTATTGGTTGTATTCTTTTGTGTACTCTTCGATGGTATGGGATGCCGTGATGAGTTCTTTGTTTTGCTCTCTTTCGTGTACTTCCCGGCGGTATGGGACGTCATGGTATGTTCTTGTGTGTATGTTCTAAAGATTGTTGATGATGATTATGGCAAGTAGATGTTTTGCTATTGTGTATATGGTTG
This sequence comes from Capsicum pubescens, assembly GCA_030864215.1. Classification (NCBI taxonomy): domain Eukaryota; kingdom Viridiplantae; phylum Streptophyta; class Magnoliopsida; order Solanales; family Solanaceae; genus Capsicum; species Capsicum pubescens. The sequence continues at coordinate 22,286,150 of CM061546.1, read as the reverse complement.
TATGCTTTCGAAATAATACTCAGTTGTTATGGTGATTATGGAGTATATTGAAATAGTATGTCATGTTATTGCTTTAATAGTATAGATGTTACAGTGGTATCAAAGTAGATTCAGGTACGATCCTATCCCTTGACTTTAAGATCATTGTCTTTCTTTATATCATCTTTACATTATATTGGAGCTCAGTCGGCCGATGATGCCTACTGAGTACCAGTGTTTTGGTACTCATACTACACTTCTGTACCTTTTTGGTGCAGGACTAGGTTCTAGTTGCCTCCGTTGAGCTAACGCAAGAATTCACAAAATTTGTGCGTAATTGGTGAGTGATTACTGACGGAAACTCAATAATTGAGTCTTCAATTGAGCAGTATCGGTCCATATATTTTGAAAGCGTTTAAAATTTGGTTCAGGTAATAGTGGTGCTTGGTGAATTGAGGATCTTCGATTAGAGAACACCATGATTTGCAAACGGATTTGAACCTTAGAAGCGATTTTTCGGGGAGTTTCATCAGTATATTGATGGTGATATCATTGGGAAAAGTATTGATATTAGTCATTATGATGATTTTTTTGGCAGAAACGGGGAGACTTTTGCAGGACTACGTGATATTTTCAAGAACTTTGAAACTGATATGTTAAAAGTGCAATTATCAATAGTAATTAATAATTATGCAAACACTAAGATAATTCCTAGGATAGGGTTTTTATTTTCTTTTGACAGCCGTATTAGCAAATAAATCTAATTCAAAAAATACTTTGTCAATCATTTATGAATAAAATATGTATTTAATGTGTATAATCTGTGGTTGCGTTATGGTGCATATTTGGTATAGATTATGGTACCTTAGTATTAGTATGTATTATTTGATATATAAAAAAGGCATAATACATAAACATGCCTTTTAACTTGACCACAAATTACATCTACGATCTTCAACTTTGGATGCATATAAGTAGAAACTTAAACTTGTATAAAGTTGAACAAATAGACATACGTCCTATGTGTCATAATACACGTAGGATGCCATGGAGGACAAGAATTGTCCAAGTGGGACGCCACACAGGACGTGTGTATCTATTTGCTCAACTTTGTGCAAGTTGAGGTGTCTACTTGTGCGTATCTAAAGTTGGAGGTCATATATGTGATTTGAATACAAGTTGAAGGACATGTTTATGTATTGTGCCTATAGAAAATGGTATATATTATTATATTTATGTGGTAGTTAATTTATTTTGTTAATAGTATAAGTATTCAATAGGTATAGATTGTAGGTGAAAAAAAGGAAAGGCAACAATTTACGAGAAAATTATGGGAAAAGAAACGTTTTGGGGAAGAATAGAAGACAGCCATTATATCTTTTTCTTTACTTGTTAGATTAAATAGGATGAATTAATAGAGGAGGAAGACAAATACCAAAAAAACAGTTCATTTACCTAAAACAACTCTCCACCCCCTCCCCCCCCCCCCAAAAAAAAAAAAAAAAAAAAAGCCAAAATCACCGAAAATTTATTCTATTTTCAACAAAATACATCAATTTTTTCTTAAATTATTATATTTTGAAATTAAAAACTAGCTTTTCTAAATAAGAAAAATATATGTATGTATTGCAATTTAAGGTCTTAAATTGTGTAGATATGTAATTTTCCCATTTAAAAACGTGATACATGTTGGACTTGGGAGCACAAGCTTAGACTAAAATGGTATCAAAATTTCAAGATTCGTTATTACTTTCAATAATCCTAAGCAATCAAGTTGAAATTTATTCTATGTATGTGCACATATTTTTCGGGGTATATATGGTAAATTTAGCAAGAAGATAGAGTATGAAGAAATTTAAACGTCAAATCTATATATCCAAGTTAGTTGTTTTGAAATTTGAAATATAGAAGTAGAAAGAAATTCATGTGTGAAAAGGATTAAATACATCCCTGAACTTTGCTAGAAGAGTCAAATATACTTCTATATGGTTTTTATTTTAGTAAAAATATTTAAAATCACTTTTTCATTTTCGTTCTCGCAAAGTTCAGGGATGTATTTAATCCTTTCCCTGAATAGATCAATTTCTAAAGGAGGGTATATATATGAGCTCTCAATCAAGTATTCAGGGGTACATGTTCCGTAATTGTAATGTTTTTTTTTTTTCGTTTGATAAGTTTGTTTATTTAAATTGAAAAATGAATAATTCCCCCCTCATTGGTTTGAAAATAGAGTTATAATATCACTATAAAATCGCTAATATTTACTAGACGAGTATGATCTATTTTAATTTTAGTCCAAGGATCTAAGAAGGGTTGAGAGAGTAATTTACCAATTAATTCAAACCCATTTTCCTCCCAATAAAATCAAACCAACCGAACCCGTTTTGCAGCCTCCAACGCCTGACCAAGACGAGAGCCACAACTGACATATTGCCTGAATGTCTCATTCAAAAAATACTTTGTTTTCTTAGTTACGAAGAAGCAATAAAGATGAGGATCCTCTCTAAAACATGGCTGCAAGCCTGGTCGACTCTACCCAACTTGGAACTCAAAGTTGATTATCCAGGCAATATGAAAAAAGTGATGGACAATGTCATGGAGAGATATAGGAAGGAGAAAATTCCTATAGAAAAACTTGAATTATCACAATACCATAATGATTCTCTATCTTTTGTAACATTAGACGAAAGCATACTTCAGACTCTACTTAATAGTTGTCCCTTGATTGTCTCTTTCATCCTAAAGTTCTGTTCGGGGTTGGAAAAGATTGGGCTGCGGAATCTTCAAAAGATCAAGTCAGTTTTCATTAGGATATGTAAGAACCAGAGTGTTAAAGTTGAAGCACCAACTCTTGAACACTTGTCTTATTTTGGTTTATTGAAAGGATTGGATGTTACTGAATGTCAGAATCTAAAATCCTTAGATCTAACAAATGTTACTATATCTGATGGATTCCTACAGAAATTTATTTCTAGATCTCAATTCCTCGAGAGTTTGATATTAGATGATCTTTCTGATGTGTGGGAAAGGTTCAACACTTGCAAGAGTCAATCCTTGAAGATCCGGAATTGTGATGGCATAAAGGAGATTGATGCTACAAATTTGGTAACAATTGAGTATCAAGGAAAACAAACTCCTGAACTTAAAATTGCTAGAGAGTCATGCCATCTGAAGCACTCAAAAATCGTTCTTAGTTGCTTCCGTTTAGATGCTGCATTGTTTGGTAAGTTGCGGAAGTTCCTATCAAATTCAGCCTCTTGGTCTCAAATTTCCCTTTATTTGCATGATTGCACCAAGATCAACATGAATGATTTGCTACTGCACGACAGAGTTTCTATCCCCCAAGTGGACGTTTTAGACTTAAAAATAGAGTCATATCAGGAGTGCCCAACTTTCGTGGATGTTTTGCTATTGAGTTGTCATCCTAGAGACTCAACCTATCATCATATGTCAAAATCAATAAATGTTTCATTGATCGTTTAATGTATTCAAGTCATTCTACTTCTCATGGAAGGGAGTCTTGGCATAGTCAATTAATAGGAATAAAAGCTTTTGATGTGAACAATCAGCCGTTGCAACTCAGAAGTGAGGAGTGGGATACAAGCGCCCTTAGGGAGAGGAAGAAAATTTATTTTTTATTAGATTGGCGATGTAGTTAATTTATCACATTATAAATTGAATGCACTTATTCATTTCTAAACTTTATCAATCTGTTTTTCTGTATGAATTCCTCTTTTCACATCTATCTTCAAATTCACAGCCACTTACTAATGACTATGCACTCAAGTTGCATATTTTTTTTTTAAATCCTGTTCAATGACAGATTTCTTTTCCTGCATGATTTTGCCATGACGTAGGGGTGAAATTCAAATTATGTCATCTCATTGCCAAGAGCAAACATGTATCAAACAAATAAGTACAAGTTTTGAGTTCTAATCTTGTCAAATAACCTAGATCAATTACTCATTAATTCGATCACTTTTGTACAAAATTCTCGACATATATATACACAACACCTAATTGTTACAAAAACAACATACCTGGTATATTTTCACAAAGTGGGGTCTGGTATCACTCCTAGCGGAAGATTTTTTATTCTGAATTTCTCACAATTCTGTTATGTTATCAGAATCAACCTTCCACTATAGTAAGATCCTTTCCTCTTGCGGTAGTCCGTTAATTGAACTATTATGTCATTGATATTAATGATTTAGTAATCAGATTTAGCAATGTTTCAAACCTTGAAGCAGTTGACTCTTTATGCCTCAACGTTTATTATCTCTATCGTGAGTTCTTAAATTTTCGTTGCCTATTCTCACAATCTTGGCAGCAACATCTTTAAGAGAGTTGGTTCTGGAATGTTGTAATCTTATGCCTGTTTCGTTATCTAGTGGTGTTGTGAATTGCAATTCTTTAAAAAAGCTTTCTCTATTTAATATGACATTAGACGAAAACATGCTCCAGATTCTACTTAATAGTTGTCCCTTGATTGTCTCTTTCATCCTAAAGAAAGATTATCTTGCTTGGTCAGAGATTACCTCGACTGCCTTTCTTCAACTTAAGCATGCTTTGAGCTCTGTCCCCCTTTTAGCACTCCTGTATTTGTCGAAGATATTCTCGGGTTTGAGACTGATGCTTCTGAGACTGGGATGGGTGTTGTCCCTTCCCAAGTGGTTCATTTCTTTAGAGTTGTCATCCTAGGAGAGTTATCCTTGGATCAATCAACGATTGCATGTTTCATGGCTTGTTTAATGTGTATGAAGAGTTTGAGCCATTCTATTTAGATCAAATGGGCTTTGATCATTCCCTGGTTTTTGCGTATTGATCTTTGAATGTGAAACACCGATTCCTAGCAATGAGCCAACGGTAAACAAAGTGAAACTTTTCCAGACTGAAAGTCAGAGAAGTCAAATGTATATCAGGACTGCCCGTTTGGATAGGATTAAAAAAATAATTTTTTAGCTTAAGTGATTAAAAGCTTAAAATAAGTGTTTATAAATTAAGCAGATAAGTGTTTGGATAGAGGTGTTAAAACTGGAAAAAAAAAACTATTGATGTGTTTGGTAAAAAAGTGAATTAATTGAAAAAAGAATTTAGTTGTCATTAATTTTGATAAAAAAAGCCCATTGATGCGTTTGGTAAAAAAGTGAATTAATTGAAAAAAGTATTTAATTGTTATTAATTTTGATGACTTCTAATAAGAAATTTTTTTACCATAAATATATTTAATTAATTTTCATCTCTTACTCTTAAATATTAGGAAAAAAAAGTGAAAAATACAATTTTGTTTAAAGCAAATAGTTTTAATGAAGGCTAAAAGTTCAATCAATATTTTTAATATCATTTACACTTTTACTATAGTATAAATATAGATATATATTTAGTGTATGGAAAAGTTAAGGGTTCACAGGTAAGTAAAAGAAAAGGAGGATAAATCGGATTCGTGTGGATAAATTATGCAAACAGTAAACCATTAGAATTAGGATTCCCAGCAAAAGGTGTTTCTTTAACTGCCGTATTTGCAAAAATAAGATCAATAAATTTCTATTAAAATTAGGGTTCTGAATTCTGATCCTTCAAAAATCATGGCTGACATATTGCCGGAATGTCTTATTCAAAGAATACTTTGTTTTCTTAGTTATAAAGAAGCAGTCAAGATGAGTATTGTCTCTAAAACATGGTTGCAAGCCTCGTTGACTCTTCCCAACTTGAAATTCACTGTTGATCATAGCAATGGCAATATGAAAATAGTAGCGGACAAATATCATGGAGAGATATAGAAAGGGGAAAATCGCCATAGAAAAGTTTGAATTAGGGACAACGCCATCGAGAGATAACTATGTCAGTTCTAGAGTTCTCTCTCATATTGATAAGTGGCTTGACATTGCAATTCAGAATGGTGTAAAAGATCTTGTCCTTACACCTGGATCACACCGGTTGCCTATTTTCACAATCTTGGCAGCAAAATCTTTAAGAGAATTGGTTCTGGAATATTGTAATCTTATGCCTGTTTCGTTATCTAGTGGTGTTGTGAATTGCAATTCTTTGAGGAAGCTTTCTCTACTTAATGTAAAATTAGATGAGAACATGCTCCAGACTCTACTTAACAGTTGTCCCGTGATTGTCTCTCTGATCCTAAGGTACTGTGCGGGGTTGGAAAAGATTGAGCTGCTGAATCTTCAAAAGATCAAGTCAGTTTCCATTCAGAAATGTAAGAACCAGCGTGTTAAAATTGAAGCATCAACTCTTGAACACTTTTCTTATTCTGGTTTTTTTTTGAAAGGATTGGATGTTTTTGAATGTCAGAATCTGAAATCTTTAGAACTACCAGGTGTGTATATATCTGATGGATTTTTGCAGCACCTTATTTCTAGAACTCAATTCCTCGAGAGTTTGATGTTCGGTAGTGTTTTATGTAGGTCAGAAAGGTTCAGCACTTTGAAGAGTCGATCCTTGAAGATCTTGAAGCTTCGGGCATTTTTTGGCATAATGGAGATTGATGCTCCAAATTTGGTATCAATTGAGTACGAAGGATGTCAAATTCCTGAGCTTAAATTTGCTAGAGAGTCGATCAAACCGAAGCACCCAAAAATTCTTCTTAGCCTCGTCAACGATGTAAATGCAACATGGTTTGGTAAGTTGAGGAAGTTTCTATCAAATTCAATCTCTTGGTCTCAAGTTTCTATCAAATGCAACACGGTCAAGATGAATGATTGGCAACCAGACCGCAGAGTTGCTGCCCCTCAAGTGGATGTTTTAAACCTAAATATAAGATCATTTAGGGACTACCCAGCTTTTATGGAGGCTTTTCTATTGAGTTGTTATCCTAGGAGACTCAACCTATGCTCCAGTATTCAAATGAATAAATTCTTCATCAATCATTTGATGTATATAAAGAATGTGAGTCATCCTGCTTATCATGGAAGGAAGCCTTGGAATAGAAAATTAAAAGAAATAAAAGCTTTTGATGTGAATAATCAGCCCCTGCAACTCAAAAGTGAGAAGCGGGTAATAAGAAGCCCTACGTAGAGGAAGGAAGTTTATTTTTTATTATATTGGCAATAGTTAAATAGTTTGTTTAGAGATGAAAATTGTGCTCATAAGATTCTTATTGTGAATTTAATTGGTTAATATATGTTGTCAGAATAACTGAGACAGTTTGGTTTTATTAGACTATTGCTGCAGTCAGTTTATCTCCCTTGCAAATTGAATGCACTTTTTCATTTGTAAAAGTTTATTTTTCAGGCATTATCCTTCTCAAAATGTTCAATTTCTAGTGATAATTGAAGAATATAACCTTATATCTATAATGTCATTGTTTTTGTATAAGTTGCTTAGTTTGTCCAACTGCAGTAACCTACGTAGTTATGACCATTGTACTGAAATTTTAATGTAAAAATGTGATGATGAATTTCTACACGTCATGTCATTTTGAGTTGATTTTGTCTGAAATCCTGACGATCACCATTACTCATTGTTCTGACCACTTGTCATATAGCAAATCCTACGACCCCATGAGCACTGTTAAAATATTCTCAGTTAATAACCAATCTTGGAGAACAATGGACAATATATATATTGGGCCATGATTGATTGTATAGTATATTCTTTGTTGGAAAGAAAAAAAAAAGAAGGAAGCTTAATGAGTAGCTGGACAGAAAACAGAGGTAAGGAGAAGAAAATACTGCAGTGATTTCTTTTTTTCTGATTGCACTATGAAAGTAAAGAGACATGCCTATAAATAGGCTTACAATAAACTGAAAATTTTAAATTTTAGGTCCACTAACCCACTGATTTACTGACTACCTAATAATCTGCAACACTATCTAAACTTGCTAGAATAAAGGAAATTAACTACCAACTAACTTCCTAAAGACTTGGTCAAGTATCTTTGAATCATTTCTCAACACTCCCCCTTGATTCAAAACTGCAAACTCCAAGTTGACCTCTGAAGAACTCATGCTTTGCTTGCGGAAGTGACTTGGTGAAGATGTCTGCTGCTTGCTCATTTGTATCACAAGACTTCAAAATAATTTCTCCAGTAGAAACAAGACTTCGAATATAGTGATATCGAACATCTATGTGCTTTGTTCTACTGTCGAAAGCTGGCTTCTTCGTCATCGCAATAGCAGATCTATTGTCACAAAAAATCTCAGTTGCACCAGCTGGCTTCTGATTAAAATCTGCAATAAGTCTCCTAAACCAAACTGCTTGAAAGGCTGCTGAAGTTGCTGCAATATACTCAGCCTCTGAAGTTGATAAGGCCACCACTTCCTGCTTCTTTGAACTCCATGAAATTGCTCCGGATCCGAGATTAAATAAGAAACCAGATGTGTTCTTTCTGTCATCAATGTTGCCTGCATAGTCACTATCAGTAAAACCAGTTAATGTGAAATTTGTTACCTTAGAATACCAAATTCCATGTTCTAATGTCCCGCGATATATCTCAATATTCTCTTTGCAGCTCCAAGGTGAAGTTTGCTTGGATTGTGCATAAATCTAGATACGACGCCAACAGAAAAAGTGCCTTGTATGAGACAAGTAGTTCAAACCACCAACCAGACTTCTAAAATAAGTTGCATTTGCCATTTCAGAACCATCATCACGACACAACTTCTCATTGATATTCATAGTAGCAGCAACATTACAATTTACCATATTGAACCTTTGCAAAAGATCTGTTGCATACTTTCTTTGTGAAAGAAATATGCCATCAACTTCCTGTATCACCTCAAGACCAAGAAAGTAATGCAACATTCCCAAATCAGACATCTCAAAATTCTTCATCATGCAGTCTTTAAATTCAGTGACAATAGACTTACTTGGACCCATATATATCATATCGTCAACATAAAGACATACAACCAGAAAATCATTTTTACCTCCTCTTTTTATATAAAGAGTAGGCTCATTGTTACTCCTTTCAAAGCCACTCTCCTGGAAATAAGAATCAATTTTGAAGTACCATGCTCGTGGCGCTTGCTTTAAGCCATAAAGTGCCTTTTTTAACCTGTAAAATTTATCTTCTTTACCATTAACTACAAAACCTTCAGGTTGGGAGACATAAACTTCCTCTTCCAAATCACCATTTAAAAAAGAGGATTTAACATCAAATTGGTACACTGGCCAATTTAATTTCCCAGCCAAGGCTAAAAAAGTTCTCACAGTTTCAAAGCGAGCAACAGGAGAAAAAGTTTCGTCGAAGTCGATACCTTGTTGTTGAGAATAACCCTTTGCGACGAGCCTTGCCTTGTGTTTTTGAATGCTTCCATCTGCATGATATTTAGTTCTAAACACTCATTTGAGCCCAATAGCCTTCTTTCCTTCGAGCAAATTTACCAAGTCCCAAGTCTGATTCTTCTAAATAGCTAACAACTCTTCTTCCATAGCTTTGCACCATTTATCCTTTCCTTCAGCTTCTTTAAAAAAAAATAGGATCTGAAACAAGTAAAGCAAAATTACAAGATGTATTGTCAGCATATCTGGGATTTGGTTTTCTATCCCTTGTTGATCTTCTTAATGGAGTTGGCTCAGCTGAAGGTTCTTCTAATATTGGAGAAGCTGTTGGTGCAATTGATGAGGTAGTCGATGGGCCAGCCAAGCCAGGATCTGCTACATACTCTTGATCAACAATATTGTCAGAAGGCAACAATTGAATATTTGAACTTTCATTTTCAAAATTAAAGTTCCATCTTGCATCTTCATTAAACACAACATTTCTATTGACGTTAATTTTTCCACTCACTGGATTATATAGCTTATAAGCCTTTGATTGTGTACTATATCCAACAAAGATACATTTTTCATATTTTTCATCAAGCTTACGTCAATCTTGTGAATTTACCAACGCATAATCTATACAACCAAAGACACATAAGTGGCTTACCTTGGGCTTGTTACCTCTCCAAACTTCATATGGTGTTTGATTATACACAGCCTTGGTGGGGGAAATATTCAGCAAATAGACAATAGTGGCAACAACTTCATCCCAAAAGAATTTCGGTAAACTTCTCCCTTCAATCATGCTTCTGCCCATCTCAACAACTGTGCGGTTCTTTCTTTAGGCTACACCATTCTGCTCCGGTGTATAAAGTGTTGTGAGATACCGATGTATTTCATTTTCTTCACAAAAGGAACTGAATTCTGTAGACATAAACTCACCACCTCTATATGTCCAAAGAGTTTTGAGTCTACATCCACTTTGCCTCTCAACAAAAGATTTAAATTTCTTGAAATTATCAAATGTTTCAGATTTAAATTTCAAGAAATATATCCAACTCATACGACTATAGTCATCAGTAAAAAGAAAAAAATATCGACTTCCCCCTAAGGACTCAACACCCATAGGACCGTACAAATCTGCATGAACTAACTCAAGACAAACAGAAGCTCTCCAAGACTTGCCTAGAAGAAAAAACCTTTTTACTTTGTTTTCCATAAACACAACTTTCACAAAAATCAAGATTCTCAACTTTTTGTAATCCAAAAACCATTTCCTTTTGACTCAATAACTTCAACACATTAACATTTAAATGCCCATAACACAGATGCCATAGTCTAGTTTCATTATCACCACTAGCTACCATCGCACATTTCTTGACCATTGAAACTTCTAAAGGAAACATTTTATTGTTAGTCATTGGAACTTTAGCAATGGTTTTCCCAGATTTCTTTTTTTTAATAGTGTAAACACCATCGTCAAAAGAAACCGAGTATCCACTAATCATTAATTGTCCAATGCTAAGTAAATTATGAGATAGACTAGGAACAAACATCACATCTTCTAAAATATTAGCATTACCTTGGATGTTCATAATGCTAACAATACCTCTTCCTTCAACGTGAATCTTCTTGTTGTCTCCTAGCCTTACGTCTGACTTTTTGGACTCATCGAGCTCCTTGAACAAAGATCTTGTTCCAGACATATGGTTGGAACATCCGCTGTCCAACAACCAAACATCGTTAGGAGTCTCTTTTTCAAAATAAAGGTCCATGAACAGCTTACTTTCATCATCATTTTCCTCCGCAAAGCTTGCTTGTCTATTTTCATCCCTCTGTGTTTGCCAGCAATAAGCTTCTTTATGACCAGGTTTTCTGCAGTAGTTGCACAGAAACTTTCTGTTCTACTTCTCTTCATTTGATCCTTCTCTATCTCGACTTCTTCCTTGGCCTCTTCCACGACCTCTTCCTCGAAAACTACCTCTGCCTCGGCCACAATTTGCAAAGTTTTCTAGCTTATCTTTTTTTTAGTGGACTCTCCCTTCACCTGAAATGCCTTCTCTTCATTTTTCTCATGTGACCTTAGGATTCTCTCTTCATGAGCTTGCAAAGAACTCATTAGTTCATCAAAAGTATAATCAGATAAGTTATGAGATTCCTCTATCGCAGCAACATGTTCAAACTTTGGAGTAAGACTCCTTAAAACTCTTGCTACAACAGTTTCTTCAAATATATCTTCACCATAAGATTTCATTTGATTAACAAGAGAAGAAACTCTAGACAAATAAGTTTGAACAGATTCATTACTTTTCATAGAAAGAGTTTCAAAGTCATGAATGTAAGTTTGCAATTTTACCGTAATCACCTTGGCTGAACCTTGAAATTCCTTCTTCAAAATCTTCCATGCCTCGGAAGATGTAGTTGCTGTTGCAATTCTTGCGAAAATTGTGTCATGGACTGCTTGTTGAAGGAACAACGCTTTGTCCTCGTTCTTTTTTATCCCTTTCAATTTGTCTGCCTCTTCGTCAGAGCCTGCTTGATCCACAAAGCCTGCTTCCACCAACTCCCAAACCCCTTGTGATTTGAAAAGAGTTTTCATTTTGATACTCCAAAACTCAGATTCACTGCCATTTTGTTTTGCTCTCACACCTTCTCTTTATTTCCACTCAAATACTCAATTGATATAAGCCTCATGACTCACTCAATTTAAAAAAGAAATCGGGCTCTGATACCAGATTTGTTGGAAAGGAAAAAAGAAGAAGCTTAATGAGTAGCTGGACAGAACATAGAGGTAGGGAGAAGAAAATACTGCAGTGGTTTCTTTTTTCTGATTGCAATATGAAAGTAAAGAGACATGCCTATAAATAGGCTTACAATAAAATGAAAATTCTAAACTTTAGGTCCACTTACCCACTGATTTACTGACTACCTAATAATCTGCAACACTATCTAAACTTGCTAGAATAAAGGAAACTAACTACCAACTAACTTCCGAAAGACTTGGTCAAGTATCTTTGAATCATTTCTCAACATTCTTCAGATTTTGTCTCTTTTATTTGGGCATAATTAAATGTATATTAGTTGACATTTACATTTGTATATTAGGTCAATATTTTACAGCTCTATACTCCTATAATTTGGGCATAATTAAATGTATATTAGTTGACATTTACATTTGTATATTAGGTCAATATTTTACAGCTCTATACTCCTATAATTTAGGAGTTAATCTTGGTCTATCGATTTTATATAAAGTGCTTTGCACAGTATGAATAGAACACAAGTCTGAAATACTTTTCCATCATTCGAACCTTTATGGTATCCAGACCATTCTAAACTCCAATGAGTCTTCTCATCTCTTCTCAAGTCTTCCTATCGTTGCAATGACATCCATGGTGAATCCAAGTGATTCTATTATTCCTGCTAATAACACCAGCCATTTGATGCATAGGATCTCCTTCTTATCATTCTCTACATGATAATTCCTTCTTATCATTCTCTACATGAGCCACACTACCCATAGACACTCTACTAAGGGCATTAACCACTACATTGGCCTTGCCCGGATGATACAACACACTCATATCATAATCTTTTAGCAATTCTAACCATCTCCTTTGACGAAGATTCAGCTTCCTCTGAGTAAACACATACTGCAGGCTTTTGTGATCAGTAAACACATCAACATGAACTCCATATAAATAATGTCTCCAGATTTTCAAAGCAAACACCACAGCTACTAATTCAAGATCATGGGTTAAGTAATTCTTTTCATGCGATTTCAACTGTCTGGAGGCGTAAGCTATAACCTTACCTCACTGCATCAAGACACAACCCAAACCAACTATAGCGGCATCACAATACACCACAAAACCATCAGTACCATCGGGTAGAGCTAACACTGGGGCTGAAGTAAGTCGAGTATTAAACTCCTGAAAACTCTTTTCACAAGCATCTGTCCACTGGAACTTAACTTTCTTTTGGGTTAACCGGGTCATGGAAGACGTAATAGAAGAGAATCCCTTAACAAAATGACGGTAGTAACCAGCTAGACCCAAGAAACTCCTAATGTCGAACGGGGAGATAGGTCTAGGCCAATTTTTTACAGCTTCTATCTTTTGGGGATTGACTCTAATGCCTTCGGAGGAAACAATATGACCCATAAAAGCAACTGACCATAGTCAAAATTCACACTTGCTAAATTTGGCGAATAATTGATGATCTCTAAGAGTTTGCAGGATAATTCTAAGATGATTTGCATGGTCGTCCTCACTACGGGAGTACACAAGGATATCATCGATGAATACTATGACAAACATATCAAGATATTGATTGAACACTCGATTCATGAGGTCCATGAAGGCTGCAGGAGCATTGGTTAGCCCAAAAGACATGACAAAAAACTCAAAATGACCGTAACGGGTTCTGAAAGTTGTTTTTGGAATTTCACACTCTCTCACTTTAAGCTGATGATAGCCGGATCTAAGGTCTATCTTCGAGAAATAACTTGCGTCTTGAAATTGATCAAACAGGTCATCAATTCTAGGGAGAGGGTACTTATTCTTGACAGTGACCTTATTAAGTTGATGATAATCAATGGACATACGCAAAGAACCATCTTTCTTTTGCACGAATAGGACAGGAGCACCCCAAGGAGAAACACTGGGCCTTATAAAACCTTTATCTAAAAGATTTTTGAGTTTCTCTTTAACTCCTTAAGTTATGCAGGTGCCATACGGTAAGGAGGAATAGATATAGGCTGGGTATCGGGAAGAAGATTAATTTCAAACTCTATCTCTCTATCGGGAGGTACCCTTGGAAGATCTTCCGGAAAGACATCAGGAAACTCATTAACAATGCGAACTGACTGAAGGGTCAAAGCTTCAGACTTAGTGTCTTTGACTCTAACTATGTGATAGATGCAACCTTTGGAGATTAGCTTTCTGGCTTTGAGATAGGAGATAAAATGACTCTTGGGGGACACGGAACTTCCAGACCACTCAAAGATGGGCTCATCAGGGAACTGAAACTTAACCACACGGGTATGACAGTCAATAAATGCATAACAAGAATGAAGTCAGTCCATACCCAGAATAACATCAAAATCCACCATGTCCAACTCTATCAGATCAACAAGTATGAATCTATAAAGAACAGTAATAGGATAATTTTTGTACACTTGTTTAGCAACAACAGACTCCCCTACTGGAGTAAAAATAAGAAAAGGCTCAAAAATCTCTTCGGGACTCACTTCAAAGTTCACAGCAACAAGTGGGGTCACATAAGAAAAACTTGACCCGGGGTCCAACAACACATAAACATCAAAGTGGAAAACACGGAGCATACCAGTAACAACATCGGGAGAATCCTCATGCTCCTGGAGGGATGGTAGGGCATAAAATCTGTTTTGGCACTGACCTCCAGCAGTGCTAGAAGAAGTGCCTTGTGGAGGAGCTGGACGAACTGCGGAAGCTGATGTACTGGTGGCCTGCGCCTGAGGTTGAGTATCTCTGTTCCCCTGCCTGGCATACAGGTACTCTCTAAGTTTGTGGCCCAACTTTCCAGAACCAAAACAACCCCTCTTATCAGTTAAGCACTCACTTGGATGGTCCCTGCGACACTTAGCGCATGGAGGACCACGAGGTCTGTCACTCACGTTGTTCTGTAATCTAGACACAGCAGGCCTGTTCCCAGGATCCTACCTTTCTCTAGGTGCTGGGGCACTAGCAGATAAAGGTGCTGGGATGAATGAACGGCTCTGGAACTGAGGGCGGTTCCCTCTATGGGACCTAGCCTGGCTGTACTCATGTTGCTCGGATCTGCCTCTTTTGTTACGCCTCACCCTATCTCTCTCCCTTAGCTTATCTAACTCTATCTGCTGGGCATGGATCATCAGTTTGGACAGATCCATATCTCTATTCAGCATCACCGTCCTGCACTTTTTTAACACCAATCCAGAAACACCTGTCACAAATTTACTCATACTAGTACGGGTGTCGGCCATCAGATCTGGAGCATACTTGGCTAATTGGTTGAACTTCAAGCAGTACTCCTTAACAGTCATGGAGCCCTGTATCAAGTTCATAAACTCCTCAATCCTTTCTTCTCTTATCTCAAGCGGGAAGAACCTATCGAAGAACGCATCTTGGAACTCCTGCCAAGTCAAGAGAGCGACATCCTTCCCTCTGTTCTTCTTCCATACTACAACCCAGTCATAGGCAATGTCTTTCAACCTGTAAGATGCTAACTCAACACTTTCTCCTTCAAAAACATACATCACCTGCGTGATCTTTCTTACCTTCTCCAGGTACAACTGTGGGTCCTCACTTGCTTTCGACCCATAAAATTCTATCGGACTCATCCTTATAAAATAACGAAGTCTAGCTGCAGCCGAATCACTTCCTTACTGGGGCTGAACTGCAGTATGATGATTGGCTTGAATATTAGTAGTGATCACCTGGGCTAATACCTGAAAAGCTGCCTGGAACTCAGCATGCGACACATTTTCATTCAGAGGATTTTCAGGCTAAGGTGGCTGGTCATTGATTCTATGGATACTGGCTCGGCGAGGAGGCATATTCTGTCATAAGAGAGCACAATTTAATAGAAGAGAGAGACAATTGTAAGCACGACTGATTATGAAAGAAATAATTGACTTTTTCCTAAAACATCTTGTAGCCTCTTGCTCATAGATATGGTGCGCTACACATCGATGATCAAGACTCTACGCAACGTGGCTTGTTAGACTCCCTAGGACTCTCTTTAAACCTTAGGCTTTGATACTAAGTTTGTAACGCCCCAAAATCCCACCCTAGACGTCACATGGTGCTTAAGGTTACGAATAGCACCAAGCAAACCCTTTGATCCTACTACGGCATTCAATACTCATTTTAAGAATTTAAATAAGATAATTAGAAATAAATCTCATCAATCCATACGGTAAATATAATGTTCAAATCACAAGATACTGAAAAGTCCGACAACACAACCGACAGTCTAGTCTGACAGTGATACAAGTCAAATGGCCACCTTAATTTTTGAAGACATGATTGGAGGTCATCATTTAAAGGCTCAAGACTTGGTCACCCGAAGAGCACAAGAATATGCAAGAAAGACTGTAGACACATAATTTTGTCCCGTCGATGATATTTTTATTTCCGATGTCTCATAATTTAAGCTCACTTTTTATAATTTTTTCCCAAGAAAATAAATATCCACCTCACCTTTACTTATTTATGCATTTTACTTTTGTTTGTTTTTATCCAAATAACAAGCCATAACAAACTTTGTCTTATCCTAATATTCTAACAACCCACCCAACTAAAAATTGACAACACATCCTAACCCCTACCCTTCCTACCCACACCCCTTTGGCCCTACCCCACTAGAAATACATATATACACATATAGGGAACAAGAACAGAGGGCACGTTTTTTTGGCTCTCTTTTGTTTTTCTCCATTTTTCTATCATATACACGGAGGCACAGAGGAAAAGGGGGGAGGCCATTTTTTTTTTCTCTTCTCCTTTCCTTCTTCTTCTTCGCACCAAACATCCATCATATTCTCTACAATTCTCCTCACCAGAACTCACGCACACACCCAGATCTGAGAGAGCTGAGAGAACGCGAGTTCGTGAGTTGGTTACTGTTCCGGCGACAAACTCGCCGAAAACGCATCAAAGCCATCACGAATCTGGTCAAACCCATCGCAATACATCATAATCGGTATTTCTTTGTCGTTTTCAGTCATCGCTGAGGTTACCGAAGTTGCGCCGACTTAAAACAGTCAAGCGAATCTCGATTTGTTTTCGATTCTGTTCCAGCTCGTTAAAACCCGGTCCAAATTTCTTAGTCTCACAATTTTGTTAGCTCTGGTTATACTAGTTGTTAGGTTCTGTTCCTGTATTGGAGTTTTGGGTTCCTCTGTTTTGCGTTTCATCGTCGAAATCGGGCTTCGGGATTCATTGGGTGTTGTTCCTGTTTTGGGGTTTGGTTTTTCTGTTTCGTATCGATCAGTCCATTGAGATCAGTTTTGGAGTTTTTTTTGAGTTTTCTCAATATCAAGGTCAGAGTCGTCGTTGTTGAGGTTCTATTCGAAGTTCCAAGGTCGGGCTTCTTTAATTCTTATTATCAACGAAAGTCGATTATTGGAAGGTCCATCTCTACAACTTTTGCTTCTTATCTTATTTTAACTTGGTATATCGATGTTGTGATTATGAATGCTCGATGTTGTTGATGTTATGACCATGCGCTTGGTGATGTGATTTTGGTTGTTTGAGGAATGAATTTGATTAGTTTTAATGGCGTGATCGATAAAAAGGAAGTTGGGGGGAGGGAATTGAAAATTTAACAAAAAGAATAGATTAGGATTAATTTTGTTCGATTGTTCATGTGAAACGTGATAGAATTATGATATGTTGAAATGGATAGGCCAATGTAGATTCGGGTAAGCAAATTTAGGATTAAGTGTCTTGTGGAATGTTAGAATGTGAAATGTGTGTTGAACGTTTTACAATTTATTGTGTTTAGATTAAAATGTACTATTTGGCTGGGGAATGCCCTGAGGATTTGTGTTTATTTTCCGGGGAATGCCCCGACGTATTATGTTGGTGGAAGACATTCGTGATGAAGGTCCGAGGCATCGGGTAAAGCGCAGGAGCGTAGTTAGGTTAGCGTAGGATAGAATAGGATTTCTTTTCTCGCATTTTTCTATTTTTGGACTGTATAATAGGACTGAACGTTATTATTTTGGTTTTGGATTTTTGTTTAATGTTTGTGTGTTTTGTGTGGCTTATACATTCGTAGTGTTAAATTAGCCGATACGCTCTATCAAGCAACCGTGGTCGAACTACGGGACCGAGGGGTGCCTAACACCTTCCCCTCGATCAACAGAATTCCTTAGTCGGAATCTCTGTTCGCGGATCAGTTTATAGAGTCAAACTATTTTTGAAAAAGATTTTCAAAGGTGACTTGGCACACCCGATTTATGTCAAGTGGCGACTCTGAATTAAAATGTAAAGAGTCCTTTTCGAAATAAATTTTTAATCTTTTGTCACTTAATAAAAACCCTTTTGAAACTAAAAATCGAATCTTTTCGGGTTAAAAAAAAGTGGTGTGACAAAGACCCATTTTGAGCACAAGCAAGGCCGTGTGTGGAAGATTTCTTGGAGCATCAAAGACATGAGGACTCACGGTTTCGGAAAACACTTAATGGGTCATGATTTGGTCATCTTCATTAAGGGTATTTTGGTCACTTCATTGGGTCCAAATGCACTACATGGCCACCCCACCCTTTAAGGGTACTATTGTCATTTTGCCTTGTCTTGTAATAGAATATAAATAGAACATTTTAGGTCTTTTTCTCATTAGTTGTTCATTGATGTAAGACTTGAAACATGAAACACCTTTAGTTGTAGGGCTTGGAATAGCCACCACACCGAAATGAGGGCAACAAGTGTGGATATCACTTGTGTTGCAATGTTGGCTTGAGACGGTGTTTAGAGGAGGTAAAATTCCTCTTGTGTCAATGTAGGATTTAAGTTAACCGTTTTGTGTAGTGTTAAGGGTCCAAGATTACCATATTCTTGGATTCTTAAGATTATACCAACCAAGGTCTAACTATCTATCCATTTTGTTTATGTTGTAATCGTTTGTTTGTGTTCTTTGTAATTCAAATCTGTGACTTGTTGTTGTTGTTCTTCATCTTGTTGTTGTTAACATAGTTTATTGTTAGCTGTTTTTAGGTGATAAACACATCAATACATTATGTTCTTGTTGTTGTTTGTTGAATCCGAGTGTGGTCTTCAAAAGGGTCCTCGGATCTTTGATCTTGTGGATTGATTTTGAAGTGTGTTTCATGTTGTCCTTGTAATTCTTGTATCAGACAGAGCCTTTACAACTCAAGGAATAGGGAGTCATTGGGACAGACCCCCAACTGACTCATACTCGAATGAAAGGAGATAAATACAACTGCTTGTAATATTGAATATCTGGAATTTGATCCTCGAACCATGAGAACTCACCACTATAGAAATGTAGACGAAGGCGCTCAGAATCACTGACACTGCTGGGACTGAGCACCTGAACCTACATTATGAAACAATGTAGCACATAGACGTATATGTGGGCCAACACTTTGGGAATGTACTGAGTATATGAGGGTGTATGCATTTAAATAAACAATATCATACATTTTGTTAGAAATCATGCATGCTGATAATAATGACTCACAAAGCTTGAATAAAAATCAGAAATATTGACATTATAGATCATGAATAATGAAACATATATCATAAATCTCATGAGTCATTATATTTACCTCAAGAATCTGAATTTATCCTCTTGTTCTCAAAACTCATAAACTAAAGAAATCTTTAAACAATACTTTCAAAACTCATACTTCTTTATTAAGGAGAATAGAACTTCTTTAAAAAACAAAGAACTCAAAACTTTATAAACTTACGAATTTGGAATTGGGCGCTTTGGATATATCAAAAATCAAACTTTCGAAATATATACCTTTAGCTTAATTTGTGTAGGGGACTGCTTTGGGAGTTTCTTCTAACCGCCATAAACCATGTGAGCCCCATGGAGTCCAACGTTTTGTCCTTCTAAGGAAGAAACCTCACGTTGGGGAAGGCGTCATACTCTTGCCAGGGAGTATAACCTCAATTCAGTGATCACAAACTCGGTCTTAGGCCAACAGTTCTCAATCCTACGGTGGCACGTAGTTCTGGGGAAGTAGGATGCGCTGAACCCACACTTCCCACTCAGTGCTAAATACTACTCCTATACTCAGGCTCAAAACTTTTAGAAAATCCACCTCAAAATAATTGAAGACCAAGTCATATTTCTCTTAATTTAAATCATATGAAATTGTGGATTCCCATCTTAACTCAATATCAAAACATCAATCTTACTCAAATCTTGGTAAGTAATCTACTAGAGGAAAGCTTAAGATCATGACATCATAAAATCCAAACACATTCTTGATAAGAATATAATAACTCAAAACTTCCAAGAATAAAATCTCAAAATCTCAATACCAACTCTTTGGATTCAAAATTCAATACTTAACTCATTTCAATCCAAATAATAATTCATGCTCAATATCATTCTTGAAATTATTCAACAATATTAATTCGTAAAGAAAAGTGCAAATCATAATATAAACCTTTAGATTAAAACATAATAGAGAGAAATATCATTAAATCCACAACTTGAATAATTCATAAATTCATATTCCTCAAACAAGATAACTTGAACATAACTTAATTCATAAATCATAAATACTTAAATAAAAATCAACTTTTGGGCACAAGAACGGAAGGATTGTTCTTGTTCAAACTCCACATACCTCAAATTTATGAATTTGGATGAACTTTTAATTTCGAAACTCTATTCGTAGAATTGATAGGTGCTCCTTGAAGATCTCGAGCTGGGGGTTCCGATTCTTGAATTATTTTGGAAATTTAACGGGTTAATTTTGGTAGATCTTGATTTTTATTTGGAAAGCAGTGTGTTTGGTTTCTAGAGAGAAACTGATGAATATCAGTATATGTGGCCAATAGGAGCTTCAATCCCATGTTAAAACAGAAGGAGACTGAAAATTATTGGACCAGGGGGATTACCAGGGCGGCGCCACACCTAGAGCACTGTTGTACCCGAGGTGGCGCCTTGGCTAGAGCGGCGGGGAGACTAGGGCGGCGCCCCTAGATCGCCTCGAGCTACTGGAATGGCATACCAAACATGCTCTAAACGTGGTCCAAAAATTTTGAAACTCATCCGAGATGTACTATTGACTTGTCCCATCGCAACGCAACTTGAAAATAGAAAAACGGATGTCCGGAAGGTCACGAAATAATTCATCGAAGTTGAAGGTCCAAAAATAAACTAAGTGTTGGAACACTTCGCAAAATTCTAAGGGTATGGCTTCTTTTAATTCGCCCGGAAGACTTAAACGACGAGGGAACTTCACGGGGTCTTACATCTCATCTCTTCTCAAGTCTTCCTATCATTTCAATGACATCCATGGTGAATCCAAGTGGTTTTATTATTCCTGCTAATAACACCAGACATCTGATGCATAGGATCTTCTATACTCCTATAATTTAGTACTGCAACTTGTTTTCTTGTGAATAGGACCTTCCCCTTAATAAGAGATTTTGGATTTCGAACCTTGATATATGGAAAAAAAAAATCATGTTAGGAAGTGCTTTCTTCTTAAATGGATTTTACGCGGCATGAATTTGAATTTTGAATTAGTCGAGACTCTTCAATGAGTACCAAGTGAATTAAATGAAGGTTGTGTCATGGATCAATTTCAATCAGATCGGTGATTTATCTAAGCAACCCGCCAAAAAAGAAAGTTATCGTTACATTTTGGCATACATTAAGTCTAGTCCATACATAACGTAGTTGAACATATATTTAAAATTTAAGAACTTAAATTTATTTTTGAAGCTCACATTCTTGATATCATTTTTGAGAACAATGACCTATATTATCAGCCATAGCCATGGTTAAGTAAAATCTTGAATTAAATAAAATACATTTATTACCACTTCTACTCTTGATATATTTCGCAATTCTACTTTGCACATGATTCAATTAATGACCTAATTGCTTGTTAATTGCTTATTATGCTATTTGGATAACAAGGTCATTAAAATCTAATGACAAGGATATGTTATTTTTGTAACATAATTGTGAGAACTCTTATTATATTTTCATTTAGTTTTACAGTAGAATGAATTGTAAGTCAGAAATATATTTTGTTGCGTGCAACATAATGGGGATTATGTGTAGTTTTCTAATTATTTCCGAGTTTTATAAGTTGAATTAGTCATATTAACTTTCTCGTTCTATTTAGATTATTTATTTACTTAATCAAAACGGCTTAGCTTCGATTTTGACTTTCTGCAAGTGAGAAGGAGTTTTTTAAGTTGTTCAATATATATTTTTTTATAACCGTGGTGTTCGGGCCAGCTTGCACGCAGCTCGACTAAATCCACGAGATACATGGCACCTCCCACCAGGAACAGGTACCTGAGACCTCATGGTGCTCATTCCAACTTCATTGAACCACTAGGTCACACCATCGGGTGCAGTTGGTCAATATTCCCTCCATGCACGTATAGTTTATCTGAACTTCAAATAGTATTCAAGATCTGTTAGAGTTTGTGACCCGAATTTTATTGACCTGGCCCGAAAAGATTGCAGTGTGACCCATATTGGTAAACCTGTAATTATGAGAATTTATTGGAGATCTGTGGTGATCGCGGTGCGACCTATATGTTTTTGGGTTTAGTATTTTCTTGTAAGCACGTATCATATAAGTGTGGTTTAGAGGGTTGTCTTTTGATGGTTTTTCATGTGTCATTGATATTTCGGCTCCTCCTTGTACTCTTCTCCGATATAGTGAATTTTTCTCCTCCTCTGCCCGTGGTGTTTGTCGTCTAGTGTTTTCACTTAAAATCTGTGTGTACTTCTTGTTTCCTTTTATTTATTGTATTGCTTATTCCTGTTTGATTGCATAACAAGATCCATTATTTTCAGTTATCTAATCAATCACTTTATGGAAGTAAATTATTTTTCCATTTCTTTCGAAAATTTCATAATCTCTTCTCAAACTAAATATGAATCTTTCTATTGAATTGACTCTCATGCTCAATTACGTAATTACTTAACGTAAATTCTCATTTATGAATGACGTAGTGAATCTATCTTCTCTTCTTTGTCATATTCCAAAAGATAAATCGAAACCAACGTAAGACCGAAACATTTCGATGACTCTTTTGATAAGATAAAAAATATTTAATTGTCCTGGCGTTTGAAGACGCAATTTTCACGAGTTGTTGATCATAATCTTTCAGGACTTGAGAGAAGCCTACTCGCCGTTTAATTGCATGATTTGTCTTTCAAATTGATTGATTTTTTTGTTTTTACCCTTTGCTATTAAATCTATACCTAACAAACCATGAGCTTTTTTAAAGAGACGAGATATAACTTGTGACGTATTATAATACAAACATATAAACTTATACTTCATGTGGTCAGGAGGTTATGAGTTTAACCCATGGAAACAACCCCTTGTCTAACCCTTTTACGGATTTATACATAACGAGAATTTTAGTGCACCAAACTGTCCATACTCTAAAAAGAAACTTGTTTAACTCGAGCGGCAAAAGTGTCAATGACTCAAACTGTATAATTCCCATTGGAATCACAGTCAAACCCCTAAACAAGCATTCATGAGTGTATACACACATTGCCTTCTGCCGTGCATTCATCAAATCATAGGTTTTCCCATCATTTTATTTTGATAATCTACTTTCTGTGTCAGCTTTCACACACCTCGATTAAATTCATAGATATCAAGTAACCCCATCTGTCAATACTAAATAGAAGTCAAAGATTGTTCTACAAAGTTAATTTATATCTGTTTATTATTAGCCTCCCAGTGGTTATTTTCGCTAATGGGATTTTTTTGAAAAAACATAAAGAGAATTCAACATTAACTAGATATAAAAAGTGTAAGACCCCTTGGCCCTACCTGGCTCAGCCTGGCCTGTGAATTTGGATTCACCAAAAAGCTGTAATTTTTATTTAATCTGTCAAAACTATAAAATTAGGGGTGTTCACAAGTAACTACATCGAACCGTGAATCAAATTAAATCGATTAAAAAACTGACATTTGGTTAGGTTGGTTTTAAATTTTAAAAATCGATACTTATGTGGTTTGATTTTGGTTTTACTTCAAAATAACCAAATTGAACCGATAAAAAATATATAAAAATATTCACAAATAAAATATAAATATTTGTACATTTTAAATTTTAATCATGAATTTAACTTTAGCCGTTGCACTTTCAATTATATGTCTCCATATAGTTGACAGTTTGTAGCCAAAATAGCTGTTTCAACTTTTGGATGCTTTAATTTGTGCAACATCTCCAATCTCCATGACATGATTGCTTGGTAGGTACTTGGTAGCTATGTTGCTCGAACTCTTCAAAAATGTCATCGTGTGCATGTCGGATTCTTCACAAGAAGTGCATTTTGAGAGGATCCAACACGGGTGCGATAACATTTTTGAGGAGTTTGAGAAACTTAGCTTGTTAGAATATGTTGGAAATTGCTTTAAGTTATTGCACTAGTTTTTAGCAAAATAAGTAGTTTAGATTTAGATGAATTTGAATTTTAAATATTTATAGTTTGTTTAGTTGTTGAGATAATTTAGGTTGTTTTAAATTTCAAATTATGCAGATTTTTGTTTTATGTTGGCTATTTAAAGCCACTTAATGCTTAATAAAATTATTGAAAGTTCATTGAAAGCTTGAAAGTCATTTCAATTCAAAGAGAGTCATTTTAACCCTGTTTTCGCTGCCCCATCTTTTTTTTAAAAAACCAACAGAATAGATTACATAACTGGATATTTATTGTGATAAATTGATAATTGGTTGTATTATGCTTTCCTTATTATTTGCTAGACTTAGTTGCTATACTTCTTATTTACTGCTGTATTCTCCTTTTTAATCTGCTTTGTTATGTGCTACTTCTTTGATGGTCTTTCCGAAACAATCTTTTTATTTCTACGAGGTAGAGTTAATGTCTGCATCCCACTTGTGAAAATACATTGTGTATGTTGTTATTGTTGTAAATAGATAATTGGTTATGTTAAGATTTTCCTATTAGTTGCTATATTTCTTATTTACGGACTACGGTTGTATTCCCCTTTTTAAGCTTGCTTTCTTATGCATCTTTTCGAAACAACCTCTCTATCTCCACGAGGTAAGGATAAGGTCTGCGCTCCACTTGTGGGAATTATAAATTGAGTATGTTGCTGTGTTGTAAATTGATATGGTTATTTTAAGCTTTTCCTATTGTTTTCTAGACTTAATTGGTTGCTATATGTCGTATTTATGGTTGTATTCTCCGTTTTGAACTTGCTGTGTTATGCATCTTTCTGAAACAGCCTCTCTATTTCCATGAGATAAGGGTAACGTCTGCGCTCCACTTGTGGGAATTACACCGCGTATGCTGCTGTTGTTGTACATGAGTCATATAGATGAAGCATGTTGAAGATGTTTATAGTATCAATTATATTCTGACTTTCTTTTTCTTTCCAAATATTCAGGACTCAAAATGGCCATGATAAGTTGTGACAGTAAGAGACCTTACGTTGAAGGGGACCAACTTGATAGATTTACCGCTCTTCCCATTAGTGTCAAACACCACATTCAAGAGCGCTTGTCTATGGAGGAAGCTGCAAGAATGGGTATTTTGTCTAGACCGTGGAGATATGTTTGGGCTTCAATCCCCAAACTTGTATTTTCTGCTCAAGTTTGCCAGAGAAAGCCTTTAATAGACGTGATTGATACAGTTCTGTTGCAGCACCATGGAGCTATTAAGACATTTGTCCTACAGATTTCATCAATACCTCCTTCTAAGCACTCAGTTATCGATCAATGGATGCTTTTATTGTCGAGAAATGGTATCATGAATCTCAACCTTCTGAATCTACAAGATGCTGCTCCGTATATATTACCTTCCTACATGTATGATGTAGAACTAGAAAGCTTGTGCTTGGCCAATTGCATTTTCAAGCCGCCGTGCAGCTTTAGGGGTTTCCACAAGCTCAAAAGTCTTTCACTACTTAAAGTCATCTTGTTATTAGATGACATTGCAGCTTCTTTCTTGTGGATGCCCTACCTTGTTATTCTGCAAGTTAACGCGTGTAGTGGTTTTGCTAACGCGTAAATATATGCTCCAAGACTTTCCCAAGTATATCTCCTTACCAGGAGAACCGAATCACTTGACTTGGGTCATTTCATGGATTGTCGGAAGCTGAAAACAGTTAGACTTGTATCATCAAAAAAGAATCAAGAGAAACCGGTGAACTTGACCTATCTACTCAACTGCTGGACTGAAATTCGCGATTTTACTATGGACAATTACTACCTCAAGTATTTTGCTACTGAAGTGGAGAGGCTCCCGGCATACCTACACAACTTGAAGGTTATGACTTTATTTGAGTTCGATTTTGATGATGAAGATCAAATCTTTTCTCTTCTACGAATGTTTATTCTTTCTCCGAATTTGAATGACCTTCATTTGGTGCTGAGCTCGAAGAAGAAGGATATTGGCGTGGAAGTGAATGTCATAAATCATTTTGAAGGACCATTCTACAGGACACTCGGAGTACTTAATCTTGAAAGATTGACAGTAAAAAACTTCCATGGTTCAAGAATCGAAATTCTCTTTGTGAAGTTTGTACTCGCATCTGCACCTTCACTCCTGCAGAGTACCATCCTTATTGAAGATGTAGAAAGCGTGGATCAAAGTGAATACTTGAAGATCACAAAGGAGTTGATGAGTTTCCCTCAGGCATCTTCAACATTTAAAATGTACGTGAATGTGATGCATCAAAATTAGGCATCTTGACTCAGGAGGGCTCGTTTCATGCTGGAATGTAAGTGGGAATACTGTTGATCCTTCTGGCCGTTGCGGTGAAAAACCAGCATCTGACTTGTCTGTACAAACCAAACTTTGTGCAAGTCAGCTAAAATCCTTTACGCGATTGCATGTCAATGTATACAAGTTAAACTCGAAAAGGAAATATCACATATAAATAAGTGATATTTATATGTGAGGTAGGTCAAATGTAGCACAACAGTGTGGTAGACTTATTTTAGCTATTATATGTTGTTTGTTGCTACCTATTATTTCTTGTTCTTATATACTCAGTTCTTCTCTAGATGTTTTTGTCTTGAGCTGGGGTCTTTCGGAAACAACCTCTTTATCTCACCTCTGAGGGAGTGGTACGGACTGCATACACTTTACCCTCTCCAGACCCCACTTTTTGGGAATATACTGCATATTTATATGTGAGAGTTGAACTAACTATATGGTACTGAAACTATGTTATATGATTATTTGGTTCCTCATTTCAAGAATGTTGGACATAACTTCTGATATATTTCTGCATATTCATTAGAAGAGTTTAAGTTATAATCATCGTTGGCGCAAACAAATTTTACACTTAAAATACACAAAATTAGAGGGGAACTCTGTAATCAAAGTTTGCGTATATTTTCTGTACACCAAGTGAAAAGATCGTTAAGTTGTGGGAGTAGTCTTATCGATCTTGTCTCATCTTAAATCCTGAGAGATAGAGATCATGATCATGATCACGTCCAGCCATAACTTGCGTCTTTATGAGCCATGATGAATTGACTGAAAATTATCACCGTCATATATTATCAAAATAAAAATATGATAAGTTATAATACGAAAAGCACAAATCCAAACAATCATGCATAAGAAAAAAGTGTGCTATCCTGGATCATAACACGACTGTTGGTGGCCTTCTGAACTGAGAGATAAAGGATTGAAATTCATTAGACTGAGTTTCAAGACATATTAATGAAGTTATATTAGTAAAATACATCTCTAATAATTAAAGATTTCTTAATGAATATGTCAAGTTAACGTGAGTCAAATTAAATAGAATGAAGGGATTGAAAATCATAAATATATCGTGTTAAATCCCACATATTATGCTGTGAATCTAAGATTAAAGAGAATTTTGTCACATGCACTTGTTATCAACTATGCCATAAATATGTGACTAACTTAGAAGTCAGTAAAATAATATATACTAATAGAAAACTATAATTGATATTTCTAATTATAAGTTGTTAGTGACTTTAATAGCATTTCTAATTTCTATAGTATTTAATTAGTGCGTAATAAAGTACCAAATATAGATTAATTATCTCTACCATATATATGGGGTGTTCATGGTTTGGTTTTTAATAAAACCGAACCGCAATCCAAATCAAACCGATTAAAAAAAACGATATTTAGTTAGGTTGGGTTTGGTTTTGAATTTTAAAAAACCGATACTAATTTGATTTAGTTTGATTTTACTCTAAAATAACCAACAAAATAATCAAACCGAACCAAATAACCAGTGCACAAGTACGCCCTTTATCATTTACACAGTACAATAGATATAGATATAGATTTACTGTATTGAAAAGTTAAGGGTTGACAGGTAAGTAAAAGAAAAGGAGGATAAATAGTAAATTATGCAGACAGTAAACCATTAGAAGTAGGATTCCTAGAAAAGGTGTTTTTAACTGCCGTATTTGCAAAATAAAAATCAATAAATTTCCATTAAAATTAGGGTTCTGAATTCTGATCCTTCAAAAATCACCAACTTCCCAGCAAGATCATGGCTGACATATTACCGGAATGTCTTATTCAAAAAATACTTTGTTTTCTTAGTTATAAAGAAGCAGTCAAGATGAGTATTCTCTCTAAAACATGGTTGCAAGCCTCGTTGAATCTTCCCAACTTGAAATTCACTGTTGATCATAGCAACGGCAATATGAAAATAGTGGTGGACAATATCATGGAGAGATATAGAAAGGGGAAAATCGCCATAGAAAAGTTTGAATTAGGGACAACGCCATCGAGAGATAACTATGTCAGTTCTAGAGTTTTTTCTCGGATTGATAAGTGGCTTGACATTGCAATTCAGAATGGTGTAAAAGATCTTGTCCTTACACATGGATCATACCGGTTGCATATTTTCACAATTTTGGCAGCAAAATCTTTAAGAGAATTGGTTCTGGAATATTGTAATCTTATGCCTGTTTCGTTATCTAGTGGCGTTGTGAATTGCAATTGTTTGAGGAAGCTTTCTCTACTTTATGTAACATTAGACGAGCACATGCTCCAGACTCTACTTAAGAGTTGCCCCTTGATTGTCTCTTTCATCCTAAACTGTTGTTTGGGGTTGGAAAAGATTGAGTTGCTGAATCTTCAAAAGATCAAGTCAGTTTCCATTAGGAAATTGAAGAACCAGCGTGTTAAAATTGAAGCATCAACTCTTGAACACTTGTCTTATTCTGGTTTTTCGGAAGGATTGGATGTTGTTGAATGTCAGAATCTAAAATATTTACAACTATCAGATGTGTATATATCTGATGGATTTTTGCAGCACCTTATTTCTAGATCGCAATTCCTCGAGAGTTTGATGTTAGATGGTGTTTCATGTTGGTCAAAAAGGTTCAACACTTTCAAGAGTCAATCCTTGAAGATCTTGAAAATAGTGAATTTTCGGACATATTTTGGCATAAAGGAGATTGATGCTCCAAATTTGGTATCAATTGAGTGTAAAGGATCTGATATTCCTGAACTTAAATTTGCTAGAGTGTCAAGCCAACTGAAGCACTCAAAAATCGTTGCTATCTGCCGCAACAATGTAAATGCTGCATGGTTTGGTAAGTTGAGGAAGTTTCTATCAAATTTTACCACTTGGTCTCAAGTTTCCCTTGATTTCTCGAGAACCTACAATTTGATCAACATGAATGATTCGCAACTGCACCTCAGAGTTGCTACCCCTCAAGTTGATGTTTTAAACGTAGATATACGATCATCTTGGGAGTTGCCAACTTTTGTGGATGCCTTGCTATTGACTTGTCGTCCTAAGAGACTCAACTTACACTCCAGTATTAAAGTGAATAAATGTTTCATCAGTCGTTTAATTTCTATGAAGAATTCGAGGCATTCTACTTCTCATGGAATGAGTTGTCATCCTAGGAGACTCAACCTACTCTCCAGTATTAAAATGAATAAATGCTTCATCAGTCGTTTGATGTCTATGAAGAATTCGAGGCATTCTTCTTCTCATGAAAGGGAGCCTTGGCGTAGTCAATTAATAGAAATAAAAGCTTTCGATATGAAAAATCAGCCACTGAAACTCACAAGTGAGGAGCTGGCAATAAGCAACCTTACGGAGAAGAAGAAAGTTTATTTTTTATTAGATTGGCAATGCAGTTAATTTATCACTATTTCAAATTGAATGCAATTATTCGTTTCTAAATTCTATTAATCTGTTTGTCAGTATAAATTCCTATTTGTACGTCTAGCTTTGAATTCTATTGTTTTCCAAAATATTTTGCCGGACTATTTGGCCCGTAGTTCAGTAGTCTGTTAAGCGCTGAAAATTGTGCTCAAGTTTAATCATAGGAATTTTGATGCTTTCTATTCAAATCTCCTGAAAGCTGGCTTATAGGTGTTATTTGACACCTAAATCTTTTCGAGAGTCTACAGACACGGAAGTTTCAAGAGAAATATGTTTTTTTCCCTTTGTCCACTTTGTTTTTTGTTTCTAAACACTGGATATATCTTTTGAAGATTATGTGGCATTTCTGCAATGACGGAATGAGTCTTTTTAAGTATTTATCTAAAGTGCTATTGGATCTCTCAATGCTTTAGTGAATTAATTCAGGCAATGAAGAAAAAACTAACGCCATTCAATAATGATAAGTATTCGTAAATTAAAAGTGCCTATTTGTCAAAATCATCCAGTAAATTCGCAATCCTATAGTGATCCATCTGCCATGTAAGAGAGAGACTTTCCGTCTAGATTAAGTGAAAAACATTCTGGAACCATCAAAAAGATTGGGGCAAAGGGAATTAATTTTTCCTCACTTGTATGTTGAATGAGCACGTGGTTGTATATGATATGCTAATGATGATCATAATGTAATATCATGTGGTTATAACAAGTTTTTCATCGTCCATTGCTTATTTGGGTCACATTCTCTAACCAAAGGGCATTCCAGTTGACCCTGAAAAGACCATGGCTAGTCTTTCCTGGCTCACTCCTGTTTCACTTAAAGATGCGCGAGGATTCCTAGGCTTGGCAGGCTATTACTGATCAACTAATTAAAGATTCTTTTGCTTGGTCAGAGATTGCCTTGACTGCCTTTCTTCAACTTTAGCAAGTTTTGAGCTCCATCCCAGTTTTAGATATCCTGGATTTGTCGAAGGTATCTCGGTTTTGAGACTGGGATGTGCTGTCCTTTCCCATGTGGTTCAATCCTGTTGCTTTTTTTTTTTTTTTTTGCCAGAAGTTAAATGTCACAGCAAATGGCACTGAAATTAATGGGTTATTTGAGTAAACTATTAAGAGGAGACTTTTCTTTAGAGTTGTCATCCTTGGATCAATGATTGCATGTTTCATGGATTGTAATAACAGGTAATTTGATGATATTAACAAAGACGAATTAAGCCAGTTTTGTTATCTTCTTTGTTTAAGATCAGAGTAGAAAAGTAACTTGTTTAAGTTTTGTGCTATTAATATTTTGTCAGGCTGCCCAATTTTTTATTGGGTAACCTAATAGAGTAGAATATTTTGTATACTAGCACAAAACTTAAATTCAATTATAATTTATTTACGATATGGAAATGTTAAGGGATGAAAGTTAAGTAATTAAGAAAAGGAGGATAAATAGTATTCCTTAATATATAGGATAAATTATGCAAACCGTAAACGATTTGAAATAAGATTCATAGAAAAGGTGTTTTTCCAACTGCCGTATTTGCAAAATAAAAATCAATAAATTTCCATTAAAATTAGGGTTCTGAATTCTGATCCTTCAAAAATCACCAACTTCCAAGTAAGACCGGAATGTCTCATTCACAAAATACTCTGTTTTCTTAGTTATGAAGAAGCAACAAAGATGAGTATTCTCTCTTAAACATGGCTGCAAGCCTCGTTGAGTCTTCCCAACTTGAAATTGAAAGTCGATAAGAAAATAGTGGTGACAAATATCATGGAGAGATATAGGAAGGGAAAAATCCCTATAGAAAAGTTTGAATTATCAAATTACTCTAATAATACTCAAGTTTTCACTCTTATCCCTTTTGTTGATAAGTGGCTTGACGTTGCACTTCAGAATGGTGTAAAAGATCTTGTCCTTAACTTAGATCATACCGATTGCCTATTTTCACAATCTTGGCAGCAAAATCTTTAAGCAAATTGGCTGTGGATGGTTGTACTTCTCTGTCTGTTTCGTTATCTAGTGGTGTTGTGAGTTGTAATTCTTTGAAAAAGCTTTCTCTATCTCATGTAACATTAGACGAAAACATGCTTCAAACTCTAATTAATAGTTGCCCCTTGATTGTCTCTTTCATCCTTGAGTATTGTCGGGGGTTGGAAAAGATTGAGTTGTTGAATCTTCAAAAGGATCAAGTTAGTTTCAATTAAGGCACATAAAACCCAGCGTCTTAAAATCCAAACACCAACTCTTGAACACTTGTCTTATTCTGGTTTTCCAGAAGGATTGGATGATGTTGAATGTCAGAATTTGAAATCTTTAGAACTATCAGATGTGTATATATCTGATGGATTTTTGCAGCGCCTTATTTCTACATCGCAATTCCTCGAGAGTTTGATGTTATATGATGTTTCATGTGGGTCAGAAAGGTTCAACACTTTCAAGAGTCAATCCTTGAAGATCTTGAAGCTTCGGACATGTTTTGGCATAAAGGAGATTGATGCTCCAAATTTGGTATCAATCGAGTGTAAAGGATATCATATTCCTGATGGATTTCTCCAGCATCTTATTTCTAGATCTCAGTTCCTCGAGAGTTTGATGATAGCTAATGTTTCTGACAGGGAGTTGGGAAGGTTTAACATTTGCAAGAGTCAATCCTTGAAGATCTTGAAGCTTTAGAATTGTGATGGAATAATGGAGATTGATGCAACAAATTTGATATCAATTGAATATAGGGGAATTCAAATTCCTGAACTTAAATTGAGAAGAGAGTCAAGCCAACTGAAGCACTCAAAAATCGATCTTTTCTGCAACAGCAATGTAAATGCTGCATGGTTTGGTAAGTTGAGGAAGTTTCTATCAAATTCGAACTGTTGGTCTCAAGTTTCCCTTTATTTCCCCGGCTGCAGTAGCATCAACGTGAATGATGTAGACACCTAATTTTGTCCTTCCAAAATTGAATTTTTATCCATTTTTAGCTCACCTTACTATATACCCTCACCCATGTGATTATACCCCACAAAAATACAAAAATAACAAAAATTCAATAAATTCCTAACCTTATCCTAACAAACTTTATCCTAATCCTAACAACCTACCCCCACCCCTACCCATACCCTCACACCTCACCACCCCACCCTCTACCTACCTACCATACCCCTACCCCACGTGACCCCCTCCTTTTCCTTGGCCAAAAGAAATATACACAGGGGGGAAACTTCCAGGAAAAGGACCATTTTTTTGGGTTTTGACTTTAGGATAGATATATATATGTAAACAATACACATACGGGGGGGATTCATTTTTTTCCAAAAAGGAACAAGAACACGTTTTCTTTGTTTCTGCTGGAAAACACCACCACAGACCCTTCTTCCATTTTTCTTCACAGTGACCATACTCATACTCACTGATTGAAAATCCACTCACCACCTTCTCAATTTTCACTCTCACACACCGCACACATACACTCTATTAAAGCTCACACACACACGACGAACATAGAAGAATAAAATCACAAGGAATAAGAGCAAAAAAAGGGTGTGAGAACCAAAGGAAAAAAAAAGAAATTCGGTTATTGGGCCACTATTCCGGTGACAGTTTCGCTGACGCTCATCGCTCTCTTTTGGTCTCCGGGAGAGTTTGAACCGGGAAACGATAATCTCACCGGAACAGTCCATTTTTCGAACATTTTCAGGCGACCCCAGTTAGAAAACACCCAAGCTCGCCGGAATCTGACCTACTTCTGTCAGTTCTGGCCATCGCTAGCTCGCCGGAGTTCGAGTTGCGCGAGTGTTTAGTTTTTATATTTGATTTTTTTTAAGCTGGGGGTTCCTCTATTTTAGTGGTTCATCGTCAAGAAATGGGTTTTGAGTTCTATCGGTTGTCGTTTCTGGGTTCGGATGTTGGTTTTCATATTAAGGTTTTCAGCCTTGGCTTGAAAATCTGTTCAGCTTTTGGGGGGTTTCATTTGGAGATTCTAATCGTTTCCAAATCTGATCGGTTGTTTGTCTAGGGATATTGAATTGGACTTGTTCGTTCGTTGAGGTTCGGTTCGAGATTTCGATCACGGTCTTAGTCGGAAGGAGAAATTTTAATTGAAAGCGACGTTAAGGTCTATTTCTCATCTCATTCTTGTTTAATCTTATTGTTTGATGCTATGTGTGACAAATACCAATTGTGTGAAGTTTGTTTCATGTGATTTTGTGATTTTAGGATCATACATATTGGTGTTTGATATCGATTGATCGAATGGGTGAATTGAATAATTAAAAGATTTGGGTTCATTTGAGGTGGGAATCAAAAATCGATAAAAGTGATTATCGTGGTGCTTTGATTTTCTATTAGTGATTTATTTTGTAATAAGCGTAATTTTCTCAGACTTGATAGTATCATGATAGGCCGAAATGGATAGGCAAATGTAGGTTCGGGTAGGCAAAATTAGAAATAGTGTTTTTGTTGAATGTGGGATGTGCGTGTGAATGTTTCTTTTTAGTTTATCGTATTTAATTCAAATGTATTCATTTAGCCGGGGAATGCCCCGAGACACATTGTATTTTTTACCTGGGAATGCCCCGACGTACTATGTTGGCGGAAGACGTTCGTGATGAAGGTCCGAAGCATCAGGTAAAACATTGGAGCATAGTTTAGAATTAGTGTAGGTTTACTTTTCAATACCCCTTTTTTATTTTTGGTTGTAATAATTGGACTGAACATTATATTTTGGATTTATTTTATTTCATGTGTTTGATTGATTGTTTTATGTGTTTTGTGTGGTTTATACATTTGTAATGTCAAAGTTAGTCGATACGCTCTACCAAGCGACCGTGGTCGAACCACGGGATCGAGGGGTGCCTAACACTTTCCCCTCGGTCAACAAAATTCCTTAGCCGGAATCTCTGTTCACAAACCAGTTTAAAGAGTCAAAAAATTTTTGAAAAGGATCTTTCAAAGGTGACTTGGCACACCGGATTATGCCAAGTGGCGACTCTGAGTTTTGATTGTTAAAAGTCCTTTTCGAAACAAATTTTCATCTTTGTCACTTTAATAATAAAAACCCTTTCGAAACCATAAAAAGAATCTTTTGGATGTTGAAAAATGGGTGTGACAGCTCTGGCGACTCTGCTGGGGAACTATTTCAGAATCCGAGCTTTTTTTAGAGTCGTATCGGCTTTGTTTGGCATTATGAGTGTATAAGCATTGGTTGTGATTTTTGTTTGTGTTTTCACTTTTGTGCGTTTTCGTGCTCTTTGTTTACAGTATTTATCCTATGTGCTACCGCTTTTATATCTGACATCATGTGCATAACCCGAGTCATTCTTTCCGCAACAAGTCTCGAAGCCCACGTCGTGAGCACGAACTCTAGTTGAGTCACCTTTATTTTAGGGGAGGGGGAGCCGTTGGATGTATGGAGTAGGTGGAAAGCAAAGCAACCACTATCGACCATATGCTTCCCCGAACGGCCTTGTTAGTAAACCACAACGTAGGTCATCCTTTAGGTCATTCTTATGTGCATCATATTGAGACCTAGAGGGACCCACAGGTCCCTTTGTAGGAAACTCACCTCTAAAGCATCCTTACGTGCTAAATGTGGCATCTCTGAGGGTAATGTGGTCATTTGACAGACCGATTTGGGGAAAACATGTGTTAGAAGTAAAGTGCGTAGACAAGAAAGTGTTGAAAAAAAAAAAGAGTTTCGTAGTTTATTTTTAGAGTTCTTTATGACTTTTGTTTTTCACAATTCAAAAAGTTTTTTTACCTTTCGCACTCATTTTCTTAAAGACATCAAAAAGATCTTCCTTTACTCCTTTACCATGCATTCATAATTCAAAAATTCCAAAAAAGATTTTTTTTACAGGAGCTTTCATAAAAGAAAAATGAAAAAAGTTGGTAGAAGTTTTGTATATTTCTTATAACAAAAATGCCAAACAGATTTTTCTTTCGGAGTTGTTGGTGTCAGTTTTATGTGAAGTCTCAAATTGAAAACCCCAAAAAGATTTTATTCGTCTGTCTTTGGTCATGTCTCTTAACTTAGGGTCAATCTGTCAGTGAATCCTTAATTGTCCAAATTGGACGAACTACGCACCCCTGATTCTCCTCTCTCAGGAGTGAGATACGTAGGCAACCTATTGTGGGTTCGGGGATCTTATTTCAAAATTTAAAAAAAATATATATTTTATTCACTCTTCATTTAGAGTAGGTGTCATATACATCTCTAATAGAAAACCACAAAAAGATTTTCCTTTAATAGTTTCAAGTTTTATTTACGTATGAATGCAAAATTGAAAATCCATTTTTTTTTTTGATAATTGTAGGTTTCATGTTGTATAGGAATTTTAAAGCTGAAAATTCAAAAAGATTTCGTCAATTCTTTTGACAATTTGTTATTTCCTTTTCTTTTTAAAGTTTCAAGAAAAAGAAAAAAGAAAAGAAAAAATTAAAAATTAATTGGCCATTTTGGCAAGACTTCACGAATTACGCACACCTGATTCTCCTCTCTCGGGAGTGAGATATGTAGGCGCCCTTCTTGGGTTCGGTAAAATTTTCAAAAATAAAAAAAAAAAGAGATTTTGAGAAAGTGTTGAACTCTAACGCATTTGCTATCTCTTGTCCAGTTAGTTTAAGGTGGTTGGTTTGTGACATTTTAGCTGGTCCTCCATATTGCACCTAGTCATAAAGAAGGTTATGGTCAACAAGGATAACGAGTTTGTTGTTACTAATCAGATAGGGAGTCCGGAAAATGAGAATTTAGGAGATAATGAAGAGATTCGGAAATTAAGGCAACAAATGATAGAAATGCATCGAGCTTGGTCTAATGGGTCGCCGCCTCCTCCAGTTCCCACTGATAATCTGGAATATCTTTCTATCTTGCCTTCTATGTCACATGCACAATTTCCCATTTTTGTTGATATGGCACAACATGCATCAGGATCGACTCCGGGGCAAGAATATCCAAACACTTCCAATATTCGTTTCCTCACTCCCCAATCCAAAACTACCACATACTCGGCTCCACCTATTGTTCATGCTTTTGCGGCGCCACCCCCACCTGAAGATCCTATATTTGATGTTCATCCACAAGTTGTGCCTCCCTGCTCTACAAGAGAGCCTGCATTGAATATTATTTGTGATCAGCGTTACACTTTTGAGCCTATATTCAAGTTGACTGGTCTTTACGGTGACACTCACCCGCCTGAATGTCCTCCTAAAACTGAGAAGCCTATTTTGACAGAAGAACAAGAGAAAATGACCAGGAAATTGAGAAGTTTGGAACTGACTATGAAAAACTTGCAAGGACTTGGGGGGTACAAAAGTGTCTCATATAAAGATCTGTGCATGTTTCCAGGTGTACATCTTCCTCTTGGTTTTAAAATGCCAAAGTTTGAGAAGTATGATGGACATGGCT
The DNA here is from genome assembly GCA_030864215.1 of Capsicum pubescens. Classification (NCBI taxonomy): domain Eukaryota; kingdom Viridiplantae; phylum Streptophyta; class Magnoliopsida; order Solanales; family Solanaceae; genus Capsicum; species Capsicum pubescens. Next base: position 22,248,692 of record CM061546.1, on the reverse strand, counting down.
ATCCTGTAGCACATTTGAGACGCTATTGCAACCAGCTAAGGGGCGCTGGAGGGAAGGAAGAACTACTTATGGCTTATTTCGGGGAGAGTCTTTCAGGCCTAACTTCGGAATGGTTTTTTGACCAAGACATTGACAAGTGGATTAGTTGGGATGACCTAGCTAATGGATTTGTGCAACAGTTTCTATGCAATATGGAGTTGATTCCTGATGAAAAATCCCTAAATAGTATAAAAAAAAAGAATACTGAGAGTTTCAGGGAGTATGCGATCAGATGGCGCGAACAAGTTGCTAGAGTAAAACCGCCAATGAAAGAAAGCAAAATAGTGGAGGTGTTTATTCAAGCGCAGGACGAAACATATTATCAACACTTGTTACCTGCATTAGGCAAGCCGTTCATTGAGGTCCTTAAATTAGGGGAGATGATAGAAGAGGGAATTAAGACCGGTCGCATTGTGAGTTTTGCAACATTGAAAGCGACTACTCAAGTAATTCAAAAGGGTTCAGGAGTGTTGGGGAGAAAAAGAATGAGGAAGATGCATCTCCAATTATAGTTGGACAGCAAGAAAGGTCAAGAAGACCACGTCGTCGTCGATCTCAGGCTCAAGCTCAAGTTTATGCCCAGGCTCCACATAATCACTCCCAAAATCCATTATACTTTGTTCCTCCACATCCATATCCAGTGTATAATGTACAACCACATGTTCAACCCTCATCTTACCCACAATGGCATACCCCAACTCCCCAGAGTCATCCTCTAACTCCACAAACATACCAAAACCATTCTAAGCCAAATTTTCTATCCAAGTTAAACAATGAAATGAGGCAGAAGTCGAGAGATAGCTTCACACCAATTGGAGAGTCATATGCCATTTTATTTCAGAGATTGGTACAGGAGGGAATGATCACTCCTCTCCTTGGGCACATCCTTAATCGGCGTTCAAGAAATTTTGATCCTAACGCACGATGTGCATATCATTCTGAGGCTTAGGGTCATAGTATTGAAGATTGTCGAGATTTGAAAAGAGAAATTGAAAAGATGGTTCATGATGGATCAATTATGGTGCAGAACATTGATAGTGAGGGAAGCTCAAGTCATGCTGATATGCAAACCAGCGGCTAAGTTGTCAGGCTGAGCAATTGAGAATTCACCCATCTCCCTACTAGGAAGAGGTCTGGTAGTTTATTTTGTCTTCTCTTTTGTTTTCCGAATTATTTCAGGGTTGTATTTCGGTATCTATCTTGTTTTGTCCCTTTTTCATTTATGTTCAAACCCTTCTATCTTTCATTTTTATTAAATGGAGTGTCCCATTTTCCTTTATGTTTTAAATTTGTGTTGTTTGTTTGTTTTCTTTACATAGTACATTTTATGTTGATTCTTCGTGATATGACATGCTAGCGAAATTTTCAGCCAGATCTTAAAATCCACTTGATCAGGAAGCATTGGATTAGAGAGTTAAAATTAGGAAAATAAAGAATCTGAGAAAATAGATAGAGTGTTGGGGCATTTGGTGACAAGTTGAAGCCTTTCCTGAAAATTAAGGCACTTATTTTGAGAATCACAAGAAGTTATTGAAAGACATGTCTCAATTAGATCAAATAGTGGCCGCGTGAACAAAAAGAAAATCAGCTCCACAAAATCATGAGTCATTCAATGTGAGGAATGTGCAACAAAAGTGGGGTTGTATGCCATATAAACGCAGAAGAAATAGTGATGCACAGACTCAGGAAAGTTAATGCTGTAAAAGATATCAAAAGATCTTCATCTTTCACTTTCATATTGCATGATATGTACTTGCATTTTCAAAGATTGATATGACGAAGGCATTTCATTCAGCTATCCAAACATCGTGTCATCCTTTGTTTACCCCATTTGAGCTTTAGTCTTATTTTCTTTCATACACCTCTTTTGGAATCAATATAGTCAGAAAAGCTCAAAAGAAAAGTGTCGAGCAAAACAATAGTCAGAAAAATTCAAAAAAAAAAAAAGAGAAGAGAGAAAAAATGTGTCCAAAAAAAAAGAGAAAAAAAAGAGTGTCAAGAAAAATAGAGTAGGAAAAATCCCCAAAAGAAAAGAGTCAATAAAAGAAAAGAAAAAGAATCAGAATCAAGCAAAAGAACAAGCTGCCAGAACTACGCATGACCTGATTCTCCTCTCTTGGGGGTGAGATACATAGGCTGCCCTACTCAGGGCTCAGTCCAACCAAATAAACAATTTAGAGTCACCCAGTCAAAAGAAACTGGGGCATGAGTTAATCCTCATTGTTTGAGTCGATTCCAAAAGTTGTAAGTACTACCCCACTTCAAGTGTTGTTTGGGCCCCATGTCATCTTTTCTTTTTAACCTTATCCAAAAACCAAGTTACAACCAAAGAAAGACTTTCAGATCAATCTTTGAGGATGTTAAGGCTGAGCATGCAAAGGATATGATGATGCATTTGGGAACTATTTATCTTCCTCAGCATATGGAATCAAGAGAGAAATAAAAATGAGAGAGTCTTATTGGTGAAAACCCTTACGGGCACCATAAGGCGATGGTAAGTTGAGAGAAATAAAAATGAGAGAGTCTTATTGGTGAAAACCCTCACGGGCACCATAAGGCGATAGTGAGCCAAGAGAAAATAAAAGAAGCTTGTTGGCGAAAATCCTTCAAGGCGCTACTAGCCGAATGGGGTCTTAAATGCAATTGACCTATGAAAGCAACTCAGTTTCAAGGACATTAACTCAACAACAATGGGTAGAAAGTTTGGATGAAAAGATCAAGCTGCTTAATCCAAAATGCATGGCATAATCATTAGTGTTGACAGTCATTTTTAGATGAATTTTTCGTTTCTTTGTTTTAAAAGGGGACATTGATTGTCTTTTCTTTCTTCTCTTTATTTTAATTTGATCTTTCTTGGGTCAGTTATCAAAACAAAAATTATCATTCTTTTTTTCGTTTCTTGTCTTTGAGTCAAGTCTGTGTCAAAACAAGTGAGAAAAGATTTCAAAACTGGCTACCAGCTTCTTTAATTGCACAAAGCAAGACGAAAACTAGCACATGAAAGAGACATGATTGTGAGCCCAAAAGGGCATGCAAAAATTTTTGTCAACAGAGAAGTCGGGGAACTCATGGAAATACCAAGGTTCAAAGGGTTTATTTGAGAAACACGACAAAGCAGAAATACTGTGTTTGTTTCAGCGTCACTCTTAATAAGCTGAGTTTGAGTCAATGATACAGAAAGTCAATGGCATATGCTAATGGTTGGAAGCAAAGCTAAATGTGATGGGGGCAGGAGCAATTGCCTCAAAAGCCAAAGCCACAAACTAGCCACCATGTTTTTAAACTCACAAGTTTTCTTTGTATGTAATAGGAATACATGTTGCATTCAGATCAAGGATTTCAGAGCCTAAACATCAAAGGCCGTAATTTCTCACCTCAACAAATGCAAGAGGCAAGGTTGCTGAAAAGGTTTGGTAATCAAAGCCATGGTAAAACTCATAATTCAAGATCTCTGGGAGACACACTTCCTTGTTTTGGTAATTCAAGCAGCTTTGGTAAGGAGACGCACTTCATTATTTTGATAATTCAAACAACATTGGTAAGGAAACACACTTCCTTGATTGGGTAATTCGAATTTTTCTTCTTAGGTAATGCACTTCCTAACATAAGTCGTGATTCCTAGAAGGCGTACCTTTTAGTCGAGTCATTCACCTTGACTCCTAGAAGACGTACCTTTTAGTCGAGTCATCCCCTTTGATTCCTATAAGATGTACCTTTTAGTCGAGTCAACTCCCTTGATTCCTATAAGGCGTACCTTTTAGTTGAGTCATTCCCCTTGATTCCTATAGGACGTACCTTTTAGTCAAGTCATCCCCCTTGATTCCTATAAGACGTACCTTTTAGTCGAGTCATCCCCTTTGATTCCTATAAGATGTACCTTTTAGTCGAGTCATCCCCTTTGATTCCTGTAAGATGTACCTTTTAGTCGAGTCATCCCTTTTGACCCCTAGAAGACGTACCTTTTAGTCGAGTCATTTCTCTTGATTCCTAGAAGACGTACCTTTTAGTCGAGTCATTCCCTTTGATTCCTATAAGACGTACCTTTTAGTCGAGTCATCCCCTTTGATTCCTATAAGACGTACCTTTTAATCGAGTCATCCCCTTTGACCCCTAGAAGACGTACCTTTTAGTCGAGTCAATTCCCTTGATTCCTAGAAGACGTACGTTTTAGTCGAGTCATTCCCTTTGATTCCTATAAGACGTACCTTTTAGTCAAGTCATCCCCTTTGATTCCTATAAGACATACCTTTTAGTCGAGTCATCCCCTTTGATTCCTATAAGACGTACCTTTTAGTCGAGTCATCCCCTTTGATTCCTATAAGACGTACCTTTTAGTTGAGTCATCCCCTTTGATTCCTATAAGATGTACCTTTTAGTCGATTCATCCCTAGTGATTCCTATAAGATGTGCCTTTTAGTCGAGTCATTCCTTTGATTCCTATAAGACGTACCTTTTAGTCGAGTCATTTCCCTTGACCCCTATAAGACATACCTTTTAGTCGAGTCTTTCCTATTGATTCCTATAAGACGTACCGTTTAGTCGAGTCATCCCCTTTGATTCCTATAAGACGTACATTTTAGTCGAGTCATTCCCTTTGATTCCTATAAGACGTATCTTTTAGTCGAATCATTCCAATTAACTCATAGAAAATGCATTTCTTTATTTGGGATAATTTTCTTTTCAGTTTTGATGTGATTTCAGGAGCTTGCCCGAAGCACAGGGCGAATAAATGAAAAACCAAGAAACCTCGACGGGACATCACTCGACTTTCCAAGTCGGTATCGTCCATCTTCTTCCAATCCTTTGAGATATGTGTCAATTGATTCCTTCATAACTTGGGTAGGTAGGATGTCCTAAGTGTAGACTCGGTTTCCCTCCTCCCTTTTGTTTCATTCTCTTTGAATAATGGTCGGGACAAAATTCTGTCTCGTTGTCTGCTTCTTTGTCTGAAAACACTTCGTCTTTACATTCAAAGGGGGCATGCTGTAGACACCTAATTTTGTCCTCCCAAAATTGAATTTTTATCCATTTTTAGCTCACCTTACTATATACCCTCACCCATGTGATTATACCCCACAAAAATACAAAAATAACAAAAATTCAATAAATTCCTAACCTTATCCTAACAAACTTTATCCTAATCCTAACAACCTACCCCCACCCCTACCCATACCCTCACACCTCACCACCCCACCCTCTACCTACCTACCATACCCCTACCCCACGTGACCCCCTCCTTTTCCTTTGCCAAAAGAAATATACACAGGGGGGAAACTTCCAGGAAAAGGACCATTTTTTTGGGTTTTGACTTTAGGATAGATATATATATGTAAACAATACACATACGGGGGGGGGATTTATTTTTTTCCAAAAAGGAACAAGAACACGTTTTCTTTGTTTCTGATGGAAAACACCACCACAGACCCTTCTTCCATTTTTCTTCACAGTGACCATACTCATACTCACTGATTGAAAATCCACTCACCACCTTCTCAATTTTCACTCTCACACACCGCACACATACACTCTATTAAAGCTCACACACACACGACGAACATAGAAGAATAAAATCACAAGGAATAAGAGCAAAAAAAGGGTGTGAGAACCAAAGGAAAAAAAAAAGAAATTCGGTTGTTGGGCCACTATTCCGGTGACAGTTTCGCTGACGCTCATCGCTCTCTTTTGGTCTCCGGGAGAGTTCGAACCGGGAAACGATAATCTCACCGGAACAGTCCATTTTTCGAACATTTTCAGGCGACCCCAGTTAGAAAACACCCAAGCTCGCCGGAATCTGACCTACTTCTGTCAGTTCTGGCCATCGCTAGCTCGCCGGAGTTCGAGTTGCGCGAGTGTTTAGTTTTTATATTTGATTTTTTTTAAGCTGGGGGTTCCTCTATTTTAGTGGTTCATCGTCAAGAACAGGGTTTTGAGTTCTATCGGTTGTTGTTTCTGGGTTCGGATCTTGGTTTTCATATTAAGGTTTTCAGCCTTGGCTTGAAAATCTGTTCGGCTTTTGGGGGGTTTCATTTGGAGATTCTGATCATTTCCAAATCTGATCGGTTGTTTGTCTCGGGATATTGAATTGGACTTGTTCGTTTGTTGAGGTTCGGTTCGAGATTCCGATCACGGTCTTAGTCGGAAGGAGAAATTTTAATTGAAAGCGACGTTAAGGTCCATTTCTCATCTCATTCTTGTTTAATCTTATTGTTTGATGCTATGTGTGACAAATGCCAATTGTGTGAAGTTTGTTTCATGTGATTTTGTGATTTTAGGATCATAAATATTGGTTGTTGATATCGATTGATCGAATGGGTGAATTGAATAATTAAAAGATTTGGGTTCATTTGAGGTGGGAATCAAAAATCGATAAAAGTGATTATCGTGGTGCTTTGATTTGCTATTAGTGATTTATTTTGTAATAAGCGTAATTTTCTCAGACTTGATAGTATCATGATAGGCCGAAATGGATAGGCAAATGAAGGTTCGGGTAGGCAAAATTAGGAATAGTGTTTTTGTTGAATGTGGGATGTGCGTGTGAATATTTCTTTTTAGTTTATCGTATTTAATTCAAATGTATTCATTTAGCCGGGGAATGCCCCGAGACACATTGTATTTTTTACCTGGGAATGCCCCGACGTACTATGTTGGCGGAAGACGTTCGTGATGAAGGTCCGAAGCATCGGGTAAAACATTGGAGCATAGTTTAGAATTAGTGTAGGGGTACTTTTCAGTACCCCTTTTTTATTTTCGGTTGTAATAATTGGACTGAACATTATATTTTGGATTTGTTTTATTTCGTGTGTTTGATTGATTGTTTTATGTGTTTTTTGTGGTTTATACATTTGTAATGTCAAAGTTAGTCGATACGCTCTACCAAGTGACCGTGGTCAAACCACGGGATCGAGGGGTGCCTAACACCTTCCCCTCGGTCAACAGAATTCCTTAGATGAAATCTCTGTTCACAAACCAGTTTAAAGAGTCAAAACGTTTTTGAAAAGGATCTTTCGAAGGTGATTTGGCACACCGGATTATGCCAAGTGGCGACTCTGAGTTTTGATTGTTAAAAGTCCTTTACGAAATAAATTTTCATCTTTGTCACTTTAATAATAAAAACCCTTTCGAAACCATAAAACAAATCTTTTAGATGTTGAAAAAGGGGTGTGACAAATGATTGCCAACTGGATAACGGAGTTGGTGTTATCTCCACAATATATTCGGGTATGCAAAATCTGTATATTGCAACAACAACTTCAACTGGAGTTCAAGTATGAACAAGAATACAATGAAGTATCAAATACCCTCAACACAAGATCAAAATGACCTTTCCAAGAGGTATATTTTTTTTTTCCAGAAAATAAAGATGAAACAGAAATGATTAAGGCCAAGTCGTCCAAATTCACGGACTTTCCTTAAGGAATAATTCCCCTCACTGTACCCGAGGTTATGGAATATTCCTCCCAGGATAAAATGGCCTTCAATCCGACTATAGCGGTACCTCAAATAGGCGGATTCTTCGAACACACTCACGATTTGAATGATCACACTTAGAATATTTTTAAGACAAGAAGAAGAAGTTTTTAATCTAAAAATTTCTGTATTTTCTATCTCATAAACCTGTGGATGAAACCAGGTTTATATAGCCACTAGATGCCCCTTTGAAAAGGTGGCATTGGTTCATATTAGAGGTGTGTGACTCTTCCTGAAAATGCATGTCTATTCACTTAAACCAATGCAGTAATTTTTTGAAACAGTACACTATTTCGTGCAGTGCACTGGTTCGAAACAGTGCATCACTTCGTTGAAGAGTTGCATCTGTTCGAACCAATGTATCAGTTTAGGAAACATTGTTTCGAAACCAGTTCGCGAAATAGTGCAACGATTCGTTGAAACAGTGGCACCATTTCAGGTCGAACACTGCATCTGTTACTGCATGTATTTATTAATGGAGTATTACTGATTCAGTCTGGATTATTTTTGTCAAATAAAATTTTTCCAAAGCCGAGCCGAACGACGACGACGGCGCGAGGCATCTCTATTTCCTTGCCTCACTTACCATGTGGAGTAAGTGTTTCACAATATAAACACCAAAAAGTTCTCTTCTTCCACCAATGTGGGAGAAAGAGTAAACTTGCCAAAATTGAGTACACTTTCCATTTTTAGTGTTAACTCAATTTTTTTTTCTCTTCCACTTGATTTCTCCATTTTCCATTCAACACACTTTCATTACTATGAACCCAACAGTTGGTACCCCCCAAGTGGGCATTTTAAATGTCATTTTTACATGGCAGAATGAGGAGTTCCTAACATTTCTGGATGCTTTGCTATGGACTTGTCATCCTCGGAGACTTAACCTGCAATCAAAAAGAGAAATGGTTACATGTTTCATAGATCGTTTGATGTATTTGAAGAATTCGAGTCAGTCGACTTCTCATGGAAGCAAACCTCGGTATAGTCAACTAAAAGAAGTAAAAACCTACAAATTTGACAGAAAGAACAAGAGTTGGGATCCTGTGGAACACAAAAGCGGGAAGCTGGCAACAAGGAACCCTCATGAGATGGATAGATATTATATTTTATTTAATTGGTGATCCAGTTTATTCTATTACAAATTGAAAATGCACTTATTCATTTATATTTTTCATTCAGGTTAGATCCTAGATACTTATGAGCTTCAAATTTAAATTTTCCTGTCAGTTATTTATTTAAAATAGTCTTTTATCAAACACGATTATGTTGGGAAATATTAACCTACAGCGACAGTATGTTTGGTTTTCTGTTTTCTTTGTAGTTCATGTGAATTTGTTGTACGTCTTTTTGGCTTATAGATGTCGTTCAAAAGATGAATTGTAACTAATATATCGTGATTGGTATTTCTCTCTGCCGAAGTTTACAGATATCTGTATTGGATATTTTAGCTATGCCTATCTGTACTGCCTGACTTTGGACAGTTGACGGAAATAGTCCAAACAATTGTAAGAGTTGGATGAGTATGAAATTGACAACCTATTAAATCCTTCTTTGTTCGTTTCAGCTTACTGTTCTGTTTCAATAGATCCCCGGAATATAACATATAATCAGTCTACCTGTTTTATAGCTAAAAAACTACACTGAAAAAGCTGCTAATAACAGAACTCATCTATTACGACATCAATATAACTTACTCTTTTGATATTTGTAGCTCCTCTTATTTGGACTCAATCTATGAAATTTTTTTCTATAAACAAGGTAAACATTAATAATTCGTACAATAAAAATTTGCGGTCTAACATTTACACATCTATAAATAGATGAAACCATGTCAAATTTCATATACCAGAACAATTTAATGGGTAGAATAGGTTTTATTTAATTTTACTATTCACGTATAGGTCAAGGATGTGAATTCTTGCAAATACCACAATCTTTGAATTCCCAATGCACATATAGGGTTTTGTATCATGGAAAATTTCAGGCCTTGAAGAAGAGGAGGGGAGTCGGTGCCGCAGTCACATCAGACATATTACCGGAATGTGTGATTCACAAAATACTCTTCCCAACTTGGAATTCAGAATCGATTCATTGGCAAAGACACAGGGACAGAAAAATCGTGGAGAGATATAAGGACGGAAAAGCACCTATTGACCAGTTTGATTTTTGCAACTCTTACGGGTCTCATGAACTTTTCCTTCTGATTAATAAGTGGCTTCACATTGCTCTTTGGATGGTGTAAAAGGTATAGTGTATGAAGATGTTTTCTGCTTTATTCGTCATACCCTTTTCCTAATTTCAAAGTAATCAATAATCTGATTACTGAGTTTTGCAGCCCCCAACACCTGACCATGAGGAGAGCTACACCTGACGTATTACCAGAATGTCTCATTCAAAAATTACTCTCTTTTCTTAGTTATGAAGAAGCAACAAAGATGAATATTCTCTCTAAAACATGGTTGCAATCCTCGTTGACTATTCCCAACTTGAAATTCACTATATGAAAATAGTGGCGGACAATATTATGGAGAGATATAGGAAGGGAAAAATCCCTATAGAAAAGTTTGAAGAATATAACCTTACATCTATTTTGTCATTGTTTTTGTTTAAGTTGCTTAGTTTGTCCAGCTGCAGTAACCCATTCTAGTACGTAGTTATGAAATTTTTATGTAAAAATGTGATGGTGAATTTCTACACCTCAAGTTATTTTGAGTTGATTTGGTCTGAAATTCTGACAGTTGTTGTTCTGGCCATTTATATCTTGGAGAACGATGAAAATGTATAACATTCCCATCCCTGCAGGTTTTCTGTATCTCAAAAACCAGTATCATTTAATGTTACTATTAATGTTAAGACTACCCAGAGGATGAAAAATTATAGTAAAGCCAGTTTCAAGTAACCTTGGAAAAAAATGTTTGAGATTCCGTGCTTTTAGCGGAATTTTTTTAATTTGGTAGCTGGAGAACGCAGGGAAAGTGGCTTCTTGACCTGGAATATAATAATATCATTAAGGTTCCCGAGTTAGGAATATAGGCCTGGAATATAATAACATCAGTTCCAAGTTAGGATTATAGGCTACAAGCCACAGTATGGCAGAAGCTATACTGAAACTTAGCAATATTATAGCAGAACTGAAATTCTCTTAATGATTCACTTTCCATTTCAAGCTACCGAAAGAAAACATCAGTTAATTATTTGAGGTGAAACATAGTTTTTTTCAACAATAAAGCCGTTCTGTTTTCAAGGCGTCGCTCAATTTCAGTATGTATTGTTCACTGGCTTGAATCCAAGATATCCTGTGTAGTCTTAAAATCCTTAAAAGAGCTCATTCTTTACATAAAATCTTGAATTTCATCTTTTCAACAAAAAATCTTGTTTCTTTCTATCGTGAACCAAAAAAAACAATCTCCAGTTGCTAATTCAGTTGATTCAAGTAAATCCTTTGTTGTTTTTTCACCAAAATCACCTAATCATGCTAAGAAAAATGATGAAATTCCAAAAAAAAAAAAGGCAATTTTGCAGCTGAGTTGTTGCACCTGCAGTCACTACTCCAATGCTTACGAGCCTCTTATTGATGTACGTCTAGAGATCAAGGATGTTGACCGCTTACATTCAACATTTGAGTCATTCAGTCGAGTTTAGAAACTTGATGATCCAGAGATCAAGTTTTCTTGTGAAAAATGTACGGCACAAGTTTCAATTGAGAAGCAGCTGATGCTAGATAATGCCCCTTCCGTTGTTGTCTTCCATTTGAAGAGATTCCAAAATGATGGTTCTGTTGTTCAGAAGGTTGACAAGCGTACTTCATTTTCGCTGGAATTGGACTTGCTTCCTCATTCCAATCATAACAACCAAACCAATAATGTGAGCATCAATTACGTCTATAAAGTATTTGGTGTAATGAGATTTAGACTTTCCCTGTATTCTGGTCGATAACGTACACAGTCAATATGTCTGCATTTGGACTTTTAAATACATTAACTTCTTAAGTTCCCTTCGAGATCTTGTGTTGGCAGTAATGTGATGTTATTTAAATTTTTTCCCTTTTCTCAACAGGAAGAAATGAAGTATGACCTTTATGCAGTTATAGTTATAGAGCATGCCGGCTTTACATCCTCTTCGGGACACTATTACAGCTTCATTCGTCCTCCACCAAATGATTGGTACAAATTTGACGACTCAGAGGTATGTAGAATAGTGGAATGGTGTCTTCTGTTACATGTCGCTGATAGCGTATTTGGCCAATCTTCTTGAAAAAAACTTCTTTGTTAGAAACGTTTTTGTTAGAGTTGTGACCCGAATTTTGTTGATCCGGACCTGAAAGTTTCGCGGTGCGACCCATGTTTGTGATTTTTAATGGGGTCTGTGGTGGTAGCGTAAGGATCATACCTAGACATCTAGTTGACTAGAATTAAGGATCTCGCTAAAATAATGATAGAGACAACATTGGATCAAACCTAGACATTTATTTATTTCCTTCTGAAGTTTAATTTTACATGTTGCTATTGGAAATGTCGAAACAACATTCTCATCAATGAAGTATGTTAGAGTTGTGATCCGAATTTTGTTGATCCGGCCTTGAATGTTTTACGGTGAGACTCATGTTTGTGAATTTCAATGGGATCTGTGGTGGTAACATAGGGATCGGGCCTAGGACCTATTTGTACGCACATACTATATAAGTGCAATTAGTGGGTCAGTTTTGAACGTTTAGAAATAACGTCGTGCACCACATTGTAATCCTCTCCTTTCATAGTGAAATTCCTCTGCCTCTGCCCGTGGTTTTTTCCGCAAGGATTTCCACGTAAATTTATGTGTTCTTTTCTTTTTGCTTGTGGTTTGCTTTATTCCATCCTATTCATAACAAACTGGTATCAGATCCAATTTGATTATTTTTTTGAAGATGACAATCATGAAGTATGATATTCCGTTATTGGATCGCAACACTAGATTTTTGTTATGGCCGGTTAAGATACGGGGTGTGCTTGAGCAAATGGATTTGGACGATGCTCTATTAGGGTTTGATAAGATGCCCTCATCGTGGATGGATGAGGACAAACAGTGTAAGGATTGGAAGGCTCTATCTCAGATCCACCTTCATTTATCCAATCAGATTCTACAGGATGTTTTGAAGGAGACCACTGTCGCTGCGTTGTGGTTGAAACTGCAATCATTATGTATGACGAAGAGCCTAACGAGTAAGTTGCATCTCAAATGATGACTTTATTCCCATCGTATGTCTGAGTGTGCGTCCTTGGAGGATCACCTATCTATCCTTAAGGAAATCTTCTCTAATTTAGAGACTATGAAGGTTAAGTATGATGAGGAAGATCTAGGGTTGATTTTGTTATGTTCGCTTCCTGCATCATACACAACCTTTAGGGATATGATTTTATATATTCGTGACACCCTTCTATAGATGAAGTCTATGATACGTTGTTATCTAAGGAGAAGATAAAGAATCTTGTGAATGGGTCAGAGACTCAAGGAGATGGTCTCATTGATCGAGGAATGACTCGTGAGAGAAATTCTAGAGGTGATGATAGGTTTAGGTTGAAATCTAGAAATAGAAACAAAACCTGTAATTATTGTAAGAAGAAGGGCCATATCAAATTCGAGTGTTATAAGGTATAGAATAGAGAGAAAAGAGAAACTCCAAAAGCGAAGGAAAACCAACCAGAGAAGTCCGGTGAAGCCAATTTTTTTGAAGACGGCGATAGTGATGGAGAACTCTTGGCAGTTTCTAATGGTAACTTCAAACCCTGTGAGGATTGAATTCTTGATTCAACTTGAACATTTCATATATGTCGCAATTGAGATTGGTTTACAACATATGAAATAGTCTTTAAAGGTGTTGTGTTGATGGAAAATAATACACATTGTAAGATAGTTGGTATTGGAACAATCAGAATTAAGATGTTTGATGGGGTTGTGAAGACTCTTGGTGATGTGCGATATGTCCCAGACCTAAAGAGAAAGTGCGGAGTTGATGGGACATGTCCCCAACTAACTCTGTCTACTGAAAATAAACAAAGTCTGATGAAATAATAAAACAAGGATCATCCTCGAATGAAGAGGACTCACTTCTATGTCTACTGTTGTTGACTAGGACTGAACTTCTTAGGGTACTCTGGAGCTCGTTCCTTTGAACCTATGGTGTCAAATAAAACACCATAGCGTAAATGCATCAGTATGGGAATGTACCGAGTATGCAGATGAGGTAAGGCTAAATGCAAGGGCTCATGCATGAACAATTACTTAACTGAATAATTATGAGAGTACCGAACGAGAACACATACATGAATGCACAAACCATAATCACAATCATCACAACTCTAACTACTGAAACTCGGGTACCGCTTTACTGTCATCTAAACCCACTACTAACACTGAGATACTGAATCACTGAATCATCTGATACTGACAACTGAGTACTGAAGTTGAGATCAGTATTATCTAGCGAATGATCTCGAAATCTGAGGTTACTAAAACTGATTAACTGAATATACTCACATCAATGACTGAATTCTGAGCTCACTGCTCTCGACTGACTGAATCGGAGATCAACCTCTCTAACGGATGATTCTTGGATCTATTATCAATGATAAGAAAATGATCATGTCTGAATATGACAACAAGAATACTCAACTAAATCTGAGACTGAGATCATGCCTATCTATTGGGTGATCTCTAGATCTGATAATGAGATTACTCAACTGATTCTGAAACTGAGATCAAGCCTATCTATCGGGTGATCTCTGGATATGATAATGAGATTACTCAACTGATTTTGAAACTGAGATCAAGCCTATCTATCGGGTAATCTCTGGATATGATACTGAATAACTGTATATGATACCCAGCCTATTTGACGGGTGGTTCATGAATCAATGGAACTATCTGAGTTCCTCACTGCTATAGATGACTGTATCTGACAGTCCTGATTTCTGAAGATTGATACTGAAATTGTAATTGTGGGAAGTAGTTACTTAACCGACATGCCCCGACCTCCACTGGTGGGATCCAATCTGTAACCCCATCTGGAAGGGTGTCAATACCGTACCACAGGTAAAGACTCTCTGGTGGGTGACCCTCGCAAAAGTTAGCCTAAGGCAATATAATAGTCAAACCTCTCACTATGGGTACAGCCTCTACTGGCGGGTGACTCCTGCATCCTACGCTGGCTATGCAGATCTGGAGTTCAGGGATTGCTCCTAACGACTCTGCCTCTCTCTATCGGGGATTCGCCATCCCTATCCTCTCTCGGTGCTAGCTCCTACTCCTAACTAAAAGACTGTGAACTGATTCTCAACTGAACACAAACTGAGCTGAATCTATATTGATCATGTTTCTCAAATAATCTGACTGAGTTAAGCTGAATTCACTTGGTTCCGTATCTGACGGAATACTACTGAATCACAGTATCTGACTGATGATACAGAGCTTTAAAATAGATTACTCGGTCACTACCGAGATCAGAACGGAACATTCGAATACAACTAGATCTGAGCTGAGTACAACACTGACGCTAGATTACTAGCGATACTGAGATCATAGAGATTACTAAAATTACTGAGATTTCTTAAGTTCCGTATCTTTCTGAGGATACAGAGTTCTATAATTCATTGAGTTCTGAGAATCATGGCTCGATTGGGATTTTCGTGAAAACTAACACAGGCTCTAGACAGAAGCTAAATTGTCGAGTATAAATACCCCCAGGACTCGATAACATAAAAGTAAAACATAACCATTATTGACTAGTCATAACCACAGTCATTCATTCATCATCACAATCACTAAAGCATATCTTCAAGCATTTAGGAATCATAACCATATATTCTCCATCACAATCACTAAGGCATCCCTTCAAACATTTAGGAATCATAACATATATTTACTGTCACACCCCCTTTTTAACTGCAAAAAGATTAATTTTATTTTAAAGTTTGAAAAGGTTTTTATTATCAAAGTGACAAAAATGAAGATTTTGTTTCAAAAAGTATTATTTACATTTAAACTTAGAGTCGCCACTTGACATAATCCGGTGTGCCAAGTCACCTTTGAAAAATCCTTTTCAAAATTGTTTTGACTCTTTTAAAATTGGTTTGCGAATAGAGATTCCAGCTAAGAAATTCGGTTGACCGAGGGGAAGGTGTTAGGCACCCCTCGATCTCGTGGTTTGATCACGGTCTCTTGGTGGATCGTATCGGCTAATTCGACACTATGAATGTACAAACCACACGAAACACGTAAAACAAGAAAACAAACAGACAAAACAAAATGAATCAAAATATAGTGTCCAGTCCAATTTATACAGTCCAAAATAGAAAAATGCTAAGATAAATCCTATCTAACATATACTAATACTAACTACGCTCCCGTGCTTTACCCGACGCCTCGGGCCTTCCTCTCGAATTCCTTCCACCAACATAGTACGTCGGGGCATTCCCCGGTGAACAAATACAATTCCTTCGGGGCATTCCCGAAAATTAATACAATGTCAATTTCATGCGATAAACTAGGAAACATCCAACAAATATTCCAAACATTCCAACAATCCACCAATTCTAAATTTTGCCTACCCGAGCCTACTGTTTGCCTACCCTCTCGACGACATATAACGTTCAACATCAACAATGAATCAAAATACCATAATATTCACTTTTATCAATTTTTTATTTCCGACCCAAATCCATTCTAAACGCCACAAATAGCAATCACCATTTCAACAATCCATGCTCATTTTAGTAATGAATTTAAACAACAAAATCATATAAATGAAATCAAGTCATCATAATCAACCAACACGTAACCATAGACAATGCAACCAATTAAAATGAAGAAGAGAACGGGTTAAAGAAATGGACCTCAATAGAACGTTATCGTGGATAATAAAGAAGTCCGAGACCGAAATCCTCCAACAAAAAACCCCCAACGACGAACTCACCAAACCAATAATCCAAGAGTACCAACTGATCTGATTACAACCAAGAATAAAACCCCAAAACAGGAACAAAACCAATGAATCCCCAAAGCTCGATCCCAGCGACAGAATACAAAATCAGAAAAACCCAAAAAACCCCCAATGCGCAGTATCGAAAATGAACCGCGAAGAAGACGAACCTGAAGCCTCAGAAATGCAGCAGAAAGACTAAAAATAACGTGGCTTAAGCTCCAATGAGCTCAGACGAAGGCAGAGAACGACAACCCGAGACAGTTTTCAACGAACCTTGTTGTTTTTTGACCGGATCCAACTCAAAAATCAAAGAGGAATAGAGGGATTTTAGGATGTATTCGGACCGTAGTGGATTTTTAGCCCATAGAAACATAAAATGACCAAATTAGTCCCTTTGGCGATGAGTTCGCCTGAAAGTGCTAACCCACAGTGCCTCTCGATCTAGTCTCTCTCTCCCTTCGCTACTCTCCACCTCTCTCTCTGTTCGATGTGTGTGTGTGCGAGATTTCTGAGTGTAGTATATGGGTGTACGGTGGTGAATCAAAGAGAATCAAGTGATTGAGTATCTCCTTTTTCGTTTTATCCCTGATGTGTGTGTATTGATGTATGAAGAAAAGGGTATGTCTGTTCAATCATGTTGCTGGGTGGAAAATTTTGTGAATAGGTGGGTATTCTGGGAAGGTCTTGTATGCATATGGGTTCCCCTTATTTCATTCCATGAAGGTATATAGAGGTCCCCTCGTTTCTGTGAGAAGGTGTTTATATATTGTATATGATGAAATGGTCAGGGATAAGGAATATTCTGTGGGGGCCCTCTTTTTTTTTGTTTTCTTCCTTTTTGTTATAGAAAAGATGAGAAAAACATGTGAATGAGGTTAAGGGGGGGTGACGTGGGTTAGGTGGTAGGGTATAGGATAAAGTTTGTTAGGATAAGGTTAGGGATTTATTGAATTTTTGTTATTTTGTACTTTTGTGGGGTATAATTACATGGGCGAGGATACACGGTAGGATAAAGTAAAAAATGAGAAAACTAATTTTTTGAAGGGACAAAATTAGGTGTATACATCATGCCCCCTTTGAATGTAAACACGAAGTATTTCCAGACAAAGAAGTAAATAACGAGACCAAATTTTGACCCGACCATTATTTAAGGAAAGAAATAGAAGGAAGAAGAGCAACTGGATCTTGACTTAGGACATCCTACCTACCCAAGTTATGAAGGAATCAATTGAAACGCATCTCAAAGTATTGGAAGGAAATGGACTATACCGGGTTGGAGAGTCGAGTGAGGTTCCATCGAGGTTCCGTTCCGCGGCTCTGTCATTACATCAAAATGAAAATTACAAGTTAAAACATGAATAAAATTACAAAATCCTATATATACAACTTCTGTTGGAATTCTGACTTAAGTTTCATCACCCTATTCTTCAGGCGGGCTCCTGACTTGCAATTTGATCACTTGTTGCTTGGTCTTGAATTGCTTCACCTTGTTGCTTGCTTTCCATTTATTCGCCCTGTGCTTCGGGCGGGCTTCTGACTTGCCATTTCACCACCATGTTCTTCAGGCGGGCTCCTGACTTGTAATTTCCTCACCCTATTCTTCAAGCGGGCTCCTGACTTGCAAGTTCATCAACTTGTTGTTTGGCTTTCAATTGTTTCACCTCATTGCTTAACTTTTAATTTCTTTACCCTATTCTTCAGGCGGGCTCCTGACTTGCTATTTTTCTATCTGTTAACTTTCAACTTTTCACCTTGTTGCTTGACTTTCAACTTCTTCACTTTGTTGCTTGACTTTTCATTTCTTCACCCTGTTCTTCAGGAGGGATTCTGAAATTACATCAAAACTAAAAAGAAAATTATCCCAAACAAAGATTATTATAAAGAGGTTTCATTTGCCAGAAAAGTGAATTTCCAAACACAAGAATTAAATTTTGCCCCAGCTTATCATCAAAGGACTTTTGTGAAAGTCACATCATTATAGGAATCAAAGGGAATGACTCCACTAAAAGGTACGTCTTATAGGAATCAAAGGGGATGACTCGATGAAAAGGTACATCTTATAGGAGTCAAAGGGGATGACTCGACTAAAAGGTACGTCTTATAGGGGTCAAGGTTCAATTTAAGAAGTGTATCACTGAGCAAATGAAAACTGAAATCCCTGGACAAGAAAGTGTGTCTCTAAGGGATATAAGATGATGATTTTTTACCATTATTTAATTATCAAACCTGTGCAGCAACATTGCTTCCTGCATTTGTAAAAGTGAGAAATTACGGGCCTTGATGTTTATACTTTGAAATCCTTGATTTGAAGGTAACATGTGTTCCTGTTTCATGCAAAGAAAAGTTGTGAGTTTAAAAACAAGATGGTTGGTTTGTGGTTTTGGCTTTCGCGGTGATCGCTCTTACCCTCGTCACATTTAACCTTACTTCCAACCATTAGCATATGCCATTGACTTGCTGCTTCATTGACCCGAACTCAAATTATTAAGAGTGACTCTGAAACAAACACAATATCTCTACTTTGCCATGCTTCTCAGATAGACCCTTTGAAACTTGGTATTTCCATGAGTTCCCCAACTTGTCTATTGACAAAATTTTATGCATGCCCCTTTTTTCGGCTCACAATCATGTCTTTTTCATGTGCTACCTTGTGTCTTGCTTTGTGCAATTAAAGAAGCTTGTAGCTAGTTTTGAAATCTTTTCTCACTTGTTTTGACACAGACTTGACTCAAAGACAAGAAAAAAAAAGAATGATAATTTTTATTTGGATGACTGACTCAGGAAAAATAAAATAAAAATAAAGAGAAGAAAGAAAAGACAATGAATGTCCCCTTTTGAAACAAAGAAACAAAAATTTATCTAAAAATAACAGTGAACTCTAATGATTATGCCATGCATTTTGGATAAAGCTGCCTGATCTTTCCATCCAAAACTCTCACAAATTGTTGTTGAGTTAATGACCCTAAAACTGAGTTGCTTTCTTGGGCCAATTGCATTTAGAGACCTTATTCGGCTAGTTGTGCCTTGAAGTATTTTCGCCAACAAGCCTCTCTCATTTCTTTTTATCACCTCACCATTGCCTTATGGTATCCGAGAGGGTTTTTCACCAATAAGATTCTCTTATTTTCATTTCTCTCAACTCACAGTTGTCTTACAGTGCTCGTGATGGTTTTTACTGATAAAACTCTCTCATTTTATCTCTCTTAACTTACCATCATCTTATGGTGCCCGCGGGGGTTTTCACCAATAAGATTCTCTCATTTTTATTTCTTTCCTGATTTCTTATGCTGAGGAAGACAAGTAGTACCCCAAAATGCATCATCATATCCATTGCATGCTTATCCTTAACATTATCAAAGATTGATCTGAAGGACTTTCTTTGGTTGTAACTTGGCTTTTGGATAAGGTTAGAAAAAAAAGGATGAAATGAGGCCCAAACAACACTCGAAGTGGGGTAGGACTTGCAACTTTTGGAATCGACTTAAACAATGAGGATTAACTCATGCCCCAGTTTCTTTTGACTGGGCAATTCTAAATTGTTTATTTGGTTGGACCGAGCCCCGGGTAGGGAATCCTACGTATCTCACCCCCAAAAAAGGAGGATCAGGTCATGCGTAGTTCTGGCAGCTTGTTCTTTCACTTGATTCTATTTTTTTTCTTTTGTTGACTCTTTTTCTCTTTGGGACTTTTATGACTTTATTTTTCTTGACACTCATCTTTTTTTTCTTTTTCGACATATTTTTTTTTAATTTTATTGACTCTATCTTGATTCCAAAAGAGGGGTATGAAAGAAAATAACACTAAGGCCCAAATGGGGTAAACAAAGGATGACACAATGTTTGGATAGTAGAATGAAATGCCTTCGTCATATCAATTCTTGGAAATGCTAGTACATAGCATGCAATGCAAAAGTGCACGATCAAGATCACTTATGAAATGTTTTACAACACTAACTTTCCCCGAGCATGTGTGCCACCTCTTTTTCTACACTTGCCCAGCATACAACTTCACTTTGTTGTACATTCCTCATGCTGAAGGACTCATGACTTCGTGGAGCTAATTTTCTTCCTTTTTCTTTTGACATAGGATCACACATTCACTACTTGACCTAATTGAGATATGTCTTTCAATTGATGACCAAGTTATTCTCACGATTCTCAAAATAATAGCCTTAATTTTCAAAGAAGGATTCAACTTGATCACCAAATGCCCCAGCACTCTATCTATTTTCTCAGATGCTCTCTTTTCTAACTTTAACCCTCTGATCAATGTTCATGCATAAACTAAATTTTAAGATCTGGCTGTAAATTTTACTAGCATGTCATGTCACTAGAGTCAACATAAAATGTACTATGTAAAGAAAACAAACAAACAACAATATTTAAAACACAAAGAAAAATGGGACACTTCATTTAAAAAAAATAAAAGATAGAAGGGTTTGAACACAACGACAAAGGGACAAAACAAGATAGATCCCGAACTACAACCCTGAAATAATTCGGATAATAGAAAATAAAACAAAACAAACTACCAAACCTGTTCCTAGTAGGGAGGGGTAACTTCTCAATTGCTCAGACATCTTAGCCACTAGTTTGCATATCAGCATGACTAGAGCTTTCCTCACTGTCAATGTTCTGCACCATAATTGATTTATCTTGAATCATCTTTTCAATTTCTCTTTTCAAAGCGCGACAATCTTCAATACTGTAACCCTAAATATCAGAATGATATGCACATCGTACATTGGGATCAAAACTTCTTGAATATGGGTCAGGAGTATACCCAAGGAGAGGAGTTATCATGCCCCACTATACTAATCTCTGGGATAAACTGGCATAGGATTCTCCAATAGGAGTGAAATTATCTTTTTCCTTTCTCCTCTTTGCGAACTCTGGCCTTGGATGAAACTTGGATTTAGAGTCTCCTTGGTAAATTTGTGGGGGTAGAGGACGATGTTGAGGGACAGGTGCATGCCATTGTGGATAAGAAGATGGATGATCATACAATTGTGCATTGTTCAAAGGATATTGAGGAAGTGGAATGGGATTTCTTGGATTTTGGGGAAAGAAACCTTGTTGCAACTGGTTATGTGGATCTAATATGTAAGATCGGGATTGAGACTGACAGTATTGGTGGGTTGGACCTCTCAAACTCTGGTTTGGACCTGGTATGACAATAGGTGTGTTTTCCTTCTTCTTTCCTTCAGTTTCCCTTGGTTGATTGCAATGTCGTCCCAAATGTTTCACAGAATCCTTCTGTCCATCAGGCTCCCCAACTTTTGATGTCTCAGAGCTGGGAGAAAGGTTAACACTTGAAGACATGCCCCAGTTTTTATATGAAACATCTTCATAGCCCATAAGTCCAGGGGAATTTTTCATATCATTTTCTACACTCTTAACTTTCCCAACCACTTTCTCTAGCTCTTCTAGCATGCTAGGATTCTTAGTAAGAAATTTTGGCGGTCTACTTAATTTAACGGTAGGCTCAAGAGTATAACAATGATCATCAAGAGTATTGAACGGGGATTCACTAGTAGACTGGGAAAGCACAATCATTGGATTGATAGCCAAAGTGGAAGTCTTAGTAGAAGGTTGAGCAACAAAAGCACAGATGGTATGTGGTGTTGTAAATGTGGTAGACTTATACTGAAGAGCTAAAGGAAGAGTGGTGGAAGTATTGAGGTGCATTTGACATGGAATGAATTCTGAGGCATGTTGTGGTGCATCAACAACAGTAGGAAACTGACTTTGCAATTTTGGTGGAAGACTCAAGGTATTTGCACGATCAAAAGTGGGGAATGGAGGTGGAGGCAGCCCACTGGCCCAAGCTCGGTACATTTCCATCATTTATTGTCTCAGTCTCAAATTCTATCTTCCTTTAAACTCTCAATTTCCTGACTATTTGTTTCATCCATGGTGTCACTCTCTATATCCTTGTTGGACACAACTAAACCTTCCTTGGATTTGGTGTGATATGGAGGACCAACCAGGAAGCCACAAACCAACCACCTTAAACTAACTGAACAAGAGGCAACAAATATGTTAGAATTCCACCTTTTTCAAAACCTCTTTTTTTTTCTTCTTTTTTTTGAAAAGATCACCAAACCCAAGAAGGGATCCTACGTATCTCACCCCCGAGAGGGGAGAATCAGGTGTGTGTAGTTCGTGAAGTCTTTCCAAAATGGCCAATTGAACTCTTTGTTTTCTTTCTTTTTCTCGAAACTTTAAGAAGAAAAGAAAATAACAATTTGTCAAAAGAATTGATGAAAATATTTTTGAATTTTTCAGCTTTAACATCCCTATACAAAGTGAAATCTATGATTAACAAAGAATTTTTTTTATTTTTTTTTTTGGGGGGGGGGTCAGTTTTAAATTTCATATGAAAATGAAACCCGAACCTATAAAAGGAAAATCTTTTTACAGTTTTCTTTTAAAGATGTACATGAAACACTTACTCTAAATAAAGAGTGAAGAAAATCTTTTTGGATTTTTTTTCAAATAAGATCCCCGAACCAACAATAGGCTGCCTACGTATCTTACTCCCGAAAGAGGAGAATCAGGGATGCGTAGTTCATCTAGATTGGAAAATTAATGATTAAATAACAAGCTAGACCCTGTATTAAGAGATACAACCAAAGACGGACGATGAACCACGTTAATAAAATCTTTTGAGTTTTCATTTTGACACTTCACAGAAAAATGACATCAACAACTATGAAAGAAAAATCTTTTTGGTATTTTCGTTATACGAAATGTAAAAAATTTCTAAAATCTTTTTTGCATTTTTCTTTAATAAAAACTCCTATGAATGATTTTTTTTTTTGAAGTTTTCGAATTGTGAATGCATGTTAAACGAGACAAAGGAAAATCTTTTTGATGTTTTTGAGAAAATGAGTGCGAAAGGTAAAAAAAAAATATTTTTGAATTTTTGAATTGTGAAAAACAAAAACCATAAAAAACTCTAAAAACTACGAAACTCTTTTTTTTCTTTTGGACTCACTTGTTCTTCTATTTTTTTCAACAATTCTTGCCTACGCCCTTTACTTCTAACACCTGCTTTCCCCAAATCAGTCAGTCAAATGACCACGTTACCCTCAAAGATGCAACATTTAGCACGTAGGGATGCTTTAGAGGTGAGTCTCCTACAAAGGGCCACGTAGGTCCCGCTAGGTCTCAATATGATACAGATAAGCATGACCTAAAGGCAGACCTACGCTGGGGTCCACTAACAAGGCTGTTCGGCGAAGCATATGGTCGATAGTGGATTGCTTTAGCTGTCCGCCTACTCCATACAACCCAACGGCTCCACCTCCTAAAATAAGGGTGACTCAACTATAGGTCGTGTACACACGTGTACTACGGACTTGTTGCAGAAAGAAAGACTCGGGTTATGTACATAATGCCAGATATAAAGCGGTAACACATAAAGTAAAAACTGTGAACAAAGAGCACGCAAGCACTCAACAATGATAAACAATAACACAAAACAACACAAACAAAATTTCTATACACCTATAGTGCCAAACTAAGACGATACAACTCCAAAATAAGCTCGAATTCTGAAAAGTCCCCAGCAGAGTCGCCAGATCTGTCATACCCCATTTTTAACTCCAAAAAGATTAATTTTATTTTAAAGTTTGAAAGGGTTTTTATTATCAAAGTTACAAAAATGAAGATTTTGTTTCAAAAAGGATTATTTACATTTAAACTCAGAGTCTCCACTTGACATAATACGGTGTGCCAAGTCACCTTTGAAAAATCCTTTTCAAAACTATTTTGACTCTTTTAAAACTGATTTGCGAACAGAGATTCCGGCTAAGGAATTCTTTTGACCGAGGGGAAGGTGTTAGGCACCCCTCGATCCCGTGGTTCGACCAAGGTCTCTTGGTGGAGCGTATCTCCTAATTCGACACTATGAATGTACAAACCATACAAAACACGTAAAACAAGCAAACAAACAGATAAAACAAAATGAATCAAAATATAGTGTCCAGTTCAATTTATACAGTCCAAAATAGAAAAATGCTAAGATAAATCCTATCTAACCAATACTAATACTAACTACGCTCCCGCGCTTTACCCGACGCCTCGGGCCTTCCTCTCGAACGCCTTCCACCAACATAGTACGTCGGGGCATTCCCCGGTGAACAAATACAATTCCTTCGGGGCATTCCCCAAAAATTAATACAATGTCAATTTCATGCGATAAACTAGGAAACATCCAACAAATATTCCAAACATTCCAACAATCCACCAATTCTAAATTTTGTCTACCCGAGCCTACTGTTTGCCTACCCGCTCGACGACATATAATGTTCAACATCAATAATGAATCAAAATACCATAATATTAACTTTTATCAAATTTTGATTTCTGACCCAAATCCATTCTAAACGCCACAAATAGCAATCACCATTTCAACAATCCATGCTCATTTTAGTAACGAATTTAAACAACAAAATCATATCAATGAAATCAAGTCATCATAATCAACCAACACATAACCATAGCCAATGCAACCAATCAAAATGAATAAGAGAACGGGTTAAAGAAATGGACCTCAATAGAACGTTCTCGTAGATAATAAAGAAGTCTGAGACCGAAATCCTCCAACACGGAACCCCAACGACGAACTCACCAAACCAATAATCCAAGAGTAACAACTGATCCGATTTCAACCAAGAATAAAACCCCAAAACCGATGAATCCCCAAAGCTCAATCCCAGCGACAGAATACAAAATCAGACAAACCCAAAAAAAAACCAATGCGTAGTATAAAAAATGAACCGCGAAGAAGACAAACCCGAAGCCTCAAAAATGCAGCAAAAATACTAAAAAAACATGGCTTAAGCTCCCTGATGTGTGTGTATTGATGTATGAAGAAAAGGGTATGTCTGTTCAATTATGTTGCTGGGTGGAAAATTTTCTGTATGGGTGGATATTCTGGGAAAGTCTTGTATGCATATGGTTTCCCATTATTTCATTCCATGAAGGTCTATGGAGGTCCCCCCCATTTCTATGAGAAGAAGGTGTTTATATATTGTATATGATAAAATGGTCAGGGACAAGGAATCTTCTGTGGGGGCCCTCTTCTTCTTTTTTTGTTTTCTTCCTTTTTGTTATAGAAAAGATGAGAAAAACATGTGAATGAGGTTAAGGGGGGTTGACATGGGTTAGGTGGTAGGGTATAGGATAAAGTTTGTTAGGATAAGGTTAGGGATTTATTGAATTTTTGTTATTTTGTATTTTTGTGGTGTATAATTACATGGGTGAGGGTACACGGTAGGATAAAGTAAAAAATGAGAAAACTAATTTTTTGGAGGGACAAAATGAGGTGTCTACATTCACCATCACAATCACTAAGGCGTCTCCTCAATCATTTAGGAATCATAAACATGTAATAGTGTAGGGGGAACATGCTATTGGATCATACTCTATTCAACAATGTCTTGCATATAGTACTTCACACGTATGTTAGTCTTGGCATGTATCGGATAACACATGTTTTGGGAAACTTTATACTATCATGTCACAACTCGTTCACTAAGGCTTTTCAACAAACACTAGGCATGAATGGGTTTACACCTTATTGGGGATTTCATGCTATGATGTCACAATTCATTCACTAAGGCATTTCAACAAATACTTGGCATGCATGGGCTTGCACACAATTGGGGGTTTACTAATCAACATGCTATAATGACCCTAATCCCTTCACATGAACATTTTATCAAACATATAGAGAGCATGTTTTGCTTATTCAACCATTTCTACACTTAATTGATATGAACACATCACATAGAAAGCAACTTGAAGAGGGTTTATCATAAACATCACATGAATTCTACATACTAAGGTCAAAGCTTGAAAAACTTGTAAAAAACCATGAATCACAACTCAATCATAGCAGGAACATCAATTTCAACTCACATGAATCATAAAAACCCGTAAACACAAGATCTTTAAATTTTATAAAAAGGGTTCTTGAGCTTCTTGGATGAAAGGGACCCAAGAATCAACATCTACATACCTTGGAGAAAATTCTTTCTTGAAAGCCCTTGGAGAGATTCTTGATTTCTCTTTATCTCTATTGATTTTGCTTGAAGAAGAAATAAGGGTTTTGATTTTGTAGAAACCCTAGTTTTTGGTGTGGAAGAGAAGAAATGAGGTTGTGAGCCTTTATCGGGTATATATAGGGTCTTAAAAAGAGTGAGAAAAGACCACAAGGCCCTTTTAAAAACATCTAAAAATTACTGATCGGGACATGCGACTGTCCGTCGCATGTCCGACGGTCCGTTGGACCACTCCGTCACACAGGACCAGAACTAGGTCGCACTGCCTTGGTGCAACGGTGGAGTGCGATGGTCCATCGCATGGTCGACGGTCCGTCCGACCACTCTGTCGCACATAACCAGAGGGAGGGCTCACTGTAACATTGCAACGGTGGAGGTCAATGGTCCGTCGCATGCTCGACGGTCCGTCGGACCACCCCATCGCACCTGGAAAAATCTGAATCCAACTGTTTTCAGTAAAACGGCCATAACTCACTCGTTCGATGTCGGATTTTGATGAAATTGGTAGATTATTCAATTATCTACATGATAAAAAGTCGATAGTAAGGAAATTCTACACGGTTCAAAGTATTTCATACTTGGGAAGACACTTCTCAAATCTCTAAAACCGGATTTTCGCTTCATAGAATACGCTCTAAGGCTCAGACTAGGAGAGAATTTTGTGGGGTGTTATAGTTATCTTGTATGTATTTTGGGTACAAGAATCTATATAAATGCAACAATAACTTCACCACAAGTTCATGTACAAAAAAAGAACACTTATGAAGTTCCTTAACACCTTCAATACAAGATTATGAATAATCTATCCAAAAAGAGTGTTAAATTTCAGAAAAAAAAGACAAAGCAGAATTTTAAGTCCAAGTCCCCCGACTTCATGGAGTGTTTTTAAGGAATAATTTCCCTCACTGTACCCGAGGTTATGGAATCTTCCTCCCAGGATAAAATGGCCTTCAATTCGAACAATAGCGGTACCTCAAATTGTTGGATTCAACGCTCACTCAATAGCTTAATGGTCACACAGAGTTTTTGTTAATAACAAAAGAGTTTTTCCTATCAAAATTGATACCAACACCTGAGGAAAATATCAAGTTTTTATAGCCTAAAGTGTATCCTTTCAGAAAGGATGCATTGGTTCAGCAGAAAGGCACCTTTTCTGCAATAGTCACGTCCATACGTTGGGACTGCACTGGAGATACGCTTGGACTGCGGCCACA
Source organism: Capsicum pubescens (assembly GCA_030864215.1). NCBI lineage: Eukaryota > Viridiplantae > Streptophyta > Magnoliopsida > Solanales > Solanaceae > Capsicum > Capsicum pubescens. Next base: position 22,220,944 of record CM061546.1, on the reverse strand, counting down.
TGTGACGTTTTGTAGATTCCAGTGAGAAACTGCGCTACGTCTGTGCCACAGGTCGTATACCTACACTGCGTATGCAGTCACATGTCACCCTACAATGTGAAACAGTGTGCCTCTTCTCTAAGGGCCGTATCCCTTCATGATGTGTGTTGCATATGCGTTGGAATGGCGTCCATTTGGAGAAAATTAATAATACCAGATTTTGGATTAAATTTTCACTTGTAAACAAGTTCCAAATAAATTTTGTCTAAAAAATTAGATCTCATCGATCGATCATTTTTCAAATCCAAATTTGAGCCAAGCGAGAGACGACGACGACATGAGGCATCACCTAGTTCTTTCTTCTCTATCCATGTGGAGTTAGTGTTTCTCATTATAAACACTTACAAGTTCTCTTCTCCCACCAATGTGGGAGAAATAGTGAACTTTCTAATTTGGGAGTATACTTTCTAAATTGGTGTCTCCCTTCTCTCCACTATTTTCTTTTCATTTTCCATTCACGTATACACCTTGAACCTAACACTTAGCAGGAGAGGACTTCTTGATGACTAGAGTATTACCAAATTAGAGTTCTGTGAGCACTGCATTTTTGGGAAGCAGAAGAGAGTCAGATTCACTAAAGGCATCCACTCAACTAAAGGCACACTTGATTACATTAATTCTGATCTCTAGGGTCCTTCTAAAGTACCTTCTAGAGGAGGTGCTAATTATTTTTGACTATTATTGATGACTATTCTAGAAAAGTTTGGGTGTTCTTCCTGAAGCAAAAGAATGAAGTATTGCCTACTTTCAAGGAGTGGAAGACTATGATTGAAAAACAAATAGGGAAACAAGTAAAACACCTCCGGACTGATAATGGTTTAAAGTTCTCTTCTAATGAATTTAATGTGAAGGAATTGTGAGGCACTTAACAGTTCGTCATACTCTGTAGCAAAATGGTGTGGCCGAACGAATAAATAGAACTATAATGGAGAAGGTGCATTGTATGCTCTCTAATACTGGTTTACCCAAATATTTTTGGGTTGAAGCTGCTTCCACAACTTGTCTTCTTATTAACCGCTCTCCCTCAGTCGCAATTGATAAAAAGACTCCATAAGAGGTATGGTCTGGTACTCTTGCTAGTTATTCTAATTTGAGGATATTTGGATGGCTGGTTTATGCTCATGTTGATAATGGAAAGTTGAAACTTAAAATTGTCAAGTGCTTATTTATGGGTTATAAACCTGGTGTTAAAGGTTATAAGCTTTAGTGTCCAGAAAGAAAAAGGTTATAATTAGCAGGGATATTATGTTTGATGAAACTCCCATGCTTTGGGCTCCCTCCAAATCTAGTATTTTTCCTCTAGATGAGCTTAGTGACATGAATCAGCAAAAGTCAAGCACCCGCGTTGAATTGCAAATTAGAGTAGAGCCTACAACAGTGCCTACTTCTCAATCTAGCCCAGAGCTACAAAGTGATACTATTTCTTCTTCACCACCAGTGATGCTACAATATTCTATTGCTAAACACAAGACTAGAAGAGATATTAGACCTCCTAAGAAGTATGTTGAAGCTGATTTGATTGCTTATGCATTGAATGTAGAAGAAGGTATTGATTCCGATGAAGATCCCTCTTCTTACTCAGAGGCAGTTAGTTGTGATGATTTCGGCTGATGGATGATTGCTATGCAGGAGGAGATGGAATCACTTCATAAGAACGACACATTGGATCTGGTGAAATTACCTAAAGATAAGAAAGTTGTCCTTTACAAGTGGGTATTTAAAGGTAAAGAAGGAACATTGGGAGTTGAATATGCTAGGTACAAAGCAAGACTAGTTGCTTAATGTTACAGTCAGGTTCCAGGTATTGACTTCACAGATGTGTTTTCTCCAGTTGTAAAGCATAGTTCGATTCGAGCCTTGCTTGGTATTGTGGCCATGCATAATCTTGAGCTTGAGCAATTGGATGTCCAAACTGCATTCTTACATAGAGAACTTGAGGAGGACATCTATATGCAGCAACCAGAGGGCTTTGTAGTTTCAGAAAATAAGGACTATGTATGCTTTCTGAAAAAGTCTCTTCGTGGCTTAAAATAGTTGCCCAGACAATGGTATAAGAGGTTTGACTCTTTTATGACCTCTCATATGTTTTGGAGGAGTAGTTATGATAGTTGTTTCTACTTCAAGGAGGTAAGTGGTGGTTCGGTCATGTATCTTTTCTTGTATATATATTGATGATATGTTGATTGGAGCAAAGGATATGAGAGAGATAATAAAAGTCAAAGCCCAACTTAGCAAGGAGTTTGAGATGAAGGATCTAGGAGCAGCAAAGAATATTCTTGACATGGAAAGTCTGAGGGATAGAGAAAAGTGTAAGTTATACTTGAGTCAGAAAAGGTATATTGAGAAAGTGCTTCACAGGTTCAATATGTGAAATGCCAAACCTGTCAGTACTCCATTGGCAGCTCACTTCAAACTCTCATCCACTTTATCTCCAAAGATAGATGATGAGAGTCACTATATGTCTCGAGTTCCATACTCTAGTGCCGTCGGGTCTTTTATGTATGCGATGGTATGTTCCCGACCAGATTTAACATATGTTGTTCGTGCAGTTAGCATATACATGGCAAATCCTGGCAAAGAAAATTGAAAAGCAGTTTAGTGGATTTTCAGATATTTGCATAGATCTGCTGATGTTTTTTACAGTTTGGGCGAAATAGAGATGGAGTGATTGGGTATGTTGATTCTGGTTTTGCAGGAGACCATGATAAAAGGAGGTCCCTTATAGGCTATATTTTCACCATTGGTGGTTGTGCTATCAGTTGGAAAGCTACTTTACAGACTACGATTGCTTTGTCAACTACTGAGGCAGAGTACATGGCAATTACAGAGGCTTTCAAGGAAGCTATTTTGTTGAATGGTCTGTTTGGTGAACTTAGCAAAGACTTTTAGATTACTACGGTCTTTTGTGATAGTTAGAGTACGATCTTCCTTAAAAAAGATCAGATGCTTCATGAGAGGACAAAGCACATTGATGTACGGTATCATTTTGTGCTTGAAATTATAGCTCATGGTGATATTGTGGTAACCAAGATTAGTACCCATGATAAACCTACTGATATGATGACCAAGACACTACCAAGTGCAAAGTTTGAGCATTGCTTGGACTTGGTTGGTGTTAGCTATTAAGATGTGCCCTTAGAGCTTTTATGGAAGAGGTGGAGAGTTTTCTTGAAATGAATTTGAGTTCTGAATCAGAATTCGTGTCAAGTTGGAAATTGTTAGAGTTGTGCCCCAAATTTTGTTGATCCAACCCTGAAAGTTTTGTGATGCACCCATGTTTGTGATTTTTAATGGGGTCTGTGTTGGTAGCATAGGATTGGGCCTAGGACCTATTTGTACGCACATACTATATAAGTGCAATTAGTGGGTCGGTTTTGAACATTCAGAAATTACGTCATGCTCTACATTGTACTTCTTTCCTTTCATAGTGAAATTCCTTTGCCTCTGTCCGTGGTTTTTCCCACAAGGGTTTCCACGTAAATTTGTGTGTTCTTGTCTTTTCTTTTTGCTTGTGGTTTGCTTTATTCTGTCCAATTCATAACAAAGTACATAGAGAACACTATGCGTAATAGTATGGATGATGATGAATGGTTGTGTTGTTTGTGGTCCTTAACTTTGTGACAATATCAGATTTCTTAGTCTATCTTCTGTAGGTATCGACAAGAAGATGCTCACGAATTCATGCACCAACTGGTGCTATAAATTCGTCAGACTCCCATGAACTCAACAAGATTGTGGATAAAGTAGAGAGGTTGTTTCTAATATACCGTTGGTTCAGTCAAGTATGTGAAACAAATATGGTAATGAAGAAGCCATACTAAAAACAATGAAGAATAGAATCGTAGCAATAACAAATAGTACCTATTAACCATTTATTCTAATCTCCGGCCTCCATATCTTTTACCTAGCGTCATGTTCTTGGTAAGCTGTAGATCAGCCATGTCTTGTTTAATTTACCTCTTTCAAATCCTTCTTCGGCCTACTTCTACCTCTCCTTATACCCGTCATAATCGACCTCTCACACCTCTTTACTGAGACATGTGTGCATCTCTTCTTCACATGTCTGAACAATTTCAGTTTTATTCTCTCATCTTGTCCATAACAGAGACCACTCTTACCTTGTCCCTGATATCTTTGTTCCTAATTCTGTATTTCCTAATTCTGTATTTTCAAGTATGTTCACACATTTATCTCAACATCCTCTTTTGGCTATTTTCATTTTTTTGATGTGCAACTTCTTGACAGCCGGCTGTCTTTTCTGGCAGAGTTGTTAAGGAAAGGGATAAGTCGCTCAAACACGATCGAGCTTTTTGTCTCCTTTAGTATATTTTCAAAGGAAATGTCCCCTCGGATATTTTGGCTAAAAAAATTAGCCTTTGCGCACATAACTTGAATATTAACTATCCTATCACAATCCATATTGGTTTCTAAATAACTTAGTCATTCAAACTTATAGTTTTTGTTCATACAATAGTTGATTTGCCTCTCTAAAGTTCCCTGTCCACAACTTAATTTCATTTGGTCCTTCAAAGTGTCCATAGTCCATATTTCATCCTTGCCATTTCTCCATCTAGTCTTTTTCTTTTTTGTAATAAATATAATGAGAATGAAAGTCCTATTTTCAAAAATCTAACATGAGATTTTCTTTTTGGTTGCAGACAGACTGTTGAGGCATCCAATCCAGGAACGCCTAATGCTATGAACTCCTCAAATTTCCATGCATGCATATGGAGTGGTTGGATGAAGCATCTTTAAACTGGATGCATAATGAAAACCATCTACATCGAAAGAATGGCAGCTTTGTTGACGAAGACACCATCTCGATTCCCAATTCCTGAAAGATACTGAGTTGATTTCCCTGGTAAACTCATCTTCCATTTCTATCTATTTGACAGTCCCTGTTATGTACATGTTTATGCATGCAGTCTTAGCCTAATCTACAATTAACTAACTTTCCTACTTAGCAAATCTACTTGCTATTAGTAAAGGATAATCCAAGTAAAATGAAACGGAGAGAGTATATGTTATTTTTATAAGAAAGGATTTAGATAGTATATATATATATATATATATATATATATGATATGGTATGTATATGTGTATGCATGAGAATTAACTAACTTTCCTACTTAGCAAATTTACTTACTATTAATATAGGATCCAAGTAAAATGAAACTCAAGAGTAAAATGAAACTCAAGAGTATATATATATATATATATGCATGATAATTAACTAACTTTCCTACTTAGCAAATTTACTTACTATTAATATAGGATCCAAGTAAAATGAAACTCAAGAGTATATGATATGTATGTAAGAGAAGATTTAGGTAATATGATATATATTTTTATGATATGATATGTACATGTATATACATGAGGATTTAGCTTCCTTCCCTCCCTTTTCAAATCCATTCAATTATGAAAATCTACTCCTCACTATATAGTAACTTCCAACCAACTCTCCAAATTCCAAATCCTTGAAAACTTCAGTAACAAAAGACAAATATTAATTTACTTTCCAAAACGAAAAAACCTATTTCTTGATTTCATTTTCTATATAAACCCCCATTCTATATGTTGTTTTCCTCATCATTACAAAAAATACCCTTGTCTTAAAAAGCCTTAGAATCCCATTCTTTACACAAAAATCTTGATATTTTTTTTTTTGCAAAAAAAGAATCTTGATTTTCATCATTTTTTTGTTGCTTTTCTTATGGAGAACAAAAAAAATCAACACACATCTGTTAAGTCAGTTGATTCTTTCAAGGATTTGATTGGTTCGTCTCCAAAATCAACTCATCATGTGGAATCTTCTGATTCTGATCCTTGGATTGATAGTTCTACTTCTGATGATGATGATTCAGATACAGTGGACTCAGAATGGTTTGTTGCTAATGATGGGCCAATTGATGCTAAGCCCATTGCATCAGTTGAGTCCAAATATGATTTTGAGGTTAAGCCCATTACCTCAGTTGGGCCCAAATATGATTTTGAGGTGAAGCCCATTACCTCAGTTGGGCCCAAATGTGATTTTGGGGTGAAGCCCATTACCTCAATTGGGCCCAAATGTGATTTTGAAGCCAAGCCCATCTCGTCACTTGAGGCCAAGTGTGATTTTGCAAGAGAAAATGAAGAAAATAAGCCTGTGTGGACACCTAATGTGTTAAAAACTTACAAGGTATGTACTTTTAAAACTCTTATAATCAATATATACATAAATTATAGACTAGTTATAGATGAATTATAATATGCTATACATCTGCCAACTACTTTTAGTTAATTGTTCTGGTCTTTGTTATGGCATCTTAATTGACTGTGGTGTCCGAGCTAGCTTCATGCACCTCGACTAAATGTATGTATATATGTATAACATCTCAATTAATCCAAAATATCAAACTTGTTATATTTTCATCATCTGTGTATATTTGTATGAATGTATCAGTTAAGATTCTCATATTTTTGTCATTTTTGTTGTTCTGTCAGGGTACTGGACTTGTTAACTTAGGCAACACATGCTTTCTGAATGCGGTATTGCAATGTTTCATGCACACGGTACCTTTGTTTGACCTCCTTCTGCGTAACACTCATGTGCCATGTGATCGTAAGGACAATTGTTTCTCAAAGATATCTGTTGTTTTGTTCCATTTTGAGTTATTATTGATGTTCTGTTCATTTCTTTTTTTTGTATAGTCGTTGCAGGTTACGCAGGTTTCTGTTTAATTTGCGTTTTCAAAGAGCTTATTGGCAGTTCCTTGGCTTATGATGGTGGTTCTCTTTCGCCTTGGAAACTTGTCGACAATTTGAGTTGTATCCTCAGTCATGTGTTGTTTATGGTTTAACGAGATATTCCCCATTTGGCACACACACACGAGTGGAATAGAAAATAATTTGCTAAATAGGATGGATGATGATGAATGTTTGTGTAGTTTGTGGTCCTTAACATTGTGAAAAAATAACAGATTTTTCGTCTGGTTTCCGTAAGTATCAGCAAGAAGATGCTCACGAATTCTTGCAATGCTTTCTCAATAGGCTTGAAAGCCAATGTAATGACATTGTCCAACAAGTTTTTGGCGGCCAGCTTGTCAGCAAGGTAAGCATACTATAATACTATCTTATTATTCATATGTATCTTAAAAATATGACGTTTGTAATGTTAAATATCTCTTTCTCAAATTGCAGCTTCGCTGTTGCAACTGCGGCCACTGCTCCAACATTTACGAGCCTCTTATAGACGTGAGCTTGGAGATCAAAGATGCCGACAGCTTACATTCAGCGTTGGAGTCTTTCACAAGAGTCGAGAAACTTGATGATCCAGAGATCAAGTATACTTGTGAAAGATGTAAGGTGCAAGTATCAATCGAGAAGCAGCTGATGCTATACAATGCCCCTTCCATTGCTGTCTTTCATTTGAAGCGATTCCAGAATGACGGTTCCATTGTGCAAAAGGTGGACAAGCATGTTTCATTTCCGTTGGAATTGGACTTGCTTCCTTACACCGAAAATATCCAATCCTATAATGTGAGTATCTGTTAGTACATTTACTTTATATTTTGTTAGTAGTAACATGATGTTATTTTCAATTTTTACTTGTCTCTGACAGGAAGAAATGAAGTACGATCTTTATGCAGTTATAGTGCACGTCGGGTCTACATCCAGTTCGGGACACTATTACAGCTTCATTTGTGTTGAACCCAATGAATGGTACAAATTTGATGACTCGACGGTATGTAGAATAGTGCAATCATATTCTCTGTTATATGTCACTGATAGTCTATTTTTCCAAGCTTCTTGAACGACAACTAACTTGATATTATGTTTGTTTGTCATAGATTTCTCGGGTTCACGAAGATCTTATTTTGGAAGAGGAAGCATATATTATGTTTTATGCAAAGAGAGACACTCTGTGGTTTTCAGATTTTGGTGCACTGCAATTGCATAATGTGGACACTATCCGCCTACTTTCTCTTTCACTTCCAAATAATCATGCTTCCTATGTCAGTGAATCCAATGCTTCTGCAATCGACACATCTTCGTCTGCTCCAAGACCAACTGGTGCAATCAACTCTTCAGATTTTCATGAACTCACGAAGATTGCGGATAATGAATTGAAGAAGACTGTGCAAATGTCTACTCTAGGATCACCTAGTGCTATTAACTCTTCAAAAGAAAACAATACTTCTCAGGACATTGGTGTGACCGAAAGTGTTAGAAAAATGCATAAGAGCTGCAGCAGTTAAATTTTTATGTTATCTGTTAGACGTTAATATTAGTCAGCAGTAAAATTAGTTTCTAATCCTTATCCTTATCTTTAGGAGTTGGTTATTTTTTCAGTTAGGATTGTAACCTATAAATAATTTTAATTCTGCAATAAAGCTGTAGTTTTTGTTTTCATCAATATCTCTCTGTTAAACTTATCAAACTCATGTTCCACTTGTTCATAAACATGTAAAATCAGTTTCTTATGTTCTTCACTCTCTGAAAACTAACAATTGGTATCAGAGCACTTATTTCTTGAAGGATCTGTGGGTGTTTCCATATAAGTAATAACTGAAACAAGGCAAGTTTATGAAGCATGGAAGCAGAATCAAGTTTTTCAAGTATGGCACCACCTGTTTTTAATGGTGAAAACTATCATATTTGGGTTGTAAGGATGGAAACTTATCTAGATGCCATGGATATGTGGGAGGCAGTTGAAGAGGATTATGAAATTCGTCCATAGCCTGACAATCCAACTATGGCCCAGATCAAGAACCATAAAGACAAGAAAACCAAAAAATCAAAGGCAAAAGCCTGTCTATTTTCAGCAGTATCTTCTTCAATTTTCACTCGAATTATATCTCTAAAGTCAGCCAAAGACATATGGGATTATCTCAAGTCAGAATATAAAGGGGATGAGAGGATCAGAGGTATGCAAGTTTTGAATCTTATAAGAGATTTCGAGATGCAGAAGATGAAAGAAACCGAAACCATAAAAGATTACTTTGAAAGGCTCCTGAACATAGCAAATAGAGTAAGATTGCTTGGTTCCGTGTTTAATGATTCTTGTATTGTTGAAAAAATTCTGGTAACTGTGGCGGAAAGATTTGAAGCAACCATAACTACTTTGGAAAACACCAAGGATCTGTCCAAGATCACCTTGGCGGAGTTGTTGAATGCTTTGCAGGCTCAAGAGCAACTAAAGGTCATGAGAGATGAAGGAAATACCGAGGGAGCATTGTTTGCCAAGCCTCAAGATGGAGTTAAAATAAAAAGAAGAAGAACAAGAAGAATGATGAAAGCGCTCCAGCAGGTACTGCAACAGGAAAAACTGGAAACAAAAAGAAAAGTTTTCCTCCATGTAAGCATTGTAACAAGAAAGGCCATCCACCATACAAGTGTTAGAGAAGGCCTGACGCTAAGTGTAGTAAATGCAATCAACTTGGGCATGAAGCAGTCATTTGCAAGAACAAAAATCAGCAACAAGAAGCAGATGCTCAAATCGTGGATGGAGAGGAGGAAGATCAACTCTTTTTTGCTACATGTTTTTCAAGTAAATCATCAAGTGAGTGTTGGTTGATTGATGGTGGATGTACTAATCACATGACAAATGACAAGGATCTCTTCAAGGAATTGAAGCCTACGACCATTACTAAAGTCAGAATAGGTAACGGTGAATATATTCCTGTACAAGGAAAAGGAACGGTTGCTATTCCAAGTCACTCAGGGACAAAAACAATTTTTGAAGTGCTTTATGTACCTGAAATAGATCAGAACTTACTTAGTGCTGGTCAATTGATGGAAAATGGCTTCAAATTAAATTTTGAAGATAAACATTATTGCTTAATCAAGGATGCATCAGATCAAGAAATTTTTAAAGTAAGAATGAGAGGTAAAAGTTTCTCATTAGATCCATTTGAGGAGGAGCATGTGATTTTTTCAGCCAAAGAAAATGTTGCAGAAGTATGGCACAAGAGACTAGGACATTATCACTATGAAGGGTTGCTTAAAATGCAAAAGGCAGAAATAGTCGAGGACCTACCTGTCTTAGAAGTGAATTCTTCAAATTGCCTTGCTTGTCAATATGGGAAACAAAGAAGACTTCCATTTCCAAAAACAACTTGGAGAGCGTCAAAGAAATTGCAACTAATTCATACCGATATAGCAGGACCTCAAAGGACTCCCTCACTAAAAGGTAGTCTTTACTACATCATTTTTGTTGATGATCTAACTCGCATGTGTTGGATTACTTTCTCAAGCATAAGTCAGAGGATGCTAATGTCTTTCGAAAGTTCAAAGTAAAAGTAGAAAATGAAGCTGCTTGTAAAATTCAGTCCATACGAACAAATAATGGAAAGGAATACACTTCTCAACAATTCAACATTTTATGTGAGGAAGCAGGGATTCATCATCAGCTTACTACTCCGTATACTCCTCAACAAAATGGAGTAAGTGAAAGAAGAAACAGGTACATAATGGAGATGACCAGATGCATGTTGCACGAGAAGAACTTGCCAAAGAAATTTTGGGCAGAAGCAGCAAATACATCAGTTTTTCTCCAAAACAGGCTTCCCACAAAGGCGGTGAGAGGTCGAACTCCTTTTGAAGCTTGGTATGGGTTCAAACCATAATTAAACTTCCTTAAAGTGTTTGGTTGTCTCTGTTTTTCCTATGTTCCTCAAGTTAAATGAGACAAGCTAGATAAGAAATCTGTTCCAGGCATTTTTATTGGATACAGTGCAGTTTCAAAGGCGTATAAAGTCTTTCAACCGCAAACTGAAAATATAATCTTCGGTAGAGATGTGTATTTTATGGAGAATGAAGAATGGTGTTGGGAATACTCAAAGAAACCTGTCCTAAACTCTTCGGACTCAGCATAAAAGTTTCCTCCCAAAGTTCCTGAAAAGCAAATATCACTCTCATCGCAAGATAAAGTGGTGAATCATTCACCGGTTAAAGGTACTCGACTACTCACTGATATATATCAGAGATGTAATGTGGCAGTATGTGAACCTGCTGGGTACATTGAATCCAAGAATGATGAAAATTGGGTGGCAGCAATGAAAGAGGAGTTGTTTATGATTGAGAAGAACATGACTTGGGAGCTTGTTGATCAACCTAAAGATAGAAAAGTAATTGGGTTGAAATGGATCTTCAGAACAAAGTTAAATGCTGATGGTTCAGTCAACAAGCATAAAGCAAGGCTTGTCGTTAAGGGATATGCTCAAATTTTTGGTGTGGATTACTTTGATACATTCGCACCAGTGGCTAGGCTTGACACGATCAGGTTACTTCTTGCTCTTGCTGCACAATTGGGCTGGAAAGTGTATCAAATGGATGTCAAATCAGCATTTCTTAATGGTTTTCTCCAGGAAGAAATTTATGTTGAGCAACCCGAAGGCTTTGTGACGAAAGGAAAAGAGAACAAAGTTTACAGGCTAAGGAAGGCGCTTTATGGACTTAAACAGGCACCAAGGGGCTGGTATGGCCGAATAGATGATAATTTGCTTGGGTTAGGCTTTGAAAAGAGTCTATCAGAATCTACACTTTATGTTAAACATAATGGCATTGATATTCTTGTTGTGTCTATATATGTTGATGATGTACTAGTTACAGGGAGCAATACAAAGAATATTGAAGATTTCAAGCAAGAAATGATGCAAGCCTTCGAGATGACTGATCTTGGTCTAATGTCCTATTTTCTTGGAATAGAAATCAAATAGGGATAGAATGAAGTTTTCATTTGTCAGAAGAAATATTCTAAAGAAATTCTGAAGAAGTTCAACATGGAAGATTGCAAGGAGATGAGTACTCCTATGAACCAAAAAGAGAAACTAAGCAAGAATGACGGAACAGAGAAAGTGGAGGAAACGTACTTCAGAGGCTTAGTCGGTTGTTTGATGTATCTCACAGCTACAAGACCCGATATTTTGTATGTTGTAAGCATTTTATGGAGGTTCATGCATTGTGCTAGTGAGTTGCATCTAAAAGCAGCAAAAAGAGTAATCAGATACATCAAAGGAACCATTAATTATGGTGTCAAGTTTCAGAAAATCTAAATCTGAAACTACTTGGGTATTCTGATAGTGATTGGGCTGGATCAGTGGATGACATGAAGAGCACATCTGGATATTGCTTTATTCTTGGCTCCGGAATATTTTCTTGGTGCACAAAGAAGTAGGATATTGTGGCTCAATCCACGGCAGAGGCAGAATTTGTGGCTGCAATAGCAGCAGCGAATCAAGCTCTGTGGTTGAGGAAAGTATTGGCTGATTTGCATATGAATCAAACAAAAGGAATTGAAGTATTTGTGGACAACCAATCTGCGATTGCAATTTCTCACAATCCTGTATTTCATGCCAAAACAAAAAACTTCAACATCAAGATTTTCTTCTTAAGGGAAGTGCAAAAGACTGGTGATGTGATTCTTCTCTATTGCAAAACCGAGGAGCAGCTGGTTGATATCTTCACCAAGCCTTTACCGGGAAACAAATTTCAACTTCACAGGAAAAAACTTGGAGTTTGCAGCTCTTAAAGCAAGGAGGAGTGTTAGAAAAATGCATAAGAGTTGCAGCAGTTAAATTTTTATGTTATCTGTTAGAAGTTAATATTAGTCAGCAGTAAAATTAGTTTCTAATCCTTATCCTTATCTTTAGGAGTTGGTTATTTTTTCAGTTAGGATTGTAACCTATAAATAATTTTAATTCTGCAATAAAGCTGTAGTTTTTTCTTTCATCAACATCTCTCTATTAAACTTATCAAACTCATGTTCCACTTGTTCATCAACATGTAAAATCAGTTTCTTATGTTCTTCACTCTCTGGAAACAAACAGAAAGAATGGCACCTTTGTTGCCCAAGTCACTAGGTAAACTCTTCTTCAATTTCTATGTATTGGTCAGTCATGTCATTAGCTTACTACTCCCTCCGTTCTCTTTTACTTGCAAATATATTTTAAGTACTGTGTACTTGTTTGAAGAGTATTACACCTACCAACTGATCGATTTGTTTATAACATCGGCAGATCAGATTGCTAGCGAAAATCAATAGCAGATGGATCCAGAGCAAGAGACGGAAATAATGCTGGCTTGTTCTATGATTAAGAAAAGAGTTCCAGGTCCAAGAGGTGAACAACTCATGGCTGCATTATTCAGATTAGGCAGCCGTGAAAGTTCAGTTCTCTGAGCGAGAAAAGGAGAAAAATGGAAGTTTCTCTGAGTCGAAAGGATGATGGAAGTTCAGCTGACCGGCGCAAATCCAGATTTGGTTTTGCAGGTTTACATCCTGTGGTGGCTAGCAACATCAGGTCTTGATAGGCGGATCTAAAATTTTGAGTTTATAGATTCAAGATAGAAAGGATATGTTATTGGATTTTAGTTAAATTATTTAAGCATATTTAATATTTTTGAACATTTGTCCATGAGGATATAATGTAAGTTGTTTACTTGTAATACTGAGTTTTTAGTTTTTGCATATCTGTCATTTAATTTATTATGTATAAATGTCTTATATACTACATTATTCTAACGTTGTTTGCATATATGGGTATACCAACGTAGTTGTTCTGTTATACAACAATATACATAGTGTACTTCCATAAGTAGGGTTACGGGAGGATAGTGTGCGCACAATTCTACTCTTACCTTAACAAAGGTAGAGAGACTGTTTCCAATGGATTTTCGACTCAAGTAGGACATATCAAAAGTCAAGTATGGAAAACAAATACAATAGTGAAGCAGTCAATACCAAAAATAATGGAGAATAGAGTCGTAACGATAACAAATGATACCTACTATCTTCTATCTTAATGTGTCACCATATCATTCTATCTAGTGCCATGTCTTTGGTAAGCTACAGAATCAACTATGTGTCTTATCTAGTCACCTCTTCCCTGTTCTTACCCCACCATAGATAGCCTGTTGCACCTCTTCATTCGGATATCTATGTATCTTCTCTTCACATGTTCGAACCATTTCAGCAACATCTCTTTTATTTTTCCCACCACGGTGGCTACTCTTACCTTGTCCTTGATCTCTTCGTTCCAAATTTTGTATTTCCTAGTATGCCTACATATCTATCTCAACATCCTATTTTCTCTAATTTGATCTACTTGACATGTGACTTCTTGACTGGCAAAACTCCACCTCATACTGTGAAAATATTAAAGTAGATTTTTTAGAATCATATATTTCTAGCTAAGTTTCTAGAATAGTCTAGTGTAGTATTTAGGATAATCAAATTGAATAAATATCTATATTTCTAGGTATTTCTTGGTAGAAGAATCTAGAAAGTTATAGTAGAGTCTCTTTGATATTTACTTAGTACAAGTCTAGATATTCTAGAGTACTGTGAGATATTTGAGGATGACATTTGTAGAATAGGGTAGAATAATCTAGATTTGTAGTATCTAGAATCATCCCTACACAAGTATAAATAGGGGATGACACTAGGCATTTGTAACCAACCAAAACCAAATCAATTCAACTAGTCTTCTTCTATACCAAAGTTTCCATTCAATATCTTCCTTCACCTTTCTAGCTTCCTCTTCTTAGTTGAATCTTCCGATCTTAGTTAACGATCTTGGGCTAGCAGAAGATCTCTTCAACTACACCTTTCTTCTGCTATTCTCTACATGGTATCAGAGCCATAGCTACACGTTGGCTTCTGAAGTTTATTTCAAGATCGGGTTTGTGGTTGATTCAACTAGTTTGTCCTAATGAATTTAAGTGATCGCGTTAATGGACTGGGAATGGAGTTGTTGAATCAGTCCAATTACAAGGTATGGAAGACTTTTACGGAATCATACCTTGTGGGGAGGATTTGTGGGATGTTAATGGGAGTAACACAAGTCCTCTGAAAGACGGATCGGAGAATAGTAGTGCATACAAGAAGTGGAAGCAGATTAATGTAAAAGCGGAGTTCATTTTGAAGAGGTCCATCTTCTCAAATTTATTTGACCATATTATAAGGTGTAAATCAGTTCATGATATTTGGAGGATGCTTGATCAGTTATTCAATAAGAAGAATGAAGCCCGGCTACAGATATTGGAGAATGATTTGGCTAACGCCAATCAAGGTAATCTTTCTATTGCCGAGTATTTCTTAAGGATTAAAAATTTATGTTCTGAGATCTCTTTATTAATTCCGGATGAGGCTATCTCTGAAGCATGAATAAGAAGAAATATTATTCGTGGTTTGAAGCCAGAATATATTCCTTTTGTGACATCGATTCAAGGATGGGCTCAACAACCATCTTTGGAGGAATTTGAGAATTTGTTATCGTCACATTAGTTACTAGCCAAACAATTGGCTGGTGAATTTATCAAAGAAAGAGAAGAAAATTCTCTTGTAGCTAAACAAGAGGAACGTTAGAGGAAAGACAAGAGATATGCCTCACTCTCGATTCTCTAGTGGTTCAAGCTTGCCTGGAAAGAAGGAAGAGTTTTATGACAATTATGGTAAAAGGCCTCTTAGGTGTTATCGGTGTGGTAAAGTAGGACACATTAGGAGATATTGTTGATCCATAGAGAGCAACATGGATCTAATGGAAAAAGTTGTTGAAGAAGAGGAAGGCTGGGAATGATGCTTAGAAGCTAAGAGTCGATCAATAAATACATTGGCTTCAATAAATTTGGAAAGAGATTAGATCAGATCTAATACAATCCATAATGTGGAGCAAAAAGGCCCTGATAAGAATCAAGAGGATACTAGAGACGTGGTAGATGCTATTGAGGAAATCAAAGAAGCAGATCTTGAAATTGGACGTAAAAGTCTGAACGTGAAAGATGTTGAAGTAGATTCTGAGGAGACAGTTTCTGAAAATCAATATGCCAGTGATGACATTATTGGAGAAAGAATTAAGGGAGATATAGTGAAAGTTGAAGTCTTAGATCAGTCATCCATCATTTCAAGGTCAATCATTGGCTCAGAGCAAATATTGGAAGTTGATGAAAAAGTTAATGATCTAATGAACGATGAAGCCCCAATTTCAGATGGAGAGATATACAATATGATTGAAGAGCTAGAAATGAAATCTAGTGGTGGATTCTGTTACGATACTAAGGATTCTCATAAAATTAATGATCAGATCGTCATCGAATCAAATTAGGAGTCTGCTACAGATGAAATATTCTTATATTATGGAGTTTCTTCAGAAAGAGTAAGTTCTAAAATCTTGAATCCTAGAGCTTCAAATTTTTCCTTCCCATGTGTGTCTACAGGTAATGAAGTTGTGGAGGAGTTCAGAGAAAGGGGGAGTTTTATAACTCAACATCATAAAACACAACAAGGACAAATTGATGACGAAAAATCTTCATTATTGAAATGATAAAAAGGAGTTGGGAAAAAACTGCTAAGAGTTTCACCAAGGCATAGTTCAAAGCTTCGTTTGAGTTCTTCCGCGACAAGCTTGGGGTAGCTTCCAAAAAATCACTTTAAGGGGGAGTGTGAAAATATTAAAGTAGATTTTTTGGAATCATATATGTAACACCCCCTAAAAAAATCCTTCATGTGTTATATCATTGTAGCATGCTTGTTGAGTTAAAAGCTGAAAAATATTTCAAGTGTCAAAGAGACTTAGTCTCATTTTGAATTCCTAATCTTTGAGGATTTTATTTTCGACCTTCCCGACCTCCGTTTCTTGATTTTTTTTGTTGATATACAATGGGGCAAGTCTATAGTACATCTCGGATGCATTCTAGGGGAATAATACACTGGTTTGAAATGCCTTGGAAATGCTCGAGCATTCCGGGTGCATTTTGGGCGCATTTCTGGAGTATAATACACTGGTTTGAAATGCCTTGGAAATGCTCCAGCATTCCGGGCGCATTTTGGGCGCATTTCTGGAGCATAATACACTGGTTTGAAATGCTTTGGAAATGCTCCATTATTTTGGGCGCAGTTCGGGCACATTTCAAACCACAGTTTCAGGGTCAACTTCAAACGATCATAACTCTCTGTATGTAATGAACTGGGAGGTATGCTATATATCAAAAGAAATCTATTTGAGTCTTATTTCGAATTCAATTAGTGTCATCCAAATTGAACATCAGAGTAAGAAGTTATGCCCAATTTACTTCAGCCTATCAGATTGTCAACTGAGGGATAGTTGCGACTTTGTTTGTTTCTTTAGGGGCATTTTAGTCTTTTCTCCCACCCTATCCAGCCTTAACATTGTGAAAAAATAACAGATTTGTCGTTTGGTTTCCGTAAGTATCAGCAAGAAGATGCTCACGAATTCTTGCAATGCTTTCTCAATAGGCTTGAAAGCCAATGTAATGACATTGTCCAACAAGTTTTTGGCGGCCGGCTTGTCAGCAATGTAAGAATAATAGAATACTATGTTATTAGTCATATGTATCTTGTAAATATGATGTTTGTAATGTTAAATATCTCTTTCTCAAATTGCAGCTTCGCTGTTGCAACTGTGGCCACTGCTCGAACATTTACGAGCCTCTTATAGACGTGAGCTTGGAGATCAAAGATGCCGACAGCTTCAATTCAGCGTTGGAGTCATTCACAAGAGTTGAGAAACTTGATGATCCAGAGATCAAGTATACTTTTGAAAGATGTAAGGTGCAAGTCTCAATCGAGAAGCAGTTGATGCTATACAATGCCCCTTCCGTTGCTGTCTTTCATTTGAAGCGATTCCAGAATGACGGTTCCGTTGTGCGAAAGGTGGACAAGCATGTTTCATTTCAGTTGGAATTGGACTTGCTTCCTTACACCGAAAACATCCAATCTTATAATGTGAGTATCTGTTAGTACATTTACTTTTTAAAACCTTTCTTCCCTTTGTTTCATATTTTGTTAGTAGTAACATGATGTTATTTTCAATTTTAACTTGTCTCTGACAGGAAGAAATGACGTACGATATTTATGCAGTTATAGTGCACGCCGGGTCTACAATCCAGTTCGGGACACTATTACAGCTTCATTTGTGCTGAACCCAATGAATGGTACAAATTTGATGACTCGATGGTACGTAGAATAGTGCAATCATATTCTCTGTTATATGTCACTGATAGTCTATTTTGCGAAGCTTCTTGAACGACAACTAACTTGATATTATGTTCGTTTGTCATAGATTTCTCGGGTTCACGAAGATCTTGTTTTGGCAGAGGAAGCATATATTATGTTTTATGCAAAGAGAGACACACTGTGGTTTTCAGATTTTGTTGCACTGCAATTGTATAATGTGGACACTATCTGCCTACTTTATCTTTCACTTCCAAATAATCATGCTTCCTATGTCAGTGAATCCAATTCTTCTGCAATCGACACATCTTCATCTTCTCCAAGACCAACTGGTGCTATCAACTCTTCAGATTTTCATGAACTCATGAAGATTGTGGATAATGAATTGAAGAAGACTGTGCAAATGTCTACTCTAGGACTGCCTAGTGCTATTAACTTTTCAAAAGAAAACAACGCTTCTCAGGACATTGGTGTGACCGAAAGAACGGCACCTTTGTTGCCCAAGTCACTAGGTAAACTCATCTTCCATTTCTATGTATTGGTGAGTCATGTCATTAGCTTACTACTCCCTCCGTTCGCTTTTACTTGAATATATATTTTAAGCATTATGTACTTGTTTGAAGAGTATTACACCTACCAACTGATCGATTTGTTTATAACATCGGCAGATCAGGTTGCTAGCGAAAATCAATGGCAGATGGATCCAGAGCAAGAGACGGAAATAATGCTGGCTTGTTCTATGATTAAGAAAAGAGTTCCGGGTCCAAGAGGTGAACAACTCATGGCTGCATTACGTAGATTAGGCATCCTTGAAAGTTCAGTTCTCTGATCGAGACAAGGATAAAAATAGAAGTTTCTCTGAGTCAAAAGGATGATGGAAGTTCAGCTGACCGGCGCAAATCTAGCTTTGGCTCTGCAGGTTTACATCCTGTGGTGGCTAGCAACATCAGGTCTTGATAGGCGGATCTAAAATTTTGAGTTTATAGATTCAAGATAGAAAGGATATGTTATTGGATTTTAGTTAAATTATTTATGCATATTTAATATTTTTGAACATTTGTCCATGAGGATATAATGTAAGTTGTTTACTTGTAATACTGAGTTTTTAGTTTTTGCACATCTATCGTTTAATTTATTATGTATAAATGTCTTATATACTACACTATTATAACGTCGTTTGCATATATGGGTATACCAACGTAGTTGTTCTGTTATACAACAATATACATAGTGTACTTCCATAAGTAGGGTTACGGGAGGATAGTGTGTGGACAATTCTACTCTTACCTTAACAAAGGTAGAGAGACTATTTCCAATGGATTTCCGACTCAAAAGTAGGACATCAAAAGTCAAGTATGCAAAACAAATACAATAGTGAAGTAGTCAATACCAAAAATAATGGAGAATCGAGTCGTAACGACAACAAATGACACCTACTATGTCACGACCCGAACCAGGGCCTAGCCGTGATGAGCATTTCAAACCATGGAGGCCCGAAACACCCCTATCCATTTGGTAATCATGCACCTAATTCATATGATCAAAGTAATGCGGAAGAAACACAATAATTCGGAAACATGGTCATAAATATGAAAAGAAACAATAACGGGGAAATAAAGTTTCCCCCAACATCAATCAACCTCTAATCAATTGTCTGCGAAAATCTCTAACAAATGACTGAGTCAAGTAACCGTATATAAACTGGGACAAGGCCCCCAGTAGACCCCAAAACTGAATATAAGATAAAAGGACTACAGGACATAAGACCTTCCGAAACATAGAAGGCTCACCACTTGTCTCTACAGCTCTATCTGAAAGATCTACTGATTCTCTTGACCCCTAGACTGGGCCTCTGAACCTGAGAAGTTGGAGAGGGGAGGGGGTTAGTACAAAAGTACTGGCACACAGAGATATCAAAACAAAACATAATATTTTTACAATATATAGTTGAGAGCCATTATAAAGAAATTTCGTATCAAATCATTTGAAAACACATGGGTGTAATGCAATAGTTTTCTCAACAATCAATGAAATGCAACTGAGCTAGGTGGAATACCCTACATAATTTACACCAACTATCTAACCTCGGTTGCTGCCGAGATTAGAGTATAAGTGAGGGAGAGACACTTAAGACCACAAAGCATGGTGTCTCGACCCACTGGTAGTGCCCAAGATCACTTAGCCTGGGCTCCTACCTATAGTCCCAATTTGGGAATGACATAAAGTCAAGTACACAAGATCACATAGCCTGGTACCAATATTCCGTGTCGGCAAACATGTTTTCCAGCGATGAGCCCTTACTCTCAAACGCCTTCTTCGGGCATCCACCTTTCTCATGTAAATTCAATGCATTCAAATTTCATCTGATTCAATCACATATCATGTTCTGTAGGGTATCGTCATATCCGACCTTCAAGTCCTCAATATCACTTCCACATATGCATAACAATGTAAAAACCAAGGTGCTTCATCATTTACATTTGGTGAACAATAGTTATTTCAAATTCATGCTCTCTTTTGTTGATCACAATATGATATGGGGTATCAAGACATTATCATGGGAATTTTAAAGCAATTTATCATTCATGTTTATCAAAATTCCATGGAAAATCTCAAATCACATATGCATGGTTTCAACCATTGAAGTATATAAGCAAACAATTCCCATGACATAAAGAAAGATGACTTAGAAATCATATTGAAAGCAAGTTATTAGCATTTGATTGAAAACCCCCATTTAAAAGCATGCATGTTGATAAAAACTACACCCATGAGATTTTAGGATAACCCCACGTACCTCTATTTCCAAGGATAATAGATGTTTCTTGAAGCTTGCGGATTGGTGATTCCAAATATGTAATTATCTTTGAAAACCTACGGTCGAATCTTGAACTATTTGGGTTTTTATTTTGAAACCCTAAGGAGAATCTTTGAGCACTTTTGATGAATGAAGATGTATTTTGGGGTCCTTGGAACTGAATTTATTGTTTTAGGGCTAAGTAAGGGTGGAAAAGGACCACTTTGTCCCCAAAAGGGAGTGTTTAAGTCACTAGAATTCTTTACATAGGCGCTGCCCATCCCATGTAACGCCCCGCAATTCGGGCTACAATATAGACCATGATTTTGATGCGTTGTTAATCTTTAAGCCATAAAATCCTATGCCAATACGGCATGTTAATTATTGTGTAGCATGTGAATCCACTCAAGCTTGAATTTAGACCATAGAGGTCCTTCAACTCAAGGACGAGTTGAAACTATTTCGATCGACTAAGTTTTAGTGGACGTTATAAAGTGTGTCAGCTTCCATCGACCATAAATCTCTGTATATGTCGAATTAGGAAACCTACTATGTGTCAAATAATAGGTATTTGAGTTAGCTTTCCAACGATACCAATTTGGCTAAAATCCGTCACCCGAGCAAGAAGTTATGGCCTTTTAAAGTGATAAGCGGCGCATAACCAATCGCCCATGGCCACTGGAAAGCATAGGAAATAGCCTAGGAGGCGCCTATGTAAACATAGGCGATAGCCTTGGCAAAGCCTATGTAAACATAGACGATAGCCTAGGCGGCTCCTATGTGAACATAGGCAATGGGATGGGCGGCGCCTATGTAAAGAAATCTAGTGACTTAAACACTCCGTGTTGAGGACAAAGTGGTCCTTTTCCACCCTTACTTAGCCCTAAAACACGAAATCTAGTTCCAAGGACCCCAAAATACATATTCTTTCATCAAAAGTGCTCAAGCATTCTCCTAAGGGTTTCAAAATAAAAACCCAAATAGTTCAAGATTCGACCGTAGGTTTTCAAAGATAATTACATATTTGGAATCACCAATCCGCAAGCTTCAAGAAACATCTATTATCCTTCGAAATAGAGATATGTGGGGTTATCCTAAAATCTCATAGGTGTAGTTTTTATGAACATGCATGCTTTTAAATGGGGGTTTTCAATCAAATGCTAATATCTTTCTTTCAATATAATTTCTAAGTCATTTTCTTTATGTCATGGGAATTGTTTGCCTATATACTTCAATGGTTGAAACCATGCATATGTGATTTGAGATTTTCCATGGAAGTTTGATAAATATGAATGATAAATTGTTTTCAAATTCCCATGATAATGTTTCGATACTCCATATTGTATTGTGATCAACAAAAGAGAGCATGAATTTGAAATAAATATTGTTCACCACTTGTAAATGATGAAGCACCTTGGTTTTTACATGATTATACATATGTGGATGTGATATTGATGACTTGTAAGTCGGGTATGACGATACCCTTCAGAATACGATATGTGATTGAATAAGATGAAATTTGAATGCATTGATTTTACATGATAAAGGTGGATGCCCGAAGAAGGCATTTGAGATACAAGAGCTCATCGCTGGAAAACGTGTTTGCCGACACGGAATTTGGTACCAGGCTAAGTGATCTTGTGTACTTGACTTTATGTCATTCCCAAATTGGGACTATAGGTAGAAGCCCGGGCTAAGTGATCTTGGGCACTACCACTAGGTCGAGACACAATGCTTCGTGGTCTTGTGTGTCTCTCCCTCACTTATACTCTAATCTCGGCGGCAATCGAGGTTTGATAGTTGGTGTAAATTATGTTGGGTATTCCACCGAGCTCAGTTGCATTTCATTGTTATTGAGAAACTATTGCATTACACCCATGTGCTTTCAAATGATTTGATACAAAATTGCTTTATAATGGCTCTCAACTATATTTTGTAAAAATATTATGTTTTGTTTTGATATCTCTGCGTCCCAGTACTTTTGTGCTGACCCCCTCCCCTCTCCAACCTCTCAAGTTCAGAGGCCCAGTCTAGGGGTCAAGAGAATCAGTAGATCTTTCAGATAGAGCTGTAGAGACAAGTGGTGAGCCTTCTATGTTTCAAAAGGCCTTATGTCCTGTAGTCCTTTTATCTTATATTTAGTTTTAGGGTCTACTGGGGCCTTGTCCCAGTTTATATACGGTTACTTGACTCAGTCATTTGTTAGAGATTTTCGTAGACAGTTATTTAGAGGTTAATTGATGTTGAGGGAACCTTATCTCCCCGTCATTGTTTCTTTTCATATTTATGACCATGTTTCTGTATTATTGTGTTTTTCCGCATTACTTTGATCATATGAATTAGGTGCATGATTACCAGATAGATAAGGGTGTTTCGGGCCTCCATGGTTCAAAATGCTCGTCACGGCCAGGCCCCGGTTCGGGTCGTGACAAGTTTGGTATCAAAGCACGGTTCATGGTCCCAGGGTGTCTGCGAAATCGCGTCAGGTAGAGTCTTATTTATGTGTGTGTAGCGCGCCACACTTATAAGCAGGAGGATGCTAGGCATTTAGGAAATGTTTCCCTTCTTTGTGATTTAGTTTGTGCTTCAGAGTCTGAACTATCCCCTAATCAATGATCACTTGTGTTTCAGAAACACAGTTATGCCTCCACGTCGTATCGTCGATCAGAATGCTCAGGCAGATGAGGTCCGTCCCACCCATGGGATGCGGACCCGTAACAGGGCTCACACTCTAAATTTTGTCCCTACTCCGGGAGTCCCTCCAGTCCCGACCAGTCTACCTCGGGCTCCGCGGACTAATGTCAACCGTCCCCCAACTGCTCAGGGAGATATTTCAAATGCAAAATTTAGATGGTCTATTCATATGCTGACACAATTGGTAGCTAACTAGGCTCAACGATCGGAAGATGTTGGGTCTGCATCTGTTACATCTGAGGCTACTACATCGGACATTTCATGAAGATGAACCCACCTAAGTTCACTGGCACCAAGGTAGAGAAAGATCCACAGGAGGTTGTGGATGAGCTGGAAAAAATCTTTAAGGTGATGCATGTGGATGAGGTTGAAGGGGTGGAGCTAGCAACCTATCAGCTCAAGGACGTTACGAATCAGTGGTATGCCGACTGGGAAGATGAAAAAGGTGAAAGTTCAGAGCCCACAGTTTGGGGAAAATTTATGGAAGCTTTCCTTGATCGATTCTTTCCTCTGGAGTTGAGGGATGCCAAAGCGAAGGAGTTTATGAATTTGAAGCAGGGAAGTATGAGCGTCCAGGAGTACACTTTGAAGTTTAATAAACTAGCCCACTATGCACTAGAGTTGACTAGTAATATGAGATCCCGGATGAGGAAGTTTGCATCTGGCCTTGCTGATAACCTTGTACTTAAGTGCCAGGGGGCTATGTTGAATAAGGAGTTAGACTTTGCTCGACTAACCGCTCATATGCAGCAGGTGGAAGAGAAGAAGAAAAAGATTGCTGAATCTAAAGAGAAAGACAGACAGGCTAAGAGAGCTAGATCTGCGGACCAGCACCAGAGTCAGCCGCAGAGTGGTAACTGGGGTAATAAGTGGTTGAAGAAGAAGAAGTTTTGGAATAATGCTCTGTCAGCAGCCAACGCCCCAGCACCCAGACCACCGACAGACAGACAAACTTGGAGTTTTCAGACTCCTCATGGGTCCAAAGCTCTAGGTACACAGTCATAGGGCAGTATGGCCCAGCAGCGTCGTACTCATCTGAGGTATGAGGTTTGCGAAAGGAATTATCTAGGGAAGTGTTGGTTTGAGGGGAGAAACTACTATACCTGTGGCAAAGTGGATCACCTTCAAAGAGATTGTACTTCTTCTGGAATAAATATAGGGGGGGCTAAGTCCCAAGCCACCTCCACAGCTCCTTTTCCTAAGGGTGCCCCTTCATCTGCCGAAAGCGGTCGCAACCGTCTATATTCTTTGACTAACCTCCAGGAGGCGGAAGCTTCACCATATGTTGTCACCGGTATGTTACGAATCTTTTCTGGTGATGTTTATGTATTGCTTGATCCCGGGTCTACTTTATCTTATGTGACCCCTTACGTGGCTGTTGGTTTCGGGTTTGAGCCCAAAGTTATTGTAGAACCCCTCTCTGTTTCTACTTCTGTAGGTGATTCTGTTGTTGCTAGAAGGGTATATAGAAATTGTGTCGTGTCTATTCATAGTAGGAAAACTGTGGCAGACCTTATAAAACTGGATATGATAGATTTTGATGCCATCCTTGGGATGGACTGGCTCCATTCGTGTTATGCCACCCTTGATTGCAGAACCCTAAAGGTCACTTTTTCTTTCCCGAATGAGACACCAATTGTATTGGCAGGGAGTTCTGTGGAACCTAGAGGTCACATTATCTCTTATCTTAGAGTCCGAAAGCTTATCTCCAAAGGTTGTATGTATCATCTAATCCAAGTAAAAGATTCAAAAGTTGGAAACCTTCCTCCTCTGCAGTCAATCCCTGAAGTAAATGAATTCCCAGAAGTCTTTCCCAAAGATCTCCCAGGGATACCCCCTAATAGGGACATAGATTTTGGCATTGATGTGTTGCCATACACTCGTCCTATTTCTATTCCGCCATATAGAATGGCTCCCGCAGAACTAAAGGAGTTAAAGGAAAAACTTGCAGACATCCTAGACAAAGGATTTATTCGTCCTAGTGTTTCCCCATGGGGTGCACCCGTGCTCTTCGTGCGAATGAAGGATGGGTCCCTTCGGATGTGCATAGACTACCATCAGTTGAATAAGGTCACGATTAAAAATAAATATCCTCTTCCTAGGATTGACGACATTTTTTACCAGCTTCAGGGTGCCAAGTGTTTTTCAAAAATAGACCTTCGTTCGGGTTATCATCAGTTGAAAGTTAGGGAGTCAGACATACCCAAGACAGCCTTTTGAACCCGATATGGTCACTACGAATTTCCAGTCATGTCCTTCGGGTTGACTAACGCCCCTGCAGCCTTCATGGATCTTATGAATATAGTGTTCCATCAGTTTCTTGACTTGTTTGTCATTGTATTTATTGATGATATTCTGATCTATTCTAAGAGTAAAGAGGATCACGCCAATCACCTCCGAATTATCCTTCAGACCCTTAAGGATCATCAGTTGTATGCCAAATTTTCTAAGTATGAATTCTGGTTATATGCTATTGCCTTCCTGGGGCATATTGTGTCCATTTACGGGATAAGAGTGGATCCCCAGAAAGTTGAAACAGTGAGAAAATGGCCCAGACCCACGACTCCAACCGATCTTCGGAGCTTCTTGGGTTTGGTGGGGTATTATAGAAGGTTCGTAGAGAGTTTTTCTTCCATAGCTGCTCCGCTTACTAAACTGACTCAGAAAAAGATGAAGTTTGTGTGGTCTGACTTGTGTGAAAAAAATTTTGAGAAATTGAAGGACAAGCTGACTACTGCTCCTATTTTGACCCTTCCCGAGGGTGTAGATGATTTTGTGGTTTATTGTGATGCGTCCCGTGTGGTACTTGGTTATGTATTGATGCAGCGTGGTAGGGTGATAGCTTATGCATCTAGGCAGTTAAAGGTGCATGAGCGCAATTACCCCACTCATGACTTGGAGATTGCAGCCGTGGTGTTTGCACTTAGAATCTGGAGGCACTATCTCTATGGAGTGCATGTTGATATTTATACTGACCATAAGAGTTTACAGTATATTTTCTCACAGAAAGAATTGAACCTCAGGCAGAGGCGTTGGATGGAGATTTTGAAAGATTATGATATGAGTCTGCATTACCATTCCGGAAAGGCAAATATTATAGCCGACGCCCTCAGCAAGTTGTCTATGGGCAGCCTTTCTCATGTAGAAGAAGGAAAGAACGAGATGGTGAAGGATATTCACCGCCTTGCAAATCTAGGAGTGCAACTCTTAGATTCCGAAGATGGAGGGGTGATTGTTCATTAGTTAGCTAAGTCATCCTTTTGTGCTGAAGTTAAGGAGAAGCAGGTTGAAGATCCCATCTTGATGCAAATCAAGAAAGATGTGGGTCAACAAAAGGTTATGTCATTTGAAATTGGTGGCGATGGTATTCTGAGATTTCAGGGTAGGTTGTGCTTTCCGAATGTCGATGGGCTACGGGAAAAAATCTTTAATGAGGCACACACTTCGAGTTATGTCATTCACCCAGGCTCTACTAAGATGTATCATGATCTGAAAACCTTGTATTGGTGGAATAACATGAAACGTGATGTAGCTGATTTTGTGTCCAAGTGTTTGAACTGTCAACAAGTGAAGGTAGAACACATGAGGCCAGGTGGTACTTCCCAAGAGATAGCCCTGCCTTTATGGAAGTGGGAGATGATAAACATGGACTTCATTACAGAACTTTCGAGATCCCGAAACCAGTATGATTCTATATGGGTGATTGTAGATCGGTTGACCAAGTCAGCCCACTTTTTGCCTCTGAGGAAAAATTATTCGGGAGAGGGTTATGCTAAGATTTACATTGAGGAGATAGTTCGATTTCATGGGGAACTAGTGTCCATTATATCCGATAGAGGTACGCAGTTTTCATCTTAGTTTTGGAGATCCTTTCAGAAGGGTTTAGGTACACAAGTGAATTTGAGCACAACTTTCCACCCTCAAACGGATGGGCAAGCTGATCGTACCATTCAGACCCTCGAAGATATGTTATGGTCATGCGTCATTGATTTCAAAGGTAGTTGGGTAGATCACCTGTCATTGGTTGAATTCGCTTACAATAATAGCTACCATGCCAGCATCAAGATGGCTCCTTTTGAGGCTTTGTATGGGAGGAGATGTAGGTCTCCGATAGGATGGTATAAAGTGGGTGAGACTCAGTTGTATGGGCATGATCTTGTTCATCAGGCGATAGAGAAAGTGAAGATCATTAGAGAATGACTCAAGATTGCTCGGAGTCGTTAGAAGTCCTATGCCGATGTTCGGAGAAGAGAACTAGAGTTTCAAATTGGTGATTGGGTGTTTCTCAAGGTTTCTCCTATAAAAGGAGTTATACGGTTTGGAAAAAGGGGTAAATTTATCCCTCGTTATGTAGGGCCATATCATATTTTGAAAAAGATTGGTACAATTGCATATGAGTTAGAATTGCCTGCAAGTTTAGGTTCCGTTCATCCGGTATTCCATGTATCCATGTTGAAGAAATGCATTGGAGATCATTCTATGGTATTGCCAGTAGAGGGTATCAAAGTGATAGACTCCTTGTCTTACGAAGAAGAGCCCATTGAAATTTTAGATCGCCAAGTTCGAAAGATGAGGAGCAAAGAGATAGCCTCAGTAAAGGTACTGTGGAGGAATCAGAAAGTCGAAGAAGCAACTTGGGAGTCATAAGATGACATGAGAATTAGATATCCCAATTTGTTTGCTTCGATGAAGGAGGAGACAGAAGGTACTATTCCTATCATATCTTTCCTAGTCCTTTATTATGCTTGAAATCGTGTCTGTCTGTGTCCCGCATCATCATTTGGGGATGAATGATCCTAAGGGGGGATAATGTAACGCCCCGCAATTCGGGCTACAATATAGACCATGATTTCGATGCGTTGTTAATCTTTAAGCCATAAAATCCTATGCCAATATGGCATGTTAATTATTGTGTAGCATGTGAATCCACTAAAGCTTGAATTTATACCATAGAGGTCCTTCAACTCAAGGACGAGTTGAAACTATTTTGATCGACTAAGTTTTAGTGGACGTTATAAAGTGTGTCAGCTTCCATCGACCATAACTCTCTGTATATGTCGAATTAGGAATCCTACTATGTGTCAAATAATAGGTATTTGAGTTAGCTTTCCAACGATACCAATTTGGCTAAAATCCGACACTCGAGCAAGAAGTTATGGCCTTTCAAAGTTATAAGCGTCGCCTAACCAATCGCCCATGGCCACTGGAAAGCATAGGCGCCGCCTAGGCTATCGCCTATGTTTACATAGGCGCCGCCTAGGCTATCGACTATGTTTACATAGGCGCCGCCTAGGCTATCGCCTATGTTTACATAGGCGCCGCCTAGGCTATTACCTATGTTTTCCAGTGTCCATGGGCGATTGGTTAGGCGATGCATATCACTTTGAAAGGCCATAACTTCTTGCTCGGGTGTCGGATTTTAGAAAAATTGGTATCGTTGGAAAGATAACTCGAATACCTATCATTTGACAGATAGTAGGCTTCCTAATTCGACATATACAGAGAGTTATGGTCGATGGAAGCTGACACACTTTACAACGTCCACTAAAACTTAGTCGATCGAAATAGTTTCAACTCGTCCATGAGTTGAAGGACCTCTATGGTCTAAATTCAAGCTTGAATGGATTCACATGTTACACAAATAATTAACATGCCGTATTGGAATAGGATTTTATGGCTTCGGGATTATCAACGCATCAAAATCATGGTCTTTATTGTAGCCCAAAATGCGGGGTGTTACATTATCCTTCCCTTAGGATCATTCGTCCCCGAATGATGATACGGGACACAGACGGACACGATTTCAAGCATAATAAAGGACTAGGAAAGATAATATAGGAATAGTACCTTCTGTCTCATCCTCCATCAAAGCAAACAAATTGGGTATCTAATTTTTATGTCATCTTCTGACTCCCAAGTGGCTTCTTCGACTTTCTGATTCCTCCACAGTACCTTTACTGAGGCTATCTCTTTGCTCCTCAACTTTCGAACTTGGCGATCTAAAATTTCAATAGTCTCTTCTTCGTAAGACAAGGAGTCTGTCACCTTGATACCCTCTACTGGAAATACCATAGAATGATCTCCAATGCATTTCTTCAACATGGATACATGGAATACCGGATGAACGGAACCCAAACTTGCAGGCAATTCTAGCTCATAAGCAACAGTACCAATGTTTCTCAGAATCTGATATGGCCCTACATAGAGAGGGCTCAATTTAACCCTTTTTCCAAACCGCATAACTCCTTTCATAGGAGAAACCTTAAGAAACACCCAATCACCAATTCCAAACTCTAGTTCTCTTCTCCGAACATCGGCATAGGACTTCTGACGACTCTGAGCAGTCTTGAGTTGTTCTATAATGATCTTCACTTTCTCCATCGCCTGATAAACAAGATCAGGCCCATACAACTGAGTCTCACCCACTTCATACCATCCTATCGGAGACCTACATCTCCTCTCATACAAAGCCTCAAAAGGAGCCATCTTGATGCTGGCATGGTAACTATTTTTGTAAGTGAATTCAACCAGTGGCAGGTGACCTACCCAACTACCTTTATAATCAATGACACATTCCCTCAACATATCTTTGAGGGTCTGAATGGTACGCTCAGCTTTCCCGTCCGTCTGAGGGTGGAAAGTTGTGCTCAAATTCACTTGTGTACCTAAACCTTTCTGAAAGGATCTCCAAAACTGAGATGAAAACTGCGTACCTCTATCGGATATAATGGACACTGGTTCCCCATGCAATCGAACTATCTCCTCAATGTAAATCTTAGCATAACCCTCTCTCGAATAATTAGTCCTCACAGGCAAAAAGTGGGCTGACTTTGTCAACCGATCTACAATCACCCATATAGAATCATACTGGTTTCGGGATCTCGGAAGTCCTGTAATGAATTCCATTTTTATCATCTCCCACTTCCATAGAGGTAGGGCTATCTCTTAGGAAGTACCACTTGGCCTCATGTGTTCTACCTTCACTTGTTGACAGTTCAAACACTTGGACACAAAATCAGCTACATCACGTTTCATGTTATTCCACCAATACAAGGTTTTCAGATCATGGTACATCTTAGTAGAGCCTAGGTGAATGACATACCTCAAAGTGTGCGCCTCATTAAGGATTCTTTCCCGTATCCCATTGACATTCGGAACGCACAACCTACCCTGAAATCTCAGAATACCATCACCACCAATTTCAAACGACATAACCTTTTGTTGACCCACATCTTTCTTGATTTACATAAAGATGGGATCTTCAACCTGCTTCTCCTTAACTTCAGCTCAAAGGGATGACTTAGCTAACTCATGAACAATCACCCCTCCATCTTTGGAATCTAAGAGTCGCACTCCCAGATTTGCAAGGCGGGGAATATCCTTGACCATCTCTTTCTTTCCTTCTTCTACATGAGAAAGGCTGCCCATAGACAACCTGCTGAGGGCGTCGGCTACAATATTTGCCTTGCTCGGATGGTAATGCAGACTCATATCATAATCTTTCAAAATCACCATCCAACGCCTCTGCCTGAGGTTCAATTCTTTCTTTCAAAAAACATACTGCAAACTCTTATGGTCAGTATAAATATCAACATGCACTCCATAGAGATAGTGCCTCCAGATTCTAAGTGCAAACACCACGGCTGCTAACTACAAGTCATGAGTGGGGTAATTACACTCATGCACCTTTAACTTCCTAGATGCATAAGCTATTACCTTACCAGGCTACATCAATACACAACCAAGTCCCACATGGGACGCATCACAATAAACCACAAAATCATCTAAACCCTCGGGAAGGGTCAAAACAGGAGCAGTAGTCAGCCTGTCCTTCAACTTCTCAAAACTATTTTCACACAAGTCAGACCACACAAACTTCATCTTTTTCTGAGTTAGTTTAGTAAGCGTAGCAGCTATGGAAGAAAAACTCACTACGAACCTTCTGTAATACCCCGCCAAACCCAAGAAGCTCCAAATATCGGTTGGAGCCGTGGGTCTGGGCCATTTTCTTACTGCTTCAACTTTCTGGGGATCCCTTCTTATCCCATCACTGGACACAATATACCCCAGGAAGGCAATAGCGTCTAACCAGAATTCACACTTACAAAATTTGGCATATAGCTGATGATCCTTAAGGGTCTGAAGAATAATTCAGAGGTGATTGGTGTGATCCTCTTTACTCTTAGAATAGATCAGAATATCATCAATAAATACAATGATGAACAAGTCAAGAATTTGATGGAACACTCTATTCATAAGATCCATGAAGGCTGCAGGGGCGTTAGTCAACCCGAAGGACATGACAAAAAATTCGTAGTGACCATATCGGGTTCGGAAGGCTGTCTTGGGTATGTCTGACTCCCTAACTTTCAACTGATGATAACCCAAATGAAGGTCTATTTTTGAAAAACACTTGGCACCCTGAAGCTGGTCAAAAAGGTCGTCAATCCTAGGAAGAGTATATTTATTTTTAATTGTGACCTTATTCAACTGACGGTAGTCTATGCACATCCGAAGGGACCCATCCTTCTTTCGCATGAAGAGCACGGGTGCACCCCATGGGGAAACACTAGGACGAATAAAACCTTTGTCTAGGAGGTCTGCAAGCTGTTCCTTTAACTCCTTTAGTTCCGCGGGAGCCATTATATATGGCGGAATAGAAATAGGACGAGTGTCTGGCAACACATCAATGCCAAAATCTATCCCTCTATCAGGGGGTATCCCTGGGAGATCTTCGGGAAAGACTTCTGGGAATTCATTCACTACAGGGACTGACTGCAGAGGAAGGTTTTCAACTTTTGAATCTTTTACTCAGATTAGATAATACATACAACCTTTGGAGATAAGCTTTCGGGCTCTAAGATAAGAGATAAGTGACCTCTAGGTTCCATAGAACTTCCTGCCCATACAATTGGTATCTCATTCGGGAAAGAAAAAGTGACCTTTCGGGTTCTGCAATCAAGGGTGGCATAACACGAATGGAGCCAGTCCATCCTAAGAATGGCATCAAAATCTATCATATCCAGTTCTATAAGGTCTGCCACAGTTTCCCTACTATGAATGGACACGACACAATTTATATACACCCTTCTAGCAATAACAGAATCACCTACAGGAGTAGAAACAGAGAAGGGTTCTACAATGACTTTGGGCTCAAACCCGAAACCAACAGCCACATAAGGGGTCACATAAGATAAAGTTAACCTGGGATCCAGCAATACATAAACATCACAAGAAAAGATTCGTAACATACCGGTGACAACATCTGGTGAAGCTTCCGCCTCCTGGCGGTTAGTTAAAAAATATAACCGATTGCGACCGCTCCCAGCAGCTGAAGGGGCACCCTTAGAAAAAGGAGTTGTGGAGGCGGATTGGGACTTAGCCCCCCCCCCCCATATTTACTCCAGCAGAAGGACAATCTCTCTGAAGGTGACCTACTTTGCCACAAGTATAGCAGTTTCTCCCCTCAAACCAGCACTTCCCTAGATGATTCCTTTCGCAAACCTCGCACCGTGGATAAGTACGACGCTACTGGGCCACACTGCCTTGAGACTATGTACCTAGAGCTTTGGACCTATGAGAAGTCTGAAAACTCTGAGTTTGTCTGTCTGTCGGTGGTCTGGGTGCTGGGGCGCTGGCTGCTGACTGTGCATTATTCCAAAACTTCTTCTTCTTCGACCACTTATTACCCCAGTTACCACTCTGCGGCTGACTCTGGTGCTGGCCCACAGATCGAGCTCTCTTAGCCTGTCTATCTTTCTCTCTAGATTCAGTAATCTTTTTCTTCTTCTCTTCCACCTGCTGCATATGAATGGTCAGTCGAGCAAAGTCTAACTCCTTATTCAACATAGCCCCCTGACACTCAAGTACCAGGTTATCAGCAAGGCCAGATGCAAAAATTCCTCATCCGGGGTCTCATATTACTTGTCAACTCTGGTGCATAGCGGGCTAGTTTATTAAACTTCAAAGTGTACTCCTGGACACTCATACTACCCTGCTTCAGATTCATAAACTCTTCCGCTTTGGTCTCCCTCAACTCCAGAGGAAAGAATCGATCAAGGAAAGCTTCCACAAATTCGCCCCAAACTGTGGGCTCAGCACTTTCACCTTTTGCATCTTCCCAGTTAGCATATCACTGATTCGCAACGTCCTTGAGATTCTACCTCATCCATATGCATCACCTTAAAGATTTTTTCCATCTCATCCATGAACACCTGTGGATCTTCCTCCACCTTGGTGCCAGTTAATTTAGGTGGGTTCATCTTCATGAAATGTCCGACTCTAGTAGCCTCAGACGTAATAGATGCAGACCCAATATCTTCCGATTGTTGAGCCTGGTTAGCTACCAACTGTGTCAGTATATGAATGGACCGTCTGAATTCTGCATTTGAAATATCTCCCCGAGCAGTTGGGGGACGGTTGGCATTAGTCCGCAGAGCCCGAGGTGGACTGGTCAGGACTGGAGGGACTCCCAGAGTAAGGACAAATTCTAGAGTGTAAGCCCTGATACGGGTCCGCATCCCATGGGTGGGAAGGACCTCATCTGCCTGAGCATTCTGATCGATGATACGACGTGGAGGCATAACTGTGTTTCTGAAACACAAGTGATCATTGATTAGGGGACAGTTCAGACTCTGAAGCACGAACTAAATCACAAAGAAGGGAAACATTTCCTAAATGCCTAGTAGCCCCCTTCTTATAAGTATGGCACGCTACACACCCATAAACAGGACTCTACCCGACGCGATTTCGCAGACACCCTGGGACCATGAACCGTGCTTTGAT
Organism: Capsicum pubescens; assembly: GCA_030864215.1. Classification (NCBI taxonomy): domain Eukaryota; kingdom Viridiplantae; phylum Streptophyta; class Magnoliopsida; order Solanales; family Solanaceae; genus Capsicum; species Capsicum pubescens. Next base: position 22,186,676 of record CM061546.1, on the reverse strand, counting down.
ACCAAGTTTTTCATGACCCAAACCAGGGACTGTCCGTGATGAGCATTTCAAACCATGGAGGCCTAAAACACCCCTATCCGTCTGTTAATCATGCACCTAATTCATATGATCAAAGTAATGCGGAAGAAACACAATAATTCGGAAACATGGTCATAAATATGAAAAGAAACAATAACGGAGAAATAAAGTTTACTCCAACATCAATCAACCTCTAAACAACTGTCTGCGAAAATCTCTAACAAATGACTAAGTCAAGTAACCGTGTATAAACTGGGACAAGGCCCCCAGTAGACCCCAAAACTAAATATAAGATAAAAGGACTACAGGACATAAGACCTTCCGAAACATAGAAGGCTCACCACTTGTCTCTGCAACTCTATCTGAATGATCTACTGATTCTCTTGACCCCTAGACTGGGCTTCTGAACCTGAGAGGTTGGATAGGGGAAGGGGTCAGCACAAAAGTACTGGCATGCAGAGATATCAAAACCAAACATAATATTTTTACAATATATAGTTGAGAGCCATTATAAAGCAATTTTGTATCAAATCATTTGAAAATACATGGGTGTAATTCAATACTTTTCTCAACAATTAATGAAATACAACTGAGCTAGGTGGAATACCCTACATAATTTACACCAACTGTCTAACCTCGGTTGCCGCCGAGATTAGAGTATAAGTGAGGGAGAGACACTCAAGACCACAAAGCATGGTGTCTCGACCCACTGGTAGTGCCCAAGATCACTTAGCCTGGGCTCCTACCTATAGTCCCAATTTGGGAATGACATAAAGTCAAGTACACAAGATCACTTAGCCTGGTACCAATATTCCGTGTCGGCAAACACATTTTCCAGCAATGAGCCCTTACTCTCAAACGCCTTCTTCGGGCATCCACCTTTCTCATGTAAAATCAATGCATTGAAATTTCATCTGATTCAATCACATATCATGTTCTGTAGGGTATCGTCATACCTGACCTGCAAGTCCTCAATATCACTTCCACATATGCATAACCATGTAAAAACCAAGGTGCTTCATCATTTACAAGTGGTGAACAATATTTATTTCAAATTCATGCTCTCTTTTGTTGATCACAATATGATATGGGGTATCAAGACATTATCATGGGAATTAGAAAGCAATTTATCATTCATATTTATCAAAATTCCATGGAAAATCTCAAATCACATATGCATGGTTTCAACCATTGAAGTATATAAGCAAACAATTCCCATGACATAAAGAAAGATGACTTAGAAATCATATTGAAAGCAAGTTATTAGCATTTGATTGAAAACCCCCATTTAAAAGCATGCATGTTCATAAAAACTACACTGATGAGATTTTAGGATAACCCCACGTACCTCTATTTCCAAGGATAATAGATGTTTCTTGAAGCTTGCGGATTGGTGATTCCAAATATGTAATTATCTTTGAAAACCTACGGTCAAATCTTGAACTATTTGGGTTTTTATTTTGAAACCCTAAGGAGAATCTTTGAGCACTTTTGATGAATGAAGATGTATTTTGGGGTCCTTGGAACTGAATTTCATGTTTTAGGGCTAAGTAATGGTGGAAAAGGACCACTTTGTCCCCAAAACGGAGTGTTTAAGTCACTAGAATTCTTTACATAGGCGCCGCCCATCCCATTTCCTATGTTCACATAGCCGCCGCCTTGGCTATCTCCTATGTTTACATAGGATCCGCCTAGGCTATCGCCTATGTTTACATAGGCGCCGCGTTGGCTATTGCCTATGCTTTCCAGTGGCCATGGGCGATTGGTTAGGCGACGCATATCACTTTGAAAGGCCATAACTTCTTGCTCGGGTGTCGGATTTTAGCCAAATTGGTATCGTTGGAAAGATAACTCGAATACCTATCATTTGACACATGGTAAGTTTCCTAATTAGACATATACAGAGAGTTATGGTCGATGGAAGCTGACACACTTTACAACGTCCACTAAAACTTAGTCGATCGAAATAGTTTCAACTCGTCCATGAGTTGAAGGACCTCTATGGTCTAAATTCAAGATTGAATGGATTCACATGTTACACAAATAATTAACATGCCGTATTGTCATAGGATTTTATGGATTCTGGATTATCAATGCATCGAAATCATGGTCTTTATTGTAGCCCGAAATGCGGGGCGTTACATACTATCTTCTATATTAATGTGTCACCATATATTTTTATCTAGTGTCATGTCTTTGGTAACCTGCAGAATCAACTATATGTCTTATCTAGTCACCTCTTCCCTGTTCTTACCCCACCATAGATAGCCTGTCGCACCTCTTCATTCGGATATCTATGTATCTTCTCTTCATATGTTTGAACCATTTTAGCAACATCTCTCTTATGTTTCCCACCACGGTGGCTACTCCTACCATGTCCTTGATCTCTTCGTTCCTAATTTTGTCTCTCCTGGTATGCCTACATATCTATCTCAACATCCTATTTTCTCTAATTTGATCTACTTGATGTGTGACTTCTTGACTGGCCAAAACTCCACCTCATACTATAAAAATATTAAAGTAGATCTTTTGGAATCATATATTTCTAGCTATGTTTCTAGAATAGTCTAGTGTAGTATTTAGGATAATCAAATTGAATAAATATCTATATTTCTAGGTATTTCTTGGTAGAAGAATCTAGAAAGTTATAGTATAGTCTCTTTGATATTTACTTAGTACAAGTCTAGATAATCTAGAGTATTGTGAGATATTTGAGGATGACATTTGTAGAATAGGGTAGAATAATCTAGATTTGTAGTATCTAGAATCATCCCTACACAAGTATAAATAGGGGATGACACTAGGCATTTGTAACCAACCAAAATCAAATCAATTCAACTAGTCTTCTTCTATACCCGAGTTTCCTTTCAATATCTTCCTTCACCTTTCTAGATTCCTCTTCTTAGTTGAATCCTCCGATCTTAGTTAACGATCTTGGGCTAGCAGAATATCTCTCTAACTACACTTTTCTTCTTCTATTCTCTACATGGTATCAGAGCCATAGCCACACGTTGGCTTCTGAAGTTTATTTCAAGATCGGGTTTGTGATCGATTCAACTAGTTTGTCCTAACGGATTTAAGTGATCGCGTTAATGGACTGGGAAAGGAGTTGTTGAATCAGTCTAATTACAAGGTATGGAAGACTTGTATGGCATCATACCTTGTGGAGGAAGATTTTTGGGATGTTGTTAATGGGAGTAACACAAGTCCTCCGAAAGACGGACCGGAGAATAGTAGTGCATACAAGATGTGGAAGCAGATTAATGCAAAGGCGGAGTTCATTTTGAAGAGGTTCATCTTTTCAGATTTATTTGACCATATTATAAGGTGTAAATCAGCTCATGATATTTGGAGGACGCTCGATCAGTTATTCAATAAGAAGAATGAAGCCCGGCTACAGATATTGGAGAATGATTTGGCTAATGCTAATCAAGGTAATCTTTCTATTGCCGAATATTTCTTGATGATTAAAAATTTATGTTCTGAGATCTCTTTATTAATTCCGGAAGAGGCTATCTCTGAAGCATGAATAAGAAGAAATATTATTCGTGGTTTGAAGCCAGGATATATTCCTTTTGTGATATCAATTCAAGGATGGGATCAACAACCATCTTTGGAGGAATTTGAGAATTTGTTATCATCACAGGAGTTACTAGACAAACAATTGGCTGGTGAATTTGTCAAAGAAAGGGAAGAAAATGCTCGTGTAGCTGACAAGAGAAATGTTAGAGGAAATACAAGAGATATGCCTCACTCTCGATTCTCTAGTGGTTCAAGCTCGCCTGGAAAGAAGGAAGAGTTTTATGACAATTATGGTAAAAGGCCTCTTAGGTGTTATCGGTGTGGTAAAGTCGGACACATTAGGAGATATTGTCAAGCCACAGAGAGCAATGTGGATATAATGAAAAAAGTTGTTGAAGAAGAGGAAGGCTGGGAACGATGCTTAGAAGCTGAGAGTCGAGCAATAAATACAGTGGCTTCAATAAATTTGGAAAGAGATTGGATCAGATCTAATACAATCCATAATGTGGAGCAAGAAGGTCCTGATAAGAATCAAGAGGCTACTGAAGACATTCAGACTGGAGACGTGGTAGCTTCTATCGAGGAAATCAAATAAGCAAATCTTGAAATTGGACGTAAAAGTCTAAACGTGAAAGATGTTGAAGTAGATTCTGAGGAGACAGTTTCTGAAAATCAATATGCCAGTGATGACATTATCTGAGAAAGCATTAAGGGAGATATAGTGAAAGTTGAAGTCTCAGATTAGTCATCCATCGTATCAAGGTCAATCATTGGCTCAGAGCAAATATTGGAAGTTGATGAAAAAGTTAAAGATCTAATGAACGATGAAGCCCCAATTTCAGATGGAGAGATATACAATATGATTGAAGAGCTAGAAATGAAATCTAGTGGTGGATTCTTTTATGATACTAAGGATTCACAGAAAATTAATGGTCAGATCGTCATCGAATCAAATGAGGAGGCTGCTACAGATAAAATATTCTAATATTATGGAGTTGCTTTAGAAAGAGTAAGTTCTAAAATCTTGAATCCTAGAGCTCTAAATTTTTCCATCCCATGTGTGTCTCCAGGTAATGAAGTTGTGGGGGAGGTCATAGAAAGGGAGAGTTCGAGAACTCAACATCATAAAACACAACAAGGAAAAATCGATGACGGAAAATCTTCATTATTGAAATGAGAAAAAGGAGTTGGGAAAAAACTACTAAGAGTTTCACCAAGGCATGGTTCAAAGCTTTGTTTGAGTTCTTCCGCGACAAGCTTGGGGTAGCATCCAAAAAATCACTTTAAGGGGGAATGTGAAAGTATTAAAGTAGATTTTTTGGAATCATATATTTCTAGCTAAGTTTCTAGAATAGTCTAGTGTAGTATTTAGGATAATCAAATTGAAGAAATATCTATATTTCTAGGTATTTCTTGGTAGAAGAATCTAGAAAGTTATAGTATAGTCTCTTTGATATTTACTTAGTACAAGTCTAGATATTCTAGAGTGTTAGATATTTGAGGATGACATTTGTAGAATAGGGTAGAATACTCTAGATTTGTAGTATCTAGAATCATCCCTACACAAGTATAAATAGGGGATGACACTAGGCATTTGTAGCCAACCAAAATCAAATCAATTCAAATAGTCTTCTTCTATACCCAAGTTTCCTTTCAATATCTTCCTTCACCTTTCTAGCTTCCTCTTCTTAGTTGAATCTTTCGATCTTAGTTAACGATCTTGGGCTAGCAGAAGATCTCTCCAACTACACCTTTCTTCTGTTGTTCTCTACACATACGACATATAGTAGTTATATATTACAAACATTATTCCTCAGTATCAAGCAAGTTGTAATCGTATTTAGTTGATAAATGTGCGCTTTTGTGTAAAACGAAGTTACATAATGAAATTTCCTTTTTCTTTTTCACAGAAAAAAACGTATGATGATCTGAAGTAATTTTTCTAACTTATAAAGTGAGACTTTTCAATGTAAATTTTAATTAGTTGGAGGTTAAACTAGTATTGCATAAGCTTGGTAAGGGGTAAAATCCTTACTATCAAAAGATTTGATATTATAGGGGTTCAAGACTCCTTCATAGTTTATTGTTAATTAATGTCTCTATTTTAAGTCCTGTGAATGAAATTGTTTTCAGTAGAGAGTACTTTATCAAGAGACTCTTTAATGCAAATCTGAATTAAATGATTTGCTTAATCCGCTGCCATTGACTGTGGATATATTTCAAATTGCTTTATCAATATGTATCTATTTAAAATTAGTTGGAGTCAGTTATATGATTTTTTGTTGATTTTAATTGTCTCTACTTTAAGGTAAATTAGGGGTTGCTAAACGAATGTATATATGTATAACATTTTGTTGGGTCTCATCCCCTCCAACGCACAGCAAGTTTAGTCTAGTAGCCCCCTCATTGTGCCAAATTATCCTAATGGTTATTCCATCTTTAGCCGCGGGACAACTTGTTGCTCAAACAAGTGCACCTTTAAATGCTATAGATAATCCTACTAAAAGGAAGCCTATTGGAATAGTTTTCAAGAGCATGAGCTAAGAGCTTTAGTAGAAGATCCATTGGAAGCTTTTGATGGTGATTTGTGCTTTGACATATTTGATGAAGATGATGAAAATAAAGTCTTGGACTAATGCTTTGCTAGGCAACAAAGGAAAGGATTTATGAAAGAAAGCATAGTTGGGATGGTAAAATATTTGAGGAGGTTGTTCTAAGACAACTGGGGGTAGCAAAACAGAAGGCGATAAGGTTCAACTATATCGACAAGATTCAATAGAGCCAAGAGGAATTGAGGAAATATCACATTTTCAAAGAACCATGGATCTTGTTGTACATTCTAGCTTATTTTAAGTTGTTACTACTTAAGTATTATCATTTGTAATATAATCATAGACTTTATTATAAACTCTGTGATATTCATAGAATATTTAGTTCTTTCTTCTTCTTATTTTTTACATGCATGTTAATTAGACGAGAGGATTAGCAAGCTAAGAGATAGCCCGCCTTGCTTGTACTTTTTATTTTGAGTTTCGCTTTTATTACTATATGAAGAAACTAACCCTAGGCACCTCGCCTAGTGGATTTTCTTTAAAAAATTAATCACGTGATTAAGTTTGAACAAATTAACTAATTTATATATCTATATATGATTATACATGAATTAATTATACATGTATTATATATCCACCGGCTATTTTTGGTTTAGGTGGTTGGGGAGGCGATTATTTAGGTTAATTCTTCCTTTAGGTATGCATAGGCTCCTAATTCCAGTATGTCTAAGCCTGTTTTATTTCGATATTAAATACTTCGTCTTTTAATGTATGTGAAGGGTTTCTTATTTTGTATGACATCTCAATCAATGTGTATCTACTTCAAATTAGTTGGAGTCAGTTATAATTTTTTATTTTTTTTAATAAGCCATCACCTCAAGTTGTGGTGCCTTTGGTGAGGGGGGTTAGGCTTGACCCCTACCATGTCTATTAATCAACAAGAAGCTTGTTAAGGGGGGACATGGACCTTACCCCTAACCAACAGATTCCATCTTTAAAAGATCCACAAAAAAGAGTGAGGAAGGAGTAGCCTATACAATCTCCTTCTCTACCAAAGCATATAATCATCAACTTACAAAGAAATTACATTTTTCATATTTTCTCCTCATATAAGGTAATTGCCGCTTGTCTAGTTGAATTAAACCTTTGATCTCTTGGGGAAGGGATTGCCAAGAGTAAAAAAAGGTTTCATTTCCAATAGTAGAGGCCATTTTAGCAAAGTAATCTGCTACCACATTAGCTTCTCGGTAGCAATTGTTGAAATCGACATTGGCATTTCTAACACTATTATTAGTGTCATAAATGATCTTCTTCAGATTGAGATTAGCGGTACCTTTGTTTTTCAGCATGTTGATGATCACCATCGAATCCATTTCTATAACGAAACTATTAAGACCCTTCTGCACACACCATTGAGCCCCAAATCTGCAGCTGTAGCTTCCGTTTGGTTATTACTGGTACAAAGCACTACCCTTGAAAAAGCCATCACAAAGTCTCCATTGCTGTCTCTAACTATGCCTCCGATACCTGCTTGTCCTGTGTCCTTGTTGTAGCTGCCATCAACATTAATTTTGTAGTCCCCTGCTTCTGGTTTTTGCCAAATAACTTGTTTGACATTGACCTTAGGTTGCAATCTTTCAAAAGTGGCACACATGTTGGGCCAGTTTCCTGTTACGGTTACTAGCGGAAAAGTGATGTCGAGGGCAGCAGTAATATTCCATATTATTTGATACTCCATCTTCTTGTGGTACATCTTGTTTTGACCCCCAAACTTACAATTTGTCCATTGTTTCCAGATTTCCCAACATATAAATATAGGGGCAATATGAATGATCATGTTGTGTACACTACTTTTGTTCGTAACACTCCACCAATTATTGAAAATTCTTCTTGTAGGTCCTGGCCGATGGATTATGCCCAAAGGTGCACCAATATATTTCCAAATATGCATAGCAGCATTCCCCTGAGTAAAGGTGTGTTGGATGGAATCAGTTACAGGATTTGTGCAGCAGTAGCATTCAACATTAGAATGTTGTCCAAATCTAGATACAACCTCACCAAAAGGAAGTTTCCCTTGGCATAATCTCCAAGCAAGAACAGATATCTTAAATGGTATAGACTTATGCCACAGATTTTGCATAAAATAATTTTTTGGCTTCACATTTCTCACCAAATTCCAAGCGGTTTTATTAGAGTAATGACCATCTTCAGTACACATCCAAATAGGATCATCTTCCTGGTCATTTGGCCCAATGTCGATGTGCATAATACTTTGAACAATGTTTGTAGGAAGAACACGACAAAATTCTTTCATCCCATTTTCGATCCAACATAAAATCTTTAACACACTATTTGGCAAAAAGCCCATCACAGTAGATAGAAGGAAAAAGAGCCAAAGGGCCGAAATCTGTCCATCTATCCCACCAAAAATTGCAATTTCCACTATTGATGTTCCATTTGATATGGTTTTCTGCAAGATTCCTGGCCCATACAAGACTTTTCCATCCTTGAGAGTTACCAGACATCCATTTCTTTTGAACCAAATGTTTATTAGCGCAATACTTGTTTTTCAAAAAATCAGCCCAAATAGTGTTTTTCGTTCTCAATCTCCACCACCTTTTGATTGCCAGGGTGTTGGAGATATCAACCAGGCTTCTAATACCTATACATCCTTCATCTTTTGGATGACATAAATTAGTCCAAGAGCTCCAGTGAAACTTTCTCCTCTTAGTAGTAGAACCCCAGTAAAACCTGGCCATGTGTTTCTCAATCATATTCAGAGTGGCTTTAGGAGGGTTAAGTGTAGAGAGAGTATAAGTCAGCAGAGATTGAAGGACACTCTTAATAAGTACGGATCTTCCCCCGTACGTGAGCATCTTACCTTGCCAACCGTTCATCCTCTTAACTACCTTAGAAATCATACCATCAAAATATTCCACTTTTTTTCTTCCATAATACAGAGGGCAACCCAAATAAGTAAAAGGAAATGACTTGTCCATATAGCTAGTGCATTGTCTCAATCTATTGATTCTATATGGACTAATCTTGGGGCATGTTAAAAAGAAACTCTTGTCGTTGTTGACCTTTTGACCAGAAGCCTTTTCGTATCTCTTAATTTGCTTCATAATCATCTTAACTGAATTTGTATTACCACTGGAGAATATGACAATGTCATCTACGTAAGCTAAATGATTAATTTGAGGCCCTCTTTTGTTCATGGAGAAAGGGATAAACTTGTTATCATTGTTCAAGTTGTTCAGAGATCTTGAAAGAACCTCTGCTGCTAAGATAAAAAAGGAAGGGGATATGGGATCCCCTTGTTTGAGCCCTTGAGCGGAATGGAAAAATCCTTGTCTGGTACCATTATTAGGACTGAGTACCAGACATTAGAAATGAGCCTTTTGATAAGGTCTATCCAGTCACTACTGAAACCAAATTTATGCAGGACATTTAAAAGAAAGGACCAGGATAACCTATCGTATGCCTTTGCCATGTCAAGTTTGATCACCATATTTCCTCCCTGATTAGGTTTAGCAATATCATAAATGATCTCTTGGGCAGTCAGTTATATGATTTTTGTTGATTTTAATAGTCTCTATTTTGAGGCAAATTAGTGGTTGCTAAATATATGTATATATGTATAACATCTCAATAAAAATGGCATCCCAGTGCACTAAAGCTCCCGTTATACGCAGGGTCCGAGGAAGGGCCCAATTGTGCGCAGCGTTACCTTGCATTTCTGTTAGAGGATATTTTCAATCAAAAAAATATCAATCTAGTTTGGTTCTGCTATATGAATTTTTTTGGTATCGTTCCATTTTGTTGAGTCTTATAATGCCAATGCTAAACATTTTTGTCTATTAAGGTAAATTAGTAAGATTCTCATGTAATGTGTAGTCTATTAGCTCGAATAAAATCTCAGTTTCTTTTTCTGCAACTCTGCTGTTGTTTCTGCTGGTTTTGTTATCGGTTGTTATTACTTATTAGGGTGTTGTACTTCTTAACTTGCGCAACACTAGCTTTCTGAATGCGGTTTTGCAATGTTTCATGCACACGGTGTCTTTGTTTCACCTCATTGTGTGGAACCATCATGCATTTCCATGTGATAGTAAGGACATTTGTTTCTCGGAAAAATTTAGGTTTTGTGCACTGACAGTATACAAAATATTTTACATTATCAGTAAACTTGACCTGCTATTGCAGGTTACTCAAAAGTTTGTTTTTTCAATTTTTATGGAAAAAATTGGATAACCTGCATTAGCAAGTCAAGTTTACCTAGAGTGTAAAAGTTTTTGCATACTGACGATACACAAGACTTAAACTCTTCTCAGAATATCCATTGTTTTGAGTTACTGATATTGAGTGTATTGGAGTGGCTTTTTTCCTTAGCTGATCGTCATTTCTTGCTTTTGTATACTAGTTGCAGGTTTCACGAGCGCATTCTGTGTACTTTGCGTTTTTAGAGAGCTTGTTGACTTTTCGTTGGCTTTTGAGGATGGTTCTACCGCACCGTTGAGACTTGTTGAAAATTTCAGCTGTATCCTTACTCATGTCTTGGCACACACACGCACGTGTGGATTCACATGGAGACGGGTGGGTTCACTGGTAGCCATGCTCCCGTCCCGTCTCTATACCACACATATCAGTACTATTTTTGTGATTAGCTTTTATAACTTGGATGTTTGATCCCTTCTTTTATTTAGTTACACATTTTTTTCATCTTGTTTCTTGGTTACCTTTTATATATAATTAACGTCACTCACACTCCTTCTCCAATTATGATAGAGACAACGTTGGATCAGACCTAAACATTTATTTATTTCCTTCTGAAGTTTACTTTAATTTTACATGTTGCAACTGGAATTGTCGAAACAACATTCTCATCAATGAAGTACATAGAGAATACTAGGCGTACTAGCATGGATGATGATGAAATATGGTTGTGTTGTTTGTGGTCCTTAACTTTGTGAAAACAACATGTGTTTGCATAAGGATTTAGCCTAATCTACAATTAACTAACTTTCCTACTTAGCAAATTTACTTACTATTAATATAGGATCTAAGTAAAATGAAACGGAGAGGGTATATGATATTTTTATAAGAGAGAATTTAGGTAATATGATATATATATACATATATGTGTGTGTGTGTGATATAGTATGGACATGTGTATGCATAAGGATTTATAGCCTAATCTATACATGGTTTTGCTTTGTTAAGTACAAAACCAATATTTAGTCATCACTAAATTAATATTAATAAGTAGCTTCCGGCAAAGAAAACAACTAATTCTGAGGATTCTAAAGGAGTATAGAAGTTAAATCACCTCGTCTTGTAATATAATTTTCTCATTTAGCTCTTTATAACTGTGATGTAACAATATTATAACTAGATCTGTTCCCTCTAATGTTGTAACTAATTTCGAAACAGCACAAGACAAGATGGATAGCTAATTCAAATGAAATACACACTACTGAATCAAAATCAATATATCTCCATCCTTGTTAAAATCGACAGGCTTGATCAGATTAATCAACATTCTGAAAAATACTTGTCGAAAACCTAGAAAAAAAAAAAAAGCGATCCTACTACAGTAAACAGACTTGGATTGTCTACAGACTAATAGTGGTTGGTTCTCACCAGCAATAACAAACAATAGTCTAATTATATGCAACGCTAATGTGAGTTTTGCAGCAAAATAGACCATGAGGAGAGCAACAGCTGACATATTGCCGGAATGTCTCCAAAAAATGGCTGCAAGCCTTTTCGACTCTTTCCAACTTGAAATTAATTATTCTTTTTCAACGCCATATGAAAATAGTGGATAATATCAAGGAGAGATATAGGGACGGCAAAATTCATATAGAAAACTTTGAATTATCATGGAGAGATGATTCTCCTCTAGTTGATAAGTGGCATGACATTGCAATTAAGAAAAGGTTTATTTTCCATTACTGAGTTTTGCAGCCTCCAACACCTGACCATGAGGAGATCTACACCTAACGTATTGCTGGAATGTCTCATTCAAGAAATACTCTGGTTTCTTAGTTATGAAGAAGCAGCAAAGATGAGTATTCTCTCTAAATCATGGTTGCAAGCCTCGTTAACTCTTCCCAACTTGAAATTCACTGTTGATCATAGCAACGGCAATATGAAAATAGTGGCGTACAATATTATGGAGAGATATAGGAAGGGGAAAAATCCCTATAGAAACATTTGAATTATCAATGTTTGAAGAATATCAGCTGCAGTAACCCATTCCAGTACGTAGTTATGATCATTGGACTTAATAGAAAACCATCCCCGTTTATGTGATATTATTATTATTTTCCAATGTTGTTTAGCTATTAAATATCTTTTTGAAGGCCTTTAAAATTTGATTCAGGTAATAATGGTTGTCTAGAAAAAACATGAAAATTACCATCGTTAGAGAGTTTCCAAAATAGAAAATTGTACTTGTGATGTAAGAGGAATAGAGCGAAAAGTTTACTTTTAGATAGTGACCTAACCTTATTCTTAGCGGTATACCATCTGTCATCCCATATGTAGTCATCAACGGGGGCGGCCAGAGGGTCAAGCCACTGAAGGAAGGGTTTTAGGCCACAACATTTCGGGCCCCAATCATTTTCAATCCGGTGTTTAGATATTGAATTTTTTGATTAATTCAATTTTGGGACATGTCCGATCCATTAAGAGAAAATTGTTCCGTAACAAGAATTTTTTTCATTTTAAGTTTTTTATCCAAGACCTCTAGTCAAGGGAAGATGAGGAACAAAGAGAACTTCCCGTTAACATTGGCTTTAGGCACCAAGTGTTATTGTCATGGTTAAAACTCATATTGAGATAATTGTTCAGGGTCTCAAAACCAAACCAATTATCCCATCAAAAAGAGATATTTCTAGAGTTAATTTTCACAAAAGAATTAAAAAAAAAAAAAAAAACATGAGATGAATCATGACCAAACAGGCTTATAATAACTAAGAAGCAGTTTGTGAATAAATTTCTGGTTCTCACAATTCAACATGGTGCCAAAAGGGATAAAGATTCTAAGCTCAAATTTTACTATCACCAAGCAACATAATATTCTCACATGCTTGATTCAAGAAAAAAAAAAGATTAAATAAGAAGACATACTTCTAATTATTTCCAAAAGGGTTGGTATTTATGTTATTTATACTTATTCAATCCTGTTCAAAATAACTTGGGCTAATATGAACTGGGTCAAGATGGACTAAATAATGGGTTGTAGCCCAATTCGCCCAACTTGACTGACCTTTTCTTCTGTACTTTTAAGAATTACTAACAAATATTTCTAAAGAAATACAACAGCAAGCACAAATTCAAGGTACAAGTTCTGTATTTTAGAAATTTAAAAATTTTATATGAAGAAAATATTTTATTATATACTTTTATGCATCCCTTCCTATAAAGTACAAGCATAAGGATTTGTTTAAAACAGTTTTACCTTTCCAACAAAATAAAGAATCATACTACATATGATGATATCTTTAAAGTTCTCTGGTAGTGTGCTTATGCTATTAGCTAGAAGAAATAATAGTTGTTCTTCAGTTAACATAAACAGATCTTACAATTTTTTCTTTTATAATAAAATTATTACTTTACTTTTAATTGAAAAAATACAAAATGAATTATTCAAACATACGTAGTATATATTTCCCTCTCGATTTGCTTAAATTTTCATTGCATATTAAGTCTAGATTAATATAACAAGATTTCGATAAAAGCTTTAAGCAATTGATTGATCAACTTTGAGCATCATCATGAATCTATTTGGATTGATGATTTGTAATGGATTAACTTAGACTAATCCAAATTAGCCTATTATCAAAATCACTTTTGCCCAAACTCATCAAACCTCAGGCGAGTTGGACGGGTCATTGAGTTTGAACTTATTTTGTCACTCCTACTCAATTGTGTTTATTCCCTCTTATTAATTTTCAAATAAAGAAATTTTCAAATAAAGAAAAGGGATAGTTGAGTAGTGGTTGTTGTCATGTACTTTTATAATTGCACAAGGTTAGATTTTTTATGTTTTATAGTCAAAAGGAAACTTTTTACTTTTCCATGTGCTAGTCCAGCACTTAATTCAAATTTAATTGGTAACTAATCATTTCAACATATAAAAATTATATTTAGACATCTTAACTTTATTAAATTGATCTTATACACATTCTAATTTTTAAATGGCTTATAGAGACCGTTTAGTCCACTATAATAGATCAACATTTAAGTATTTATTTAAATTAAGAAAATGATTGGTTGGGTGGCTGCTGTCACGTTTACTTTTTAAAATGGCATAAAGTTGAAGTTTCACATTTCATTTCATTTGTTAGTGATGAAAACTCCAATAAATGACAAATTTGTCCGGACATTTTTTATTGCTATAGCAACATATTATTATAAAAAAATATAATCAAAAGTATGTTTTTTTGAATTTTATACGTAGACTGAACTATTAAATGTGTGAATTTCACATGATTATCACCAACTATTTATCAAACACATTAATCGAGGTGTGTTTTCATAAATAGTTGGTGATAAGGAAATTCACGCACATGTGATAGTTCATGTATGAAACTCAAAAATTCAGAATACTTTAGATGTGTTTTAGACCACTAACTCTAACCTAACATGAAAATTGATTCAAAGAAAACTTCCTTACTACAATAAAATCTTACAATAGAAAATGGTTGTTATAGAAAGATCTAAATATACTGATTGTGAGATAATTATTAAATAATTAAAAAAAAAGAGATACTTATTACTCTCTACCGCATTTAATAATGAAAGAATATTTTAAAATTTTGAGTTGTAAAATATATTTTAAATATTTTTATAGCTATAGATTATTTTATACAGCGTAAAATAAGAATTTTAAAATTTAATTATTATAAAATATCTAAAATATTATATCAGAACATAGAGTGCTGAGTAAATTAAAATGGGGGGACAAAATTAATTTTGTAGCTTAAATTAATTCACTCTTCAATATAAGCAGTGACGGATTCAAAGTTTTTTCCGAGAGATTTTAAACTATTTAGAAGCAAACATGTAAAATTTACAAGATGAAAAACGGAAAAGAAAAAGATCAATCTTAATCCTTCTGTATTTTAGTGTGTTTTCTTTTTTGCAATATTCTACTTTATTTTGTACTTTTTAAAGTTCAGAGTTAAAATTCATTCAATTATATGTTACTTCAAAAATAGTCAAGATTTTTCAAAAGTATCTAAGGATTGAGCTACTAATGTTATAATGTATATTCAAAAGATAAACAAATAGCATTGCTGATATTTTTAGTTCAAATTTATAGGTTAGTAAATGAAAAAGAAAAGGACAAATGATGAATAAATCAAGTAAGTTTAGTTAGTTTACTTTAATTTCCATATAAAAAAAAAGTTTAGTTTCCATCTCTCTAATGCGAGAGAAATATCATGAAATTGAATAAAACAAAACTCATTTAAATCGATACGGCTAAAACAACATTCACGACTATAAATTAAAATTTCTTTATTTGATTAAATTTAATTTACTTTATTTTAAGAGATTTTTTTCTATTTCAATTTCAAGTTTAATACTAATTCACCATGTTTTGAAAGAGTTTCTTTAAGTTAGTACATGAAGAGAGAGTTAAATAAAATAAAAAATATAGAAATAAAAAAATAAAAGACAAAAAAAAAAAAAGAATATGTCTAATAAATTTGAACAAAAACAAATTTAAAAAAATGACATAAAAGAGAAAAATAATGAAAAAGAAGAAGAACAAAGATTTTAGAGCCTTCCACCAAAGGAAGTGGTGAGTGGATGGAGCTGCTCCATCCTTAACTAAAAATTTCGGGTTCGAGCTCTGAGTACAGTGGCGGAGCCAGACTTTTAGTTAAGGGTGTTTATATTTTTCCTTGGGCAAAGAACTATTTAATAAACAAAGAAAATAAAGCACTATTGCACCTGTCAAGGTAAAAACTCGGGTTGTTGATTCAGAAATGCAAACTTTTGACCACTGACTATACTTCTCTAACTTGTCAAGGGTGTGCAACAACATGTATATAACCATAAATATCTATATTTAACCTATATACTCGAAAAAATTTTCTGACGAAGGGTGTTGATCTGACCACCCTTCGTTGGCTGTGGCTCCGCCATTGTCTGAGTATGGAAAAATCCTTGGTAGGGAGTGCTACCCCTCGAATGGGGCCTTACCCGAAGCAAATTCGAATTAGTCGGGCTCCAATACGAGTGTCGGACACCGGATGAAAAAAAAAAGATTTTAGAGACTTTGCTATGGGATTCTTTCCAAAGCAGCGTGGGATTTGAACCCGCGACGACAGCTAGAAAATGATCCCACTTAGCCAATAAGCTAAGCTTTTTCCGTATTTTTGGGGAAATTCATTTTAATATACTCTTAAAATCAAAATTTAATAATATATATAAGGTCTTTCATTCCAACTTGTCTTGTAGATATGCACCGAAAGACTTGCATCATGTCTCTTTTCTCTCACTACCTTCACATCCCAATGGAAATTCAAAATGTTTTAAAAAGAATGACCCACTTTGATTTGACATAAAATTTAAGAAAATAAAGAAGATTTTTGAATCTTGTGATCTTAAATTAAAATTGTGTCAAATATACCAAAACATCCTTTAATCTTGTGGTCCTAAACATGTAACGTAGAAAGTTGAAATTAAAGTATTGCCAAAAAGAGAAAGAGGTCATTCTTTTTGAAACAGACTAAAAAGAAAAGTAGATCATTCTTTTTTTAAACGGAGAGAGGAGTTGAATAAAAAAAAACCTCACAAATTAGTATATTGAACAAGTCAAAATAAATGAATGAAGCATATTCTTTATCACAATTTATATTATGATATTTTAACTCAATACAAAATTTAATAATGAAAACTAATTTAAAATTTTGTGTTAGAAAATAAATTTTAAGTATTTGTATAGCTTCAAATTACTTCATTAAGTACAATAATAACAACATCAATAACATACTCGATATAATCTCATACAGTGAGGTTCAAAGAGGATAAAATATATACAATTTACACCATTACCTTAGAGATAAAAAGGTTGTTTTCGATAGAACCTTAGCAAATTATTTTCATTAAGTTTAAAATAATAAATTTGAAGTTAGTATATTACTTCTCCTCATTTCTTTTTAATTGTTTCATTTTCTTTTTTAGTGTCAGACGATATAAATTTTAATTAATATTTTAAGGTGTATTTTTTAATTAAATTTTAAAAAAAATTATAATTTATATTACTTTCACGTAGTTTTTGAATATCTAAATTTTAATTTTAAAAATTAAATTAATATAATCTAATTTAATTTTAAAACTTAATTAAATTGATTGACAAAAAATGAGGAAACCAATAAAAAAAATATAAAATGTAAAATACTACTTCCTTCACTCCAAAATAATTAAATTATTGGCATATGACACAACTCTTCAGAAAAATCTTTTAGGACATAAATCACTATTATCTTTTTAATTATTTTTAAATTATTCTTCTAGAAAATGTGAAGTACCTAAGAATTCATTAAATGAAAGAATAAAATTGAAAAAAAATTACGTATCTCTTAAAAAATAAATAATTTATTTATGTAAATATTAAAAAATAGCTCCACAGTTGATTTATTTTGGAATTAATGTTCACTTTCATTGTAAGTACTTCCATTCCCAACTTGTCCTGTAGATATCTGCCAAACCGTGAACTCCAAAAGGCTTCCACATCTCCAATCTTGGCTTACAATGGAAAATCAAATAGTTGCAAAAATTCCCACAAATATTTCCCTAGAATTGCAACAATTTTCATGTCTTCCAGATGAAATCATCATTGAAATACTCCTAAGGCTTCCAGTTAAATCTCTCTTGAAACTAAGGTGTGTTTCAAAATCTTGGTTTTTTTTACTATCAAGTTCACAATTTATGAAAAGTCAAATCAATTTTTGTGTTAAAGAATGCAAGGATGTGAATTTAAGACTTGTTGTTGCAGTGGGTAAAATGTGTAATATTTACTCTCTAGGATTAAAATTTGGTGAAGTTGATTACCCTTTGAAACACCCTTTTGGATCTTGTAAATTCTTGGGATCTTGTAATGGATTGATATGTTTAACACCAATGTCATTTAAGCTGATGTTGTGGAATCCATGTACTGGAAAGTACAAAGAGTTTCAAGATTCATATGTTCAGAGTGTTGGAGGTTGTTATATTAGGTATGGTTTTGGTTATGATGTTGTTAATGATGATTTTAAGGTTGTTAAGATTTTTAGTTTTGCTATAGATGAGGTGAAGTATGAGAATGTGGTGAGGATTTATAGCTTGAGGGGTGATTCTTGGAAGATAGGTGAGGGGTTTGTGAGTGGTTATATGAATGCACAATCGGGGGTGTTTGTGGATGGATTTTTGCATTGGGAGGTAAGCAATTGTCGCGGTTCGGGTGATTGTTCTGAGATTATGACGTTGGATTTGGCTACGGAGACGTATGGGGTAATGGGGTTGCCTAATTGTGAAAAGGGGAATGTTAGTTGGGGGTTGAGTGTTGTAGGTGGGAATTTAGTTGCTTGTTGTAACTATTATCCGAATAGAACGGATATGTGGGTGATGAAAGAGTACGGTGTGGAGAAGTCGTGGACTAAGATGGTATCACTGTTGTCTCCTTTTGGTCGTATGGGTTATATCTCGCCTTTGTTTGTGTCGGAGAATGGTGATGAAGTTTTAGTGAAGCTTGGTACGGATATAAGTTTTTATGAAACAAGGAACGCTTCATACAAATCCTTGGAGATTCATTCAGCAGGTTGTCGTCTTCAAGTACAAGCGATTACTTACATTGAGAGTCTAGCTTCACCTCATGTTGGTGATGACTGGTGAGTAAGTAAGTAGTTTGGGAGATTATGACTTTGAATTTGGTTGATAAGACGTATGGGATAATGGCGTTGCTTAGTTGTGGAAATGGAAACTTTCGTTGGATGACAAGTGTTTTAGGTAGACGTTACCTAGTTGCCTGCTGTAGCAATTATCCCGATAGGATAGATCTGTGGGTGATGAAGGAGTACGCGGTGAAGAATATTCTCTCTTCTCCGGTCTCTCTTTCGTCGTAGGGGTTATACCTCGCCTTTGTTTGTGTCAGAGAACGGTGATGAAGGTTTAGTGAAGCTCGGTACAGATATAAGTATGTACGTACAACAGGAATGCATCACGTTGTTGTCTTCAAGTACAAGCAGTTACTTACATTGAGAGCCTAGCTTCGCCTCGTGTTTGCATTCGATGTTGAAATAACCTCTTGCAGAAATACAGATTACAGTTGCATACAATAGATCCTTGTGATCCGGCCCTTCCCCCACTGGGCTGCCCTTTAGGTTGCGTTCGATGTTGTATTTTTGCAAGCTTTGTCTTGTTAATAGGTTGTCAAATGTAATGTTTAATGCTAAGTTCTTGTTGTTAAACTACTTGTTTCAATCTTCTTGCATAGTTTAAGCACTATATGTTTATGTTCTAAAACAAGTGTATTCATAAGCCAAATTGATAACATATTGTGATATTGATTGACAGTTTTGGTTGATCTGATATCAGAATTCAGAAGCATGCTTATGCAGATTAGTGTATTTGGTACGACAGAAGCCATTTTTTGGTTTTTGTTAGTGGGTGAAAAATATATATTTTTTTTAAATGAATATACAAAATTAATAATAACAATATTAGTCTTTTGAGTGCTAAGTACTTCCACCCATGAGCAAGGGAAATGCATGTCATTTGTGGGTTCTTATGAAAATCACTGCTAACAAATATAGTAGAAAATAATTGTGATAGGAAAATGCAATTGTCAGAAAATGACTTCTATTATATCAAACACCAAAAATAATTTTAAAATGATTTATTTTGACTGGACACAAAATTTAAGAAAATAATTTTTTTTTTGAATTTTATGATCTTTAATTAAAATTATGTCAAATGTACCAAAAATTTTGTGATCTTATACATTGGAAAGATCAAATTAAAATATTATCTAAAAGGAAAAAAATATATATTTTTTTTGAAATAGACTTAAAAAAAAGTGAATCGTTCTTTTTGAAACGAATAAATTATCATATCACACATAGCTGTCAGCTACATAGAGGTCAATTCTCCTTTTCTAAAAATATAAAAAAATTGGGGTGCTTTCACATCTAGATCATGATTGAAACATGAATTTTAAAATGTCAATCACTTAAATAAGGTAATTTTATTTATATTATTTTTTAAATATAATAAATTTAATATATTAAAAAATATATTAGATAATAAATAGTATTTAATAACAAAGATAAATGAGTACAAATAAATAAAATATACAGTAATTTTTAAACCTAAACAAGTATTATTAAATATTTATTTTATTAACATAAACAAGTAAAAATGAACAAAAAAAATATCTATTAAGTTAAACGTCAATTGTTAAAGGTGGTGTGGAAAGCTTATTAGAATTCATGGACATTGAAACACAAAGGCAGATAAATTCAGATATGAATTAGTCATAATTACAAGGATTAAAGATATGAGAAAACATTTCTCTCCAAGATTAATTCAATTAGGAATGCATTCAATTTTGATTTGGTGATAAAAGTAGAATGCGTGATATTAATTAAAAAAAATTGATATTCAAGTGGAAAAAGTTAGATTGAGGTAGGGTCCATTATCTATTGAATTTCAAACCATAGGACATAAAGAAAAAGGATTAAATTTAATTAAATATAATAAAGGAGTGTGATGTGACATCTTTTTGTCTTCAATCCAAAAATAATGTATGGAGGTACATTTAAGATTTGGGAAAAATATTTTCATTTTTTTTGTCTTCAATTCAAAAATAATTTGTGGAGGTACATTAAAGATTTGTGCAAGATATTTTTCAGCTTTTTATCTTCAATTCAAAAATAATTTATGGCGGTACATTAAAGATTTGTGCAAAATATTTCCATCCTTTTGTCTTCAATTCAAAAATAATTTATGGAGGTACATTAAAGATTTGTGCAAGATATTTTCATCTTTTTGTTTTCAATCCAAAAATAATTTATGGAGGTACAATAAACATTTGTCCAAGATATTTTCATTTCTATGCTGTTTTATATGTCAATTGTCTGCTCTACCTTTAATCAGAGATCGAGGGTTCGACTCTGAGCATGGAGAAAACTCTGTTGGGACAGCTATCCCCCGAATGGAGCCCTACCCGGTGCGAATCCAGATTAGTCGGGCTCCAATACGGGTATCAGACACCGGATGGGAAACCAAAAAAAGAAGATAGATATGTCAATTGTATATTTTCATCTTATCTTATTTATTTTTATATTTTTCAAATTTGAAAAAATATATATTTGAGCTAAAAATCTATCAAAAATAATTTTTTTATCTAAAAATAAAATTAACACAATTTTTTGTGGACTTCACTTATTATTGTTTGTTATTAAGTTGAGATTTTTAGGATCAAGAGAGGGGAAAAAGAGGAGAAATTTTCACTTATCTTGTGGATGGAAATATTGGAATTTATTAATAATAGAAGGGCATACACATCGCCAACCTCCTTAATTTGGCATCAGTTTTAATTTTGACATCTTAACTGTCCATTGTTCATTTTAAACATTTAAACTAGTGTTTCGTTGTGTCTTTTTTTATCACTTTTCGCTCACATGATAAAATGAGTGTGACATACCCACTTAAAGTGCATGAGAAGCTTATGTAGATGATTTTTATTTTCATTTTCTTCATCTTCTTTCCTATTGTGATCCACACACATGATATATTTTTACTGATTGTGTAAAAAGTATCAAAATTACACAGTAAAACACCAGTTAAGATGTTTAAAATGAAAAGGATGTAGTTAAAGTGCCCAAATAAAAATTGATGCCAACTTTAAGAAACTGGCGATGTATTCGACCACAATAGGAACTTTCTATCTCTCTAAGTTATAAATTTTATTTTATTTTTTGATAAAAACAACTTTTTATTTATATTACAAAGATTACAGAGGCAAAAGCTGTGGCTGTATCACTACAGACAGGGGCGGACCCAGTATGGTTCAAGTGGGTTCATATGAACCCACTTCGTCGAAAAATTATACCATGTATATATAATCAGTCCAATAGTATATATTTAAATTTGAACCCAATTCAAACTAAATAAGCCGCTAGCCCAGTGGAACTAGGTTCAAATGTTGATGCCCACGTCGCGAGTTCGAACCTTGATTGCAGCAGTTCATTTTATAAAATTTTTAAGCAGTCCTTTTTATATATTGAACCCAGTGAAAAGTCTGGGTCCGCCCGCCACTGACTACCGTTG
This sequence comes from Capsicum pubescens, assembly GCA_030864215.1. NCBI lineage: Eukaryota > Viridiplantae > Streptophyta > Magnoliopsida > Solanales > Solanaceae > Capsicum > Capsicum pubescens. The sequence goes on along the minus strand of CM061546.1, from coordinate 22,164,255 downwards.
AAGATTATGGTCTGGGTATGAAATATTGATTTTATTTTGTTGACAATGTTATGAAAACATTCAGAAAAAGTATTTAGGATTTGGAAGACTAAAATAGTTCAAAATAATTCTGTGGTATTCCTAAGGCCTTCATCGATAAAAATTTACATGCAATCGGTGTTTATATCAAAATAAATAATTTAACTTCAGAAATTAAAAAAATGAAATGACAATACATATGTTCCCCTAAGAAATTATTTGGTTGCAATCACAAGAAAACGAATGAAAACAACAAAAGCTTAGCTTATGAGCAACAAGAATTGTCACTTAATTTGTCTTTATTTTTTGAGTAAAGCATCTAGTAACCCCTTAACTATGATCAAATTTTCTAGTTCAAAATAATTCTGTGGTATTCCTAAGGCCTTGATCGATAAAAATTTACATGCAATCGGTGTTTATATCAAAATAAATAATTTAACTTCAGAAATTAAAAAAATGAAATGACAATACATATGTTCCCCTAAGAAATTATTTGGTTGCAATCACAAGAAAACGAATGAAAACAACAAAAGCTTAGTTTATGAGCAACAAGAATTGTCACTTAATTTGTCTTTATTTTTTGAGTAAAGCATCCAGTAACCCCTTAACTATGATCAAATTTTCTACGACACACTTTAACTTCATGGGGTCCTATTATCCCTGAATTAAATGTTAGCGTGTTTTCATCAACCTTTTTAGTCGATGTGACACATTTTCTCAAACTTTTTAGTGGATGTGGGCCTCATTTTATGTAATAAAGTTGTCATGTCAGCATAAAAGGGTGAAAAAATATGCTAAAATTGAATTCAGGAGTAACAAGACTCTGTGAAGTTGGAGTGTGTCGTAGCAACTTTGACTATAGTTCGAGGGGTATCAGATGCTTATCTTTTTTTTTTTTAAGAAAAAAAACTCTCTCTTCACATCTTATCTCTGCCTCCTTGTTTGGGGCAAGGCCTGCTGTTTAAATTGTCTTGTTCTTAGCTATTTCTCTAAGGCATCTGATACTGGCAATTTTTGTCTTGGTTTGAGACAACATAAAAAATATCTATGCACTTTGTCATTATTGTAATGTTTCACCTACCTCATAAATCTACAGGAAATGTTCAAAAACCAGAACAATGAGCTAAGTGGTCTCAGGGTCCGACCTATGTGCAATTTTGTAGTGTCCCAGCATCCGTTAAATACGACGCAAACTAGATCTAATTATATAAGAAATGTATAAAAATTGATATAGGATTTACAAAAGAATTCTGGAAACTAAGATGATAGCTGAGTGTTTTGGTTTCCAGGCGGAACCTTAAATCCTGAATCCGCCACTAATGTGGTCTGATGATACCTAACTCATCAATATATGAAACATCTATGGCCTTTACATATTCATTAATTTGATGTTGCAGCCTGCCACATTAATCTAATGGACCTTTTCTAATAAAAAACAGTGACCAACTGGTTCAATAATGCCTAACTAATCAGTATATAAGGAGCCATATAAGCATTTCACATTACATTCTTCTGCACTTTTTCCTTCCCCTTTCATAATAGTACCAAGCCAAAAGGTACCTACAAAGATGGAAGTTAAGAACAAGTATGTAGCAATAAAGGACAACATAAATGGTGCACCAGAAGAGTCAGACTTCGAGATAAAAGTCGAAAAGCTCTCACTTATAGTTGAGCCAGAGTCTAAGGAGGTCGTCATCAAAAACCTTTTTGTATCGATTGATCCGTATCAGATAAACCGGATGAAGAGCCAAAGTTCATCACAAACATCAATAAGTTATGCAACCGCCATTACTCCTGGCGAGGTCATTGACACTTATGGTGTAGGAAGAGTGTTGGTTTCTCATCGGCCCGACTTCAAGAAAGATGATTTAGTAGCAGGGCTACTTACCTGGGGAGAGTACAGTATAGTAAAGGAAGGTTCCCTGTTGAATAAGTTGGATCCTAGCCTGGCGTTTCCGTTGTCTTACCATGTCGGAGTTTTTGGATTCAGTGGACTTGCTGCCTATGGTGGATTCTTCGAAGTGTGTAAGCCGAAGCCAGGGGAGAAAGTTTTTGTATCTGCTGCTTCTGGTTCAATAGGACATTTAGTAGGACAGTATGCTAAATTACTTGGATGTTATGTTGTTGGCTCTGCTGGTAGCCAAGAAAAGGTAAATTTTCTTAAGGAGAAACTTGGATTCGACGATGCATTCAATTATAAACAAGAAGCTAACCTCAAATCGGCTCTCAAAAGGTGTTTCCCTCAAGGGATTGATGTCTACTTTGACAACGTCGGAGGCAAGATGCTAGAAGCAGCATTGGCAAACATGAACTCACTGGGCAGAGTAGCCATCTGTGGGGTTATTTCTGAGTACACGAATGCTAGCACACGAGCTTCCCCGGAAATGTTGGATATAGTCTACAAGAGGATTAGCATTCAAGGATTCCTAACAGCTGATCTCATGACAGTGTATGCAGATTTCCTGTCGAAAACAGTTGAGTACGTCCAAGATGGAAAACTTAAGACCATCGAAGATATCTCACAAGGCGTTGAAAGCATTCCCTCTGCTTTTATTGGACTGTTCAATGGTGATAATATAGGCAAAAGGATTGTCAAAGTTACAGATGACTGAAAAAAAAGAACAAGAAGATTCAAGACTGTTGACCTATTTGTTCATGAATTCGCGAACAATATCTTATCTGTACTTCTTTCAAGTTGTAATCCATTTAAACGTTCATCTTCTGCATCAAGTTAACGAACAAGTTTATGTATTATGCCTATCAGATTCTTGTTTACTTTTCCTTTTCATGTATCCTAGATTGAAACAAACTCTGTGACCCTATCGTCTACCAACGATGTCTCAATCCCAAATTTAGTTGACTATATGAATCTTTTATATCAACTCAACAAAGTGGAAAAATACATCTTTAGCAACTACTTCAAGACCACCACAAGATAAAGCAATATCAAGGTCCGCATCAACATAGAGACCAGCTATCATGCCAAAATGAATCCCGGCACTGAAATAGCAGCAAAGTAAAGTGACAATGGATGTACATAAGTTAGTTTCAATAGAATAACACGATAGAAAACACTAATGTACTAATATCACAGTAGAAACAAAGTTTGAGAGGAATGGATCACGAAGGGGATGAACGTATTTCCAAGTGTTACATTAACAGCATTAATATTGAACCTGCAGTCTTCCTTCCATTCAAACAGACTGTCAACAGCCTCTGCCAATGCAGAATGAACAACTAGCTTGTTGTGTTTTCAAGAAATTATGGTCCTACAATTGCAGCCACAGGAAGACACACATATTAGTGAATGCTTCAGCGTAAAGCTATTCATCATTGAGGGGAAGCGGCTAAAAAACACCAGAAAGATGCATAACCGCAGTTCCCCTGGAAAGCAAAGAACGTGCCAAAACTTGCACTCATGACTCATCAACTAGCAGCACTTTTCTTTCTGAAGAACTAGTTGCAATATCAAGGAAAAAGAATTCCATGATGTGGAACCATTATCATCATAAGTATCATATAACAGATCAATCTACATATAACAATATATTTAAGGGGAGGAGAAGCTTGTTCAACATTTTGTTATGGTGAACTTGACTTTAAGCTACCAACAATGTGAGATGAAATTTAGAAGTAGGCGAGTCTCGCTCTATACATGCTGTTGGAGTTGTAAGGTTAACTTCAACTCTTTGAAGTGAAAACAACGAAAGAAAGAAGAGAACAAATAATTTATTGCACAAAGGTTGATTTTTCATTAATCTAAAGTGGTGCTTATATACTAAAAAAAATGCAATAACTAAAGCCTATAATTAAGCCACTACTTTGTACCTTATTCCATGATCAACAATATCCAAAACAACTACACCACTAACATCTAAAAATCAGCCACTAAACTAAGTTGAGAACATGGCTAAAAAAAGTTGCATAATGTCCAATAATTGCTCCTACTTTTACTGCAATAATTGAGGCAATAATCAACACTCCTCCATGCTTCAATTGCTGCAAATTCCAAGCCTTTCTCCAAGAAATTCAAATCTGCTCTTTGGCAAGGCTTTGGTAAACATATCTTCCGGTTGAAGATTCGTCTTGCAGTACTTTAACCCAATCAATCCTTCTTTTTGCACGTCTCTAAGAAAGAATAATTTGATATTGAAATGCTTAGTTTTTGCATGAAAAACAGGATTATTTGAGATAGCAATAGCTGCTTGATTATCCACAAACACCTTTGTGCACTTCTCTTGCTTTAAATTCAGATCAAGTAGCACTTTTCTAAGCCATAAGGCTTGATTTGCAGCAGCTGACCAATTTCTTGCTTTTTAGACCACCAAGAAAATACACCTGAACCAAGACTAAAACAATAACCAAAAGTGCTCTTCATGTCTTCAGAAGAACCACCCCAATCACTATCAGAAATTCAGAATACCCCTGCAACACGTGCTTCTGATTTGCATTGAACTTGATTCCAAAATTCAGTGTTCCCTTAACATATCTTATCACCCTTTTTGATGCTCTAAAATGAATGTTAGTTGCACAATTAGTGAATCTAGATAAAAGACTTACAACATATAAAATGTCAGGACTAGTTGCTGTAAGATACATGAGACATCCAACCATACTTCTGTAAAGAGTCTCATCCACTTTTTCAGCTTCATCATTTTTGCTCAACTTCTCCTAGAATACATCGGAGTAGTTGTGTCTTTGCAATGTTCCATTCTGAACTTCTTCAAAATGTCTCTTGCATACTTCTTTTGACAGATGAAAACTTCATTTTGCTCTTGCTTGATTTCCATTCCTAGAAAATAAACCATTTCTCCTAAGTTCGTCATCTCAAATGTATGCTGCATATCCTCTTTAAATTTTTGAACAAGCTCATGATTGCTTCCTGTAACCAACAAGTCATCTACATATAGTGAAATAACAATAAGATTTGTTCCATCACCTTTGATGTAGAGAGTAGCTTCACTGAGACTTTTTCTAAAACCCAACTGCACCAAATGTTCATCAATCCTACTGTACCAAGCTCTGGGCGCCTACTTTAGTCCATACAAAGCTTTTTTGAGTTGATACACTTCATCTTCAAGCCCTTTGACTGCAAATCCTTCAGGCTGCTTAACATAAATTTCCTCCTCAATATAGTCATTCAAGAATGCTGATTTAAAGTCTAGCTGAAACTCTTTCCAACCATTTTGTGCTGCTATAGCCAACAACAATCTGATGGTTTCTAATCTAGCAACAGGAGAAAATGTATCAGAAAAATCAATACCAAAAATTTGAGCATACCCCTTTACAACAAGTCTGCCTTTGATCTTGTTGATAGAGCCATTTGCGTTCAGCTTGGTTCTGAAAATCCACTTCACTCCTATGACTTTCCTGTCTTCAGGTCTTTTCACAAGTTTCCAAGGCTGGTTCTTCTCAATCATGGTGAGTTCTTCCGTCATTGCAGCTCTCAATTTTGGATCTTTTTCTACTTTACAAAAATCTGTTGGCTCAAGAACAACCATGTTGCATCTCTAATAGATATCAGAGAGTGATCTTGTGCCTCTCACCGGAACATCATCCACCAATTCATCTTCTTTTAGCTTTTCAGTGGCTCTCCAGGTTGCTTTCTTGAAAGGTAGCTTTGCTTGTTTGCCAAATTGACAAGTTTTGCAATCTGCTATTTCGGCTTCAAGATTAGGTAGCCCTCGAACCAGATCTTTCTTTTGTGAGTTAATTATAGCAACACGGTTGAAATGTCCAAGTCTTTTGTGCCAAACTTGTGCATTGATCTTAGTTGCAGAGTAAGATTTTTGGTCATGATCTAAAAGATCCAATGTAAACCTCTTTTCCTTCATCATTACCTTGAATAAGTTTCTGCCATCTTCACCCTTGATTTGACACTAATTTGATTCAAAGAGAAGTTTGAAACCATTCTCAAGCATCTGCCCAACACTTAATAGACTATGACTAATATTAGGTACAAAAAACACATCTTTGATTAGTTTTGTACCTGAGGAGCATTTCATTTCCATAGTACCTTTGCCTTCAGCAGAAATATAGTCTCCATTACCAACTTGTACTTTGGAAATTACCGAAGTATCCAATTCCTTGAAGAGATCACGATCAAATGTCATGTGGTTTATGCAACCACTGTCAATAAGCCACTTGTCCCTCGAGCAGCTAGTTGTCAAAGATGTCGCTACAAATAGCTGCTCTTAATCTTCCTGATTAGCTACTTGTGCAGCATTAGTTTGCTGAGTGTTGTTCTTGTAAACCTTCTGATGATGTCCCATCTGCTGACATTTCTCACATTGTTGGTCTGACCTTCTCCAGCATTTGAACAGTGGATGACCTTCTTTACACAATGCTTTCAAGGAGGAAAATCATGTTTCGCTTCCCTATTGATCCCAGGAGAATGAGAACTTGAGTTTTCCTTCTTGTTCAACTTCTTTTTTTGCTTTGTCTCCCCGATTTGTTTGAACTTTTGCAGGTAGTACATCCTCAATCGATCTTTCGGACCTCATAAGTCTTCTCTGTTATTGTGCCTGCAAAGCATTCAATAGTTCTGCCAAACTAATCTGTGACAGATCCTTAGAATTTTCCAATGCGGAAATAGTTGTTTCAAACCTTTCAGGGACTGTTACTGGAACTTCTTGAACCAATCTAGAATCAGGAAATTCAGAGCCAAGTAATCTTACATTGTTGGCAATGTTGAGTAATCTATCAGAATACTCTTTGATTATCTCTAAATCCTTCATCTTCTGAAGTTCAAATTATCGGATCATGTTAAGAGTACGCATACCTTTGATCCGTTCATCTCCTTCATATTCTTTCTTTAGGAAATTCCAGACCTCAAAAGTTGATTTCAATGTCATAATCCTAACAAAGATTTCATATGAGACTGCAGCGAATAACGTTGCTCTAGCCTTTGATTTTCTTGTTTTCTTTTCCTTGTGATTCCTCATCTGCGCCATGGTTGGATTTTCAGGCAAGGGAGGAACTTCGTAGTCCTCCTTAACAGCTTCCCACAAATTGTTTGCCTCCATTCTTGCTGCCCAGACATGATAGCCTTCACCTTTAAAGACAGGTGGTGCTAGTGCAGTGAAAGAAGTCTCTGAATCCATAGAAGAAAAAAAAAAAAAGAGAAAGATATGTTTCCCTCAAATGCAGGTCCCTCAAGAAGAGAGCACTTGATACCAATTTGTTGGAGTTGTAAGGTTAACTTCAACTCTTTCAAGTGAAAGCAAAGAAAGAAAGAAGAGAACAAATAATATACTGCACAAAGACTGATTTTTCATTAATCAAAAGTGGTGCTTAAATAATAAAAAAAATGCAATAACTAAAGCTTATAATTAAGCCACTACTTTGTACATGATTCCATGATCAGCAATATCCAAAACAAGTACACCACTAACATCTAAAAATCAGCCACTAAACTATGTTGAGAACATGGCTAAAAAAAGTTGGATAATGTCCAACAGTTGCTCCTACTTTTACTACAATAACTGAGGCAATAATCAACACATGCACATCGTAATAACATTAGTACATAGCAAAAGAACTGTCAAAACAGGGAAAGCTCACCTTTCTTCATTGCACTCCATGTAGTTGGCAGAGGGTGGAATAGCAGTTTGGTTGTTCCTAACACAGCATTTTCGCTTCCTGAAAGTTCAATAATACGGAACAGTTAACAGAAAACCTCATTGACATCTCCTATGACAAGTAAAAGCAGTGCAGATCTAGAAAGCATCACATGAACAGCTAGCTCTGGCACAGTTAACATTTAACATGTACTAAACACAAGTTGCTGACCTTGTTTGAGCAAAATAAAAAGGAGCTCATTTCCCTACATTTGAATATGTCGAAGGTTCTTTAATTCATGCTGTAAGCAGTGAACACGAACAAATAAAAGGTAGTTAAGTAATCTGAAGTCCAGACTGCATGAAAGTTAACATTTGTTCCCCGTATTGTTTCCACTAAATGTACAATTAGAGATATCTTGGCTACGTTTCATTTCAATTTTCACCCCTATTTCCTCAATTTAGTGCCACACAGGATGAAAATCAACAAATTGAATCTCAACAAAAAGTAAATCCAGATGTGTTAAATTCTTGAAATAAAATCCCTGCAGGTATTAGCAAATTTTCCTTGCTAATACACACGCGGCTACATTGACTTCGGCCAGATTGCACAAAATCGTGCTAATACATTGATATCAAACAAAATAGACATTCCGTCAAGGCTATCAGTTTCTTACAAGGTGATAATTTATATGGCCGGTGAATATTACTAAAACTCACACAAGTACTTAATAGATTTCTTAAAACACACGCACACACAACAAAGGTTACTGAATTACGTAAACACATAAGTGGGTTACAAGATAATCTGTTTAAATTGTCTTGTTCTTAGCCATTTCTATACGCATTGATACTTACGATAGTGAAAATCTTGCTGCTAATGACAATTTTTGTCTTGGTTGAGACAGCATAAAACATCTCTATGCACTGTCATTTTCATTATTTTGATGTTTCACCTACCTCATAAATCTAGAGGAAATGTTCAAAAACAAGAACAATGAGCTAAGTGGTCTAAGGGGCTGCAATTTTCTAGTGCCCCCGCATCCATTAATACGATGCAAACTAGGTATAATTATATAAGAAATGTATAAAAATTGGCATAGGATTTAAAAAAGATGCTGGAAACCAAGATGATAGTTAAGTGCTTTGGTTTCCAGGCGGAACCTTAAAGCCTTGGGGGTCAATATGCATGTTCGAACCTTCCCGACACCCACGATCCCTAAATCGTGAATCCTCCACTGATGTGGTCTCATGATACCGAACTCATCAATATATGAAACATCTATGACCTTTACAATTTCTTTAATTTGATGTTGCAGCCTGCCACATTAATCTAATGGACCTTTTCTAATAAAAAACAGTGAGCTAACTGGTCCAATAATGCCTAACTAATCAGTATATAAGGACCTAAAAATAGATGAGCCATATAAGCATTTCACATTACATTCTTCTGCACTTTTTTCTTCCCCTTTCATAATAGTACCAAGCCAAAAGGTACCTACAAAGATGGAAGTTAAGAACAAGTATGTAGCAATAAAAGCCAACATAAATGGTGCACCAGAAGAGTCAGACTTCGAGATAATAGTCGAAAACCTCTCACTTATAGTTGAGCCAGAGTCTAAGGTGGTGGTTGTCAAGAACCTGTTTGTATCGATTGATCCGTATCAGATAAACCGGATGAAGAGCCAAAGTTCATCACAAACATCGATAAGATATGCAAATGCCATTACTCCTGGAGAGGTCATTGACACTTATGGTGTAGGAAGAGTGTTGGTTTCTCATCGGCCCGACTTCAAGAAAGATGATTTGGTAGCAGGCTTTCTTACCTGGGGAGAGTACAGTATAGTAAAGGAAGGTTCCCTGTTGAATAAGTTGGATCCTAGTCTGGCGTTTCCTTTGTCTTACCATGTTGGAGTTTTTGGATTCAGCGGATTTGCTGCCTATGGTGGATTCTTCAAAATGTGTAAGCCGAAGCCAGGGGAGAAAGTTTTCGTGTCTGCTGCTTCTGGTTCAATAGGACATTTAGTAGGACAGTATGCTAAATTACTTGGATGTTATGTTGTTGGCTCTGCTGGTAGCCATGAAAAGGTAAATTTTCTTAAGGAGAAACTTGGATTCGATGATGCATTCAATTATAAACAAGAAACTGACCTCAAATCGGCTCTCAAAAGGTGTTTCCCTAAAGGGATTGATGTCTACTTTGACAACGTCGGAGGCAAGATGCTAGAAGCAGCATTGGCAAACACGAACTCACTGGGCAGAGTAGCCATCTGTGGGGTTATTTCTGAGTACACGAATGCTAGCACATGAGCTTCCCCGGAAATGTTGGATATAGTCTACAAGAGGATTAGCATCCAAGGATTCCTAACAGCTGATCTCATGACAGTGTATGCAGATTTCCTGTCGAAAACAGTTGAGTACCTCCAAGATGGAAAACTTAAGGCCATCGAAGATATCTCACAAGGCGTTGAAAGCATTCCCTCTGCTTTTATTGGACTGTTCAATGGAGATAATATAGGCAAAAAGATTGTCAATGTTGCAGATGAGTGAAAAAAAGAAAAAGAAGATTCACGACTGTCGGCCTATACATTCATGAATTCGCGAACAATATCTTATCTGTACTTCTTTCAAGTTGTAATCCATTTATGCATTCATCTTCTGCATCAAGTTAAAGAACAAGTTTACGTGTTATGCCTATCAGATTCTTGTTTAGTTTTCCTTTTCATGTATCGGGGATTGAAACAAACTCTGTGATCCTAGTCTACCAATTATGCCTCAATCCCAAATTTTTTATATCAACTCAACAAAGTGGAAAAATACATCTTTAGCAACTACTTCAAGACCACAATAAGATAAAGCAATATCAAGGTCCCCATCAACATAGAGACCAACTATTATGACAAAATGAACTCCGGTACTGCAATAGCAGCAAAGTAAAGTGACAATGGTTGTACGTAAGTTAGTTTCAATAGAATAACATGATGGAAAACACTAAATGTACTAGTATCACAGTAGAAACAAAATTTTAGAGGAATGGATCAGGAAGAGGATAAACGAAATACCAAGTGTTACATTAACGGCATTAATCGTGAACCTGCGGTCATCCTTCCATTCAAACAGACTGTCAATAGCCTCTGCCAACGAAGAATGAAGAACTAGCTTCTTGTGTTTTCAAGAAATTATGGTCCTACAATTGCAGCCGCAGGAAGACACACACATATTAGTGAATGCTTCATCGTAAGGCTATTCATCCTTGACGAGAGCGGTTAAAAGGCACCACAAAGATGCATAACCACAGTTCCCCTGGAGAGCAAAGAACGTGCCAAAACTAGCACTCATCAACTTGCAACACTTTTTTTTTGGGGCGAACTAATTGCAATATAAGGAAAAAGAATTCGATAATATGGACTATTATCATCACAAGTATCATGTGACAGATCAACATCTAGTTCAGATCGATCTACAAAAGCCACACATTCAAGGGAAGGAGAAGCTTGTTCAACATTTTGTTATGATGAACTTGACTTTAAGCTACCAATAATGTGAGACGAAATTTAGCAGACATAGGTAACTCTCGCTACATACATGCACATGTATGGTAATAACATCAGTACATCACAAAGGAACTGTAGAAACAGGGAAAGCCCGCATTTCTTCATTGCGCTCCAGGCAGTTAGCACGGAGAGTGGACTAGCTGTTCGGTTGTTCCTAACATAGCTTTTTCACTTCCTGAAAATTCAATTATACAGATTAGTTAGCTGAATACTGCATTGACATCTCATATGACAAGTAAAAGCAGCAAAGATCAAGAAAGCAACACGTGAAGAGCTAGTCCCGACACAGTCTACATTTAAAGTGTATTAAACACAAGCTGCTGGCCTTGTTTGTGCATAAAAGACGAGCTGCATTTCCCTACATTTGAATATGTCGAAGGCTCTTTAGTTCATGTTGTAAGCAGTGAAGATGAACAAATACAAGGTAGTTGGATAACCTCAAGCCAGACCTCATGAAAGTGGTTCGTAAATGGTATACTTAGTATGACAAATTCCATAAGAAAATAAAAATGAACAAAGAGATGCTCATCCTGATTCCAGTACAACATATTGACCAGCCCAAAAATGGGTAATTTGATTCAGATCTGGAACACTTCACAGAAAGCATGACCCTCCCACTACTCAAAAAAAGACCAAAAAATGACGGTCAAAAGCAACGGACAACATCGTTTATTTTGGACAACGTTGCTTTTTGCAAATGATGGCCTGTGTCGCTTTTTTTACGACGGACAAAGTCATTTTTTGAAAGAAAAAAAATGTTTTAGAAAAAGCGACGTTGTGCATCGTTTTTTGTTATTCATGTGTAGAATAAATGATGAACAAAAAACGACGGACATCGTCATTTTATTGAAGAATTTTTTTTTTTTTTAGAAAAACCGTCAACGTCCGTCGCTTTTTTGTATTTTTTTTGAATGCGGAAATCTGCATTTTCTGCATCCCACCTGCCAAATAAAAATGCAATTCAATATGAACAGCCCCTTACAACACACATTACTAAAATAATCATACAACACACTGTTGGGATAATAGACTGCAAAAACCGTAAAGAGCAGAGGTTGAAAGTAAGAGGACTCAATATATGCTGAAACACAGCTTTTTCTGTATATATAAAAAAACTGAAGATAAGCCTTTATATAGACTTATAAAACAAATAAACCACTAACTAAGTTACCAACTATACACTAACTAAGCAACTAACTCCATTATCTGTTAACTAAAAATATACTGCAGCATGACTGCTAACAGTCCATAAAAATAGGAAACTACTAACAACTTGAATTTGACTTGGTCATACATTGAATTAGTCTTCAATACTCCCCCTTAATTCAAAGTTACAGCCACCAAGCAAAGCCCTAAAGTAAATAAACTTGTCTGCTGCCAAAGACTTCGTCAGTATATCAGCTAATTACTTATGAGTGCTGCAATGCTTCAGTATTATTTCCTCTTTTGCTACCAAATCGCGAATGAAATGGAAGCGGACATCAATGTGCTTAGTTCTGTTGTGAAAACTTGGATTCTTTGTCATGGCGATCGACGCTTTGTTGTCACAGTATATCTCTGTTGCACTTTCTTGCTTATGCTGAAGTTCCGCTAACATCCTTCTAAGCCAGATGGCTTGACAAGCTGCTGAAGTTGCTGCAATGTACTCAGCTTCTGAGGTTGACAGCGTTGTTGTAGCTTGTTTCTTTGAGCTCCTAAGTCACCACACCTGAACCTAAAGTGAAAACATGAGCTGAAACGCTCCGTCTATCATCCAACGAACCAGCATAGTCACTATCAGTGAACCCGCATAATCTAAAATTGGAAACTTGTGAATACCAAATACCATAGTCCATAGTTCCAGCGATATAACGCAGAACCCTTTTTGCTGCTCCAAAATGAACCTTTGAAGGTTGTTGCATGAACTTGGAAATGACACCAACAGAGAATGCAATATCGGGGCGAGTGTGGGTTAGGTAAATCAAACCTCCAACTAGGCTTCTGAAACTTCTAGAATCATCCATCTCTGCTCCTTCATTAAGCCGCAATTTTTCACCAACATTCATAGGTGTAACTGCAGGCTTGCAATTAAGCAAACCAAATTTAACGAGAAGGTCCCTGGCATATTTCCTTTGTGATAGAAATATTCCATCTTCAGCTTGATGGACTTCAAGGCCAAGAAAGTAATGTAATAAACCCATATCTGACATCTCAAACGCATTCATCATTTGCAACTTAAATTCATCCACAAGAGAAATAGAAGAGCTAGTATAAATAATATCATCAACGTAAAGGCAAACAATGATGAAATCAGTACCTCTCTTGTTTACATACAATGTGGGTTCATTCTCACTTCTCATATATCCCTTTGTCTGAAGATACCCATCGATTTTGCTATACCATGCTCGAGGGGCTTGCTTTAAACCATATAATGCCTTTTTTAGCTTGTAGACCTTTGTTTCATCGCCCTTCTTTATGAAACCTTCTGGTTGTGATATGTAGACCTCTTCTTGTAAGTCTCCATTGAGAAATGCCGACTTGACATCAAATTGATAAACTAGCCATTGTGACTGCGCAACCAATGCTAGAACAAGTCTTAACGGTTTCAAACCGAGCAACTGGAGAAAATGTTTCTTCAAAATCTATACCATATTGCTGCGCATATCCTTTTGCCACAAGACGAGCTTTATGCTTCTGTAGGCTCCCATCCGCTGCAAACTTTGTCTTGAAGATCCACTTCAAGCCGATTTCATTTTTGTCTTCCGGTAATTCCACCATCTCCCATGTGCTATTCTTTTCGATAGAATTTATCTCTTCAACCATCGCACTCCGCCACTCTTCCTTTTCTGCTGCTTCTCCATAATGTGTAGGATCTGAAACAGCAAAAGAAAATTGACAAGATGTATACATGTCATTAGCATACTTGGGATTCGGCTTTGTAGGCCTTGTTGATCTTCTTAATGGAATTGGCTCATCTGGAGACACTTTGAGAGTTGTATCTAAAGAGGTTTTGCTCGGTGAAGCCGAAGAAGATGAATCCGAGTAAGTTGTAGAAGAACCCGTTGCTGTAGCTGCAACATTTGGTTGTTGAATTCCATCAAATGTGATTCCAGTTGGCATAGGAATCTGCTCTGGCATCTTACCATTGCTTCACTCCAATTCCAACTTGCCGTTTCATGAAATACTACATCCCATCTGATTAAAATCTTTCTACTAAGGGGGTTATACAATCTATATGCTTTGGATTGTGTACAATAACCAATAAAAATGCATTTTTCAGATTTCTCATCCAACTTATGACGGAATTGAGAATTTATCAAAGCATAAGCAATACAACCAAAAATTCTTAAATAGCTTACAGATGGTTTTTTACCTCACCAAGCTTCAAATGGAGTTTGATTTAGAACAACCCTTGTGGGAGATAAATTCAGTAAATGGACTGATGTCGCCACAGCTTCAGCCCAAAAATGATTCGGAAGTCCCTTTGCCTGCAACATGCTTCTTGCCATCTCCACAACAGTGGGATTTTTCCGCTTAGCGACACCATTTTGCTCCGGTGTATATGGCGTTGTTAGCTCCCTGTGGATGCCACTTTCTTCACAAAAGAAATTAAATTCCTTGGACAAGAACTCGCCGCCTCTATCAGTGCGAAAGGTTTTGATGGACAGACCACTTTGTTTCTCAACCATGGCTTTGAATTGCTTGAATTTCTGAAATGTTTCTGATTTGCTTTCCAAAAAATAGACCCAACTCATGCGACTATAATCATCAGTAAAGAGTAGAAAATAATGACTACCACCAAAAGATGTAGTATGCATAGGTCCACATAAATCAACACGTATTAATTCAAGACATTTTGAAGCCCTCCAAGCCTTTCCAATAGGAAAAGATTTTTTAGTTTGTTTTCCATAAATGCATCCTTCACACAATTCAATAGAATCAATTTTTGGTAGTCCAACAACCATACCTTTGTCAACGAGCAATTTCAAGCCTTTTATGTTAAGGTGACCGTATCTCAGATGCCACAACTTTGAGTCATTTTTTGCACTTGCAGCAAGGGCAAAATTTTCCATATTGGAAACATCCAACGGAAACATATGATTTGGCGTCATGGTGATGCGAACCTTTTTGCTTGACTTCTTGTTTGTAATGACACACACATCGTCATCGAACGAAAGAGAATATCCATCAGTCATCAGTTGTCCAACACTTATCAAATTGTATCCTAGATCAGGTACAAACTGAACATTATCCAACACTTTTACTTTGTCATGGCTAGTGTCGACAATCACCTTGCCTTTTCCTTCAACCTGCATCTCTTTTGTGTTGCCAAGTTTCACCTTCTTCCTTTGCTTCTCATCAAGCTCTTGGAACATAGATTTGGTGCCCGTCATATGATTTGAACAACCACTATCTACAAATCATAAATCACTTGACTTATGATTTGTATCAACGCAAGCAAAGAGATAATTCTCTTCCTCATTTTCTCCTGCCGCAAAGTTTATTTTCTGGTCTTTATACCAGCAGTCATCCCTTATATGCCCGTAGCGCTGACAGTGATGACATTGAATGCCATTTTTTTGGTTACTTTGCTCATTGGACTGCTTGTGCTCGTCATTCCTTCCTCTGCCTCGTCCATAACCACGACCACGACCACTGCGGAATCCTCTTCTTCCTCGGCCTCTTCTTGCTGGACCATTGTTTTCTCCATACTTAGTTGTAGCATCCTTCACCTGGAATGCCTTCTTTTCATTCTTTTCAGTAGATCGATTAAGTCTCGCCTCATGAGATTGAAGAGATCCCATCAATTCATCAAAGGAAAATACTGAAAGATCCTTAGACTCTTCAATCGCAGCAACTGCATGAACAAATTTTGGAGTCAAGCTTCGCAGTATCTTTTCCACAATGGTCTGGTCAGTAACCTTCTCGCCATAGGATCGCATTTTGCTAACAATTGCCACTGCTTTGGACAAAAAATCAGCAATAGATTCCCCACTTTTCATCATCAAGGTTTCAAAGTCACGCCGAAGTGATTGAAGTCTCACCACAATGACCTTTGAATCACCTTGAAACTCCTTCTGTAGAATGGACCAAGCCTGCTTTGACGTGGTTGCTGCCGCAATCCGTGAAAAAAATACTATCATGGACAGCTTGTTGGATAAACACAAGCGCCTTAACATCTTTTTTCTTGTTGTTTGGCAGTCTATCTCCTTCGTCGGGATCTGCAAATCCAATTTCTACCAAGTCCCAAAGATTTTGGGATTTGAGTATAGTTCTCCTACGAATACTCCAGAATTCATAACTTTCTCCCGTAAAGATGGGAATGAGTGGTTGTGTCACACCCGAGGAATTGCTGCTACTTGCCATGGCTCTTGATGCCACAGATGTTGGGATAATAGACTGCAAAAACCGTAAAGAGCAGAGGTTGAAAGTAAGAGGACTCAATATATGCTGAAACACAGCTTTTTTTGTATATATAAAAAAACTGAAGATAAGCCTTTATATAGACTTATAAAACAAATAAACCACTAACTAAGTTACCAACTATCCACTAACTAAGCAACTAACTCCATTATCTGTTAACTAAAAATATACTGCAGCATGACTGCTAACAGTCCATAAAAATAGGAAACTACTAACAACTTGAATTTGACTTGGTCATACATTGAATTAGTCTTCAATACACACTACATCATCAAAACATTTAAGCAATTCGAATCAACAACACTTCAAACAATCAACTCAACAACATCCAAAACACTTAACAATTAATCCAACAACATCCAAAACACTAAAGCGATCCTGAACGTTTTCCAATAGTTAAAAGTTAAGTTCAAGAATTGTCTAAAAAGTATCTAGAAGCCAAATCCAACAACACTAAGGAGTAGCCCCAACAAACTCCTCATCACTTTCTGTTTCTTCTTCACTACTTGAATCGGGAGATGGAGAACAGTGACAACGACAACGAGTCATGCTAACCATTTGTTTCTTAAGTTCCTCGACGGTCTTGCGCATGACTTCAGTTTGAGCAACAAACTCTGCCACGATACGTGTAAGTTGTGCAATCTGCTGCGACATAGCAGCAAGCTGAACACTGTCAATGGCCTCAGCCTGGCGCGAGGAACCAATACCAGCCCATCCAGTCTCGAGGCATCGTAATTCATTTCGAGAACCCAAGCCATAGGTTCTCCCCTTTCGTCTTCCTCCCGCCACTTTTTCGGTCCGAATTTGAATAGCTTCCTCCTGTGTAGGCTCGGATGGACCAAACTCAGACATGTAGTGTATATATTCACTCTGCATATTAAAAGAGACACGTTAGTAAATTTTACTATTACTAAGTAAGGTGGAGCATAACGTAGATTTTAATATGTTTTGCTTACATATTGAATACAAAAATAAGCAAGAAACCAACTTTTTTTCCTAAACATTATTTTAAAGCTAACTTTTGCTTTCCATCAAATCTAACTCGGCAAGAATTTCCACACACAACCCTTTGACTTTTTAAAATTTGTTCCTCGTATTGTTTCCACTAATTGTACAATTAAAGTTAGCATGGCTGCGTCTCATTTCATCCTATTTCCTCAATGTAGTGCCACAAAAAGGATCAAAATCAACAAATAATAAGTAAATCCATGTTAGTCAAATTCTTGAAACAATTTTCCTACAAGGATTAGCAAAAATCGTTCGATAACACTTCTTCCTATTTCTTTCTCAATTATATCCGACGATCAATTTTCCTTGCTAGTACATACTCGGTACATTGACTTCGGTCAGATTTCAGAAAATTATGCTAATACGTTGATATCAAACAAAATAGACCTTCCGAGAAATGCATTAAACAAGGCTATTAGTAATTTGTACTTGGTGATACATCACCATAGCACAGAAGAGTTCTTAGAAAGGTCAAGTTACAGATACGATTTACTACGGTATTTAGAAAAAAGATCGAGAATTACTTATAGTAGGGAGACAACTTGTTTAAAATAACAAAGAAGAGGAGAATTGAGCTTTAGTAATTAGAAGAAAGCATCATATTAAACAACGCTTTAAATCCCAATAGATTTATCTAGATTCCCCTGTTCATTGGCATCTCCAATCTACACTTGTGATCGTAACCCATTGCGATTACAGGTTGGATGTCTAATTGTCCAGGCGGTAATGATAGTATCTTGTACCTGAACTGGTGGCTCACTTTTTCTAAGTAATGGGGAAGAGGACTGAAACGTGCCACTGAAAGACTCTAGTGAGACAAAGATGGGTTGTCAAGAACGTAGAGGAGGTAGGATGGGCAGTTGGTCAGATCTAGTATGGATATACATGGACGGTAGTTGGAGTCGGCGGCTCTCCCAGTCTTCCCTCACTGAGATCTCTGGGGAAGCCTTCCAACCCACTTTTCTTCATGACAACTTTATTACAAACTGAAAGAAGATTTAAATCGACCAAATATGCAACAGAACGAGAAGATAGTCCTGGAGAAAATTATCAGTAAGCTATAAGCAGCAGCAAAAAGGACCAAACTAGATAGTATCTCCTACTTTAACTCTTATTCAGTAATTCCACTACTTCGTACTTTTCCCTATTAAGTTTCACCTACGAAGACAAGTAAAAGTAGGCCCGAGATTAAGCACTAGCAAGGGTTAGGCACATTATGCTGCCATGACTTCCGTGTCCCTGGTCCTCTTTATGATTACTCTATCTAGAGGCAAAATCGACTCCGTTATAAAGCTTCAAGAAGAACAATAAAGCTAGTCCAGAAGAAAGACAAAGATTACGTAGATCGTAATACCTGAAGAAAAAAAAGCTAGGAGCTAGGAGCAACGAGAAAACCAAAACAAGTCCAGAAGAAAATAAACAGTTAGCTACCTATTAGCTGCAATGAGAAAAGCGAAAATCAGATACTAGGAAGACCGTAATAATGATTCCAAAAGTATCAAGTTTCCTCTTTATGCCTCATTAGTTTTCACCTGTAAAAGATTTATTAAAGAAGCCCCTAGATCAAACAATAACCCTGGGAAGGACCTCGGCTTTATCGGCGCATTCACATGCCACACGTTCTAAGTTCCTGATGCTCTTTATTTTTTACTCTGACTAGAGGCATAACATTCTCTAAAACACTGCTGAACAAGAGAAAAGATGTCCAACATCATTTAGTTCAAAGTCGAAGATAAATTTATTGTTCCTTGAAGATAGTGCATAAGGGAAAAAATGACCAACCAGATCTCGAAGCAATGCAGTTTAAAGATGTCTTTTACATATGCATTGTCTTGTTCTGTATGTGAAATAACAATAAGAATTTAACAGAAATTGAGAAAAAAAAAAGTATACTTACAAGTTCTTTGTCACTTGGTTTTGTTGATCGGAGCTTTTTCAGCCATTTGTGTTTTGTTGCATCTGCAGCCTCTTCTTTAGAAAAAGGACAAACTAGACTTTCAACGTAGATTGCTATCTTAGGAATCTCATGAAAGTCAATAACGTATGAATATATCAATGAAGAATCCTTCAACTTGTATATCATGCCAAATTTAACAAACCTGAAAAAGATTTCACCTTTGTTTGACATGAAACAAGGCAGAAAAAAATCATACCCCGTTGTACGAATAGGATAATTGATGGTAAACATCTTTGTCCATGACTCTTTAACCCCATACTCCTTCATAACCCAAAAATCTACATGAGAGCCCGCATTATCACAAAAAATGGAAAGATCACTTCCCAATATCCCTCTTTGTAGCAAGGATGCTCCACTTCTCCCCATTTCTCGTTCGCCAAATCAAACGAAATGATTTTCCATTCCTTAAAGTCAATAATCAAACCATTCACCTTAGCATTAGGCCAATGAAGTTTCCGCTTCACTAAGATACCTGAAATATATACTTCCTCTCGACTTTTACACTTCCTCAATTGACAATCGTCAACACTTCCCCAAGAATCACTCTTTAGACTATATATTTTGAGCTCACCTCGACTGAACTTACATTTTCTACAAAAGGTACCCAATAGCTTATAATCATCATGAAACTCATCGTATCCAAAACCATACATTTGCGCTGTTTCAAACCACAATGTGGCACTAGGACAAGGCAATTTCTTGTACTTTCTATTCGATGGATTCCATAGAAACAAATTATCTTTAGAATCCGCAAGACAAATTAATCCATTGACAGAACTTAGAATTGTTACAGAACTAGGCAATTCGTTGTACAATCCATCGGATATCATACGATGACCCAAGTGAGATACCTCCATAACAAAATCATTAAATAAGGAATCAAGATTACAATCTTTAATATTCACACCTTGTATAGAACTCCATATCACGCTACGTTCGGTAGAATTACTAAGATGGGACTTGATAAATTCGGGGCTCGAGATTAAAGCAAGCCAGGATTTCGAAACACACCTGAATTGCAAGAAGGACAAAACTCAACATACGCTTATAATGTAAATACTCATTAGTATTAGCAGATACAATAAAATGGGTATTATTATATTAGTGGCTAGAGATTAAAGCAGGCCAAGACTTTGAAACACAAACTCAACATAAGCTTAATGATGTAGATACTCTCCTTACTTGATACGAGTCAAACGACACTCATAGTTTTTGATGACGTCCTTGGAGACCAACACATAAAGGCTCAATTCTTGGTCGCCTCGAGGACACGAGAGCATGCATGTAGAGACCGTGATGGGCACTTGATGGAGCAATGACGAGTGTGGAAGGTTTCTTGGAGCACTAAGGACTTGAGGACTCACGGTTTTTGGAGCTTGAAGAAGGCACCTTTGGAGTGTTAGGACTCAATGTGAGAAGTCCTCATCACACCAAAGCCACACCTCATTAAGGGTGTTTTGGCCATTTCATCTTGCCTTGCAACACACCAAGGCCACCCTTTGTCATTAAGGGTGTCTTGGTCATTTTGACATGTAATAAGCTAGGCTATATAAAGTTCCTTATTAGGTCTTTTCTCTTTAGTTGTTTATTGATGTAAGACAAACTCTCTCTCTAGTGTGAGGAGTGTAACACCCCTTAGTTGTAGGGCTTGGAAAAGCCACCAATCCGTAACTAGGGCTGCCCAAGTGTGGATATCACTTGTGTTGCATCGTTGGCTTGATACGTTGGTGTTTAGAGGAGGTAAATTCCCTCTTGTGTCAACGTTAGAGTTAGGTTTGCGTCGTGGATAGTGTTAAGGGTCCAAGAGTCTCACAATTCTTGGGTTCTTAAGACTGTCCCTTCATTTGGTCTAACTATTTATCTTGTATCTTGTTGTATCCGTTGCTTCCTTGTTATTGTTGATGTACCCGTAACTTTCTTGTTGTTTATGTGTTGATATAGTGAATCCGTGTGGGGCTCTTTCGATTCACTATAGTCATTGTAACCTTGTGTTCTCTATCTATCTAATTGAGTATTCTGGTTGTTGTCTTGAAAGCATAGAGAAGCCGAATGGGGCCTTTGATTCTCTAGTGTTATATTCTTGTAGATCTCTTGATTTCCTTGTTTTGTGTTTGATCTTGTATAATTTGGTATCAGCACATGGCTTGATCTTGTGGATCTTGTTTCCACAAGATCAATCTTGGGCTTGTAAACTTGAAAAAAAAAAATTATTGAAAAAAAAAAAACTGAAAATTCCAGAAAAAGGGTGAAATTTGTCCATTTTTTTTGTTCTTGGCTGAAAGTTCTTCTTCTTGTGAAGTTGTCTTGGCCGAGGTTTGTACTAGATCTAGTAGATTTTTGTTTGTCTAGTGTGTTTCTTGTGTTGGTTTCTTTCTCACTAACACAAATGGTCTCTAGATCTAAAATTGAGCTTATAATATTGACCTTGTTGTTGTGAATTTGAAGTGGCCGTGTGTTGTCATTTGAAGTTGGCCGTGTGTTATGCCTTGTTGTTGAAGATTGGAGGATGTTGTTGGTGTGTTGTTGATGTGTTATTGAAAGGTTGTTGTTGTGTTCATATTGTTCTTCATCTCTTCTCATACTTAAACCAACAAAAAGTGCAAATAGATTCAAAAGGAGTGAAGATAAAAGTTGTAAAGTGCGTTTGTGAGAAGACTTGAGCTATCACTTCCAAGACTTGCCATCAACTTTTTTAACTATTATCCTTAAATCAAGGAGCCTTGTTTGGTGGAACTAGTACAAGTCAAGATCATCTTTTTGAGATTAAACTTACAAAGGACTCAAGACTTATACTTTCCCTCCAAATACAATTGTCTTCCATTCCAAATTGTGTGAAAGTTGAAATTTCAAATTTGTGATTAAAGTTGTGTGGGCCCAAGACCAATTACATGCTGCCACTGTTGACACCTAATTTTTGCCCTCCACAACTACGTTAAATCTTGAGTTTCTTCTATTTTCAAATAAAATCACAACAATTAGTTTTTCCAAATAAATGCATTTTAAATTATGTATTTGGGCTAAATTTGTTATTTAAATGATAATTATATATTTTCGTATTTACATATACGAGATTGTATAAATGATGTCATTTAAATGAACATTCTCATCAATATCGAATTTTAATTAAGGATAATCTTGAAAATAAATTTAAATGATTAAAATCTTGATTTAAATATAATTTACTCCCAAAAATAATTTATTTGGATAAATGTTTGTTTAATTTTACCGAATCAAGAAACTCAAGATTAAACAAGGTATTAATTCGTATCAAATCTCAATTAATTTTAGTTAATTTATTAAATTGGACCATAATTGAAATCGAGTTGACCACATTTGCAATGCAATTGATCAGATTGATATCCAATTTGGTTAATATTTAAGTAAAATTAGCTATAAATTAATTTAATTCGGCCATTTTTTTTAAATTACCAATTTCTACCCCTATTTATTTTTAAATCGGGCCACATTAAACAGCAGCCCACCCCATTCAACTACACCCAGTAGCCCATTTTCTCACAACCCAATCCGGTTTGGCCCACATCAATAATCCTCCTTATCCCTTCTTCTTCACAAAAACCCGATATTTAGCATCAACAAACAACAACATCAACCAACAACCCGTAACCAACCCTTTGTAGTCTTCTTGACGCGATCCCGTACGAGAAGACCCTCGAACCTTCTAGAAACGAGCTAGGTGTCCTCCTCTAACGTCCAACTCCGCGAATTTCGGGATTATTGGTACGATTTCGTACATACTCGACTGGTTTCCATTGGCTTTGAGGAAAAAAATCATTTTTCCCTAATCTAATTGGTCCACTTTCTTTTTCAACTTCAGGGGAAAATCCAAAATGGGTACGTGGTAGATGAGAATCAAAGATGTAGAAAGATTTGAATTTCAAATCCCACCATTTCAAAAATCTCCAAAATACCCTATTCATCTCCTATATAAGGGAACCTTCGTTCTTTGTTTTAGGGAAAAGAATTGGGGTTGAAAATTCTGGGATAGAAAATAGGGGGATTTTTTTTCAATCGGAGAGAGCCCCAAAAGAAACCCTAGAAGTCTCTCTACAAAAGGGTTGAGTGGAAAAACAAGGATTCCTTTTATCTCTTTTCTCCTCTTCTTTCCCTTTTGAGTTGGAAGTTTTAGAGGCAAAGGTGGGTTCAAAATATTTTCAAAAAAGCTTAGGGTTGAAAATATTTAGTTTGAAAATCTGGGGGGTTTCAAAATCTCTAAGAGGAAAAAACAAAGGGACACTCTGTTGGTGGTCGACGTCGCAAGATTCCTATAGCGACAAGTTTGTTGATAGCTCGTCGTTCCGTTTGCTACCCCGAAGGAGGTAAACATGTTCTTTCCCTTTTAATTTCATTATTTTCTCCTTCATCTCCTTCTCTCCGTAGAATTATCTATCTGTGCAGTATTAATTATGAATGAGGCTGTGTAACGCCCCACATTTCGGGCTAGAATAAAATATATGACTCTGATGCGTTGATAATCCCCGAGCCTTAAATCCTATGCCAATTTGGCATTTTAATCAAGTTTGTAGTATGTGAATCCATTTGAGCATGAATTTAGACCATAGAAGTCCTTCAACTCAAGGACGAGTTAAAACTATTTCGATCGATTAAGTTTTAGTGGACGTTGTAATTTGTGTCAAATTCTATTGACCATAACTCATTGTATATGATGAAATGGGTGGCCTACTATATACCAAATTGTAGATAATTGAATAAGCTTTCCAACGATACCAAATTAACCTAAAACGGACACCCGGTGAAGAAGTTATGGCCTTTCAAAGTTGAATGTGTCGCCTATGCACATATAGGCGATGCATAGGGCGGCGCCTATGCAACTATAGGCGATGCATAGGGCGGCGCCTATGTAAATTTAGGCAATGCAAAGGGCGGCGCATAGTTATGGTTTCAGGTGACGAAAACACTCTGTTTTGAGTTACTTTAAGTGCAAGTTAGTCCTTACAAAACCCAAAATCGTCCTTACCCACTCCTAAACGGATTTGGGCCTATTAACAACATTGAAGCCTCCTATAAAATCCCAAAAATCTAATCCTTCAAGAACTTAAGAGAAGGAGAAACTAGGGTTTGAGAAAATAAGCTTGAAGGACCGATCATTCCGAAACTTCTTCGTGAAACAAATTACAGATTCGGAATCCTCTCGACGTAGGCTTCGATAGACACCAAAAATTCGTGGAGAATAAGGTACGCGGGGTTTTCCTAAAATCTCATGGGCATAGAAATCATGTTTTAAGAATTGGGTTTTCGAATTAATGTACATACTCATGTTTCAGAAGCTTTAATGATATTGTTTTGGCCTTTTGGCTTTCCCCCAAAGTGATTTGAAAGTTATATGTATATATATATATGCGTTTGTCCTGAAATATGAATTTAGAGCATGATTTTCATGAAACCTCTCTCTTAATGTAAATTTTTCCATGTTTCACGTAATATACAATGTTTTGAACACGAAAGAGAGGGTTGTGAATGTTGAATATGCATGTAATGAAAGAATGCATGGTTTTTCCAAAAATGCACATGACCACCATATGTTTGATGAAAGTTTTGCATGGATTTGACTTGAGTTTCGGAACATGACATCTTTAATGCAAATTACATGTTTTGGTGGTCTAAACTATGTTTTGAATGAAAGATCTTGCTTAATACATTATGGCTCAGAAATAGGACTTGCAAGTCTTGGTATGACGATACCAACTCAGACAAATGCCATAACAGACACAGACTAGTTCAGAAATCAGATTTTTATCAGACTCTCACGATTTAGAAATTTCAGAATGATACATGTTCAGAAAAGGCTAAAATAGGGCATAAAGAGAGCTTAGGTGGTTCCCTGAAGAAGGCGGGAGTTTCAGACAACTCTTTGCCTAAAACCGTGGTTTGCCGACCCGGGTATATTATTATGCGCTGACTTAAATGTCCTGTGGCGTATCAGACTCAGACACTCCAACCCTTGAGGCATACTTGGGTTGGGGGCTTCCCCGCCGAGTCAATGGCGGATTCCATACAGCCCGTGGAATATTCAGACTTGTAGGGGAATACCACCTAACTCAGAAGTAAAACACAGATCATGATTTGAAATGAACAGACAGGTTGCATGTTTTCAGAAAGTGCCCATGTATTTTTCAGAAACAGTTTTATACATGATTTCTTGATGAAAAATTGCTTTCCCTTAATATATATATATATGTATGTTCCATTATACTACTTTTGGATTGCTTCGCGTGCCAGTACTTTTGTGCTGGCCCCCCCTCCTTCCAGGTCCTGAGGCACAGTCTAGGTGTCCAGCTACTCAGTAGACATTATCGGATTTGCAGACTTGATCTCACAGTGGTGAGCCTTCTATTATTCGGAAGGCCTAATTATGTCAGACACTATCTTATTTATTATGTTTTTGGTTTACTGGGGGCCTTGTCCCAGCTTCTTTTCAGACAAATGTTTATGTTCCTAGTAGAGATTTCGCAGACTGATGTCAGATAGTATTATTCAGAAATATTGCAGGACTTGACCATGTTTTCCGTACTCAGTTTCTATTCCGCATTTTATTATGATTATGAATGTTGTGCATGATAACCAGATAGAGAATGGGTGTTCCGGACCTTCATGGTTCGGGATGCTCGTCACGGCTAGGGCCTAGGCTCGGGTCGTGACAAACTTGGTATCAGAGCACGGTTCATGGTCCCAGGGTGTCTGCGAAATTGCGTCGAGTAGAGTTCTGCTTATGGGTGTGTAGCGCGCCACACTTATAAACAGGAGGCTACTAGGCGTTTAGGAATGTTTCCCTTCTTTGTGATTTAGTTCGTGCTTCAGAGTCTAAACTGTCCCAGTATTGGGTTGATTCAAGTGCTAAAAGTTTAGAGTATACATGATATAGTCCTTTTCGATTACGTTCTATAAGATTTTAAAAATTATGGAAAAACTCGATAGGAGTTTGTTAGTGCATCAATATATGCTGATTCTGATGTAAATATTGATCCTGATGGAATCGTGCATTCCAGCTTAAGGTATTAAGTGTATATTGTCCCTCTCAAAATCTTGTTACAGTTGTGGACAATGTATAGCAGAATGTTGGAACTATATTTCTACCTAAATAGTAGCATAAGTTAAAGTGTTGTTGTCATGACCTATTGGTAGTGATATTGGACCAAGAAGTTGGTGATGTAAAGTCACAAAGTTAGAAGTCAGAGTGAGGGTGATTTTGTGTAAATGAATATTTCAGTTGAATAATCAATGTTTGAGGATGATTTACCCCTTTATAGTGATAAACTAATGTGGTAGCTAGCAGCATGTGTGGATTGTATGGTAGTCCATGGAGGAAGTGTTTTACTCAGATTTTTATTTATACAGAATAATATGTATATTCTTAGACCATTAAATATTAGGTGTCAATTTTCTATCCCTTGTAATATGTAATCTTGTTATCATGATGTTTTTGAAAAAAATAAAAAATTTAAAGTCTAGTGAAGCCGTCGGGGGCTCTTTCGATTCACTAGCATAGTTGCCTTGTCATCCATCTCATTTTCTTGTTCAAAATACAAAACCAAAGTCTAGTGAAGCCGTGTGAGGCCTGTTTCGATTCACTAGCAACTTGTTGTCCAACTTGTTGTTCTTTCATTGGTTTAATATATGTATGGCTGAATCTGTTTGCATGAGATAGAGTTGGTAATGAAGTGATTCATCCTTGTGTGTTATTAGTTGAAGGTAGAGAAGGAGTTGTTGGTCAGGGTGATTTGTTGATTGCTTGAATGTGGAAATGGCTATATTAGCGAGTAAGTTATGATTATAGACTCATGGTTGTTTGAGAAATTTGAAGGCAGTCTAAATGTATGAATGAGTGAGTAAGTATGAGGTGAGAAATCCGTATAAGTAGATACAATTGTACGGGGTTATAATATAAGATTAAGGTTGACCATGTCTATTATGAGGCTTTAACCCCCTTGACCCTCTTTTCATTGGTAGTTGTAAACTAGTGCTACTTGTGAGAAGGTATGTAGTAGATTTTTGAGATATTTGGGTAGAATATCCCAATTTGATGGATTAGTGTATTTATATTATGTTGCATTCTTCATTGGTGGTAGATGATTGATACTAAACTATAGGCTTGAATTTAAATGGTGTGGTGGTAAATAGTGGCAAGAGTTTGTTGATGCATATTTTGTGGGATTAATTTAGAAGGCTTGAGGTGCTGAAATAGTACATGCTAACGGAATGATGATAAGGTAAACCGTTAGGTCATGATCGATTATTGTGGTTATAAAGTTCTAGTGCACTAGTGTTTCGTGATGTTTACTTATAGTTTCCAAGTAAAAATTTTGTGTAAGGTTGGGTTGTAAGACATGCATAGCACTAGATATTAAGTTTGAATAGTTGAAGTTCATAAAGGTGGATGTGATGATTTCTTGATCAATGATGTTAGTTATATGAAAGTTATCTAATAGGCTTGAACGGTGTGTGAAATGGCTTAAGTTTAAATTGATTCGTAATGAAGTATAATGTTGTGGGTATGGTGTGTAAGTATGCCCAAGGCGATATGGAGTTGTGGCATTTCTCTAAGACTATTACATGTTGTGTGTGACTAGTGGTACCATGGAGTTGCTAGTTGGAAAAAGACTAGTTAGATGATATATGGTGTTCTAGATAGCCAAGTTAAGGAGCCTTGATTGATAGTGTTGAGCCTTTTGATGTGATCTCGATTCTCATGGTAGAGAGATATAAGTTTGGAGTAGCAATATTGGTATGCTAGGACGGAAGTGGTATGGTTCATAAAAGGCTTGGTGATATCCATGTTAAGTGTTAGAATCTAAGTTTGAGTTTTGAAGGTTGAACGGATAGAAATAAGTGTGCAAGCATTATACTTTGACTATTGGTGGCTATGGAAAGATAGAGTGTATCCCAGAAGGTAGTCATTCGGGTTGAGTTCTATGATATGCATGTATTGTCAATTTTTCAGACCCTAGAGTGCAGTAAGTGTAGTTCAGTTAGAATCTGGTAAGGGATCTCCCAAACGCTAGATGATGGCTTGAAGCTAAGTGGGAGATGATAGAACGAATAACCAAGTAAGGCTCTCAGATTCTAGTAGTGATGCAGTGTGATTTAGAACATCAGAAAGTAAGGGTGAATCTCAACCCATTCCTACCTCAATATTTTTTTTGTTATCCGGATGCTTACTCATGCCTTACGATGCAGTTCCGTGATAATAGTTCATGATTCCGGTATATGATAGAGAGTCACGTACTCTTCCAATTCCAAGATAATGAGTTCTAGTTCATTCAAGTAGTCGGAATCACATTCCTTATGTTATGAACTCTAGTTGAGGTCATGCAACTCATGACGCATGTACTCACTCTTTATAGTGTGCTCAGTCCCATATAAAGATCTTTTTCACGCTTGAGGGTCTTATGTTTTAACCTTTTTGTGACCCTTCCTATGCAATGATAGTGGTGTTGATGTAAATGTTCTTGTTGATGGAAGATCATAGTATGCTTTTTTAGATAAGGCCATAAGTATGAAGTAAGATTTGGGGCCAAGTCTTTGATACATGTGATGGTTAGTGGAAAAGTTTGTCTGTGTATATTTTTAGGATAGCGCGTGGGAGTTATATTGATAGTAGTTTAGAAACTATGTGAAGTATCTACTTATGGGTGTTTGCCTTGAAGTTAACATGTGGTTATAAATTAGGCTTAAACGACGTTTTGGGATTGTAGTGGAAGGTCGCCATATGCATTAGCGACTTCATATTAAGAGTTTAGTGTAGTCATTGAAGTGGTAAGGCATGTTATGCTTAGGATGTGATTTTTAAAAGAGGTATAGAAGGTGGCATCATATGGTTTAGAATAATAGCGTGGTGTAGCATGTTGTATTTTTGTGATTTAGAGTTAGGCTTGATCGCGGGGTAAGGATTAAGATATTTTAGACATTAGTAGAAAAAAAAAACATTATCAATGCTCATATGAGAATTTTAAGCTGAGTTGAATGAATATGATATTTATAGGGAATAGTATAGTTAAGGGATATTCGGGAAGTGCTCTAAGCCTTAAAGTAAGAAGTTGTATTGCCAAAGGTCTGAAAATTCTATCCTAATTTAGGAGTTATATGTCTATATTCCAGACTGCAGAGTAGTGTCAATGTTGTGATTTCCTCAGTGGGATGTTTTGTGTAATCCATACCCAAGATTCATGGTTCCCTATTACTGCTAGAGCTTCCTTAGAGAGAGTGTTGAAGAGAATACTCCAGTTAAGTATGAGGGTGTAGTATAATTCAGTCTGTATGGCCAATAAGTCAGTTTAGCAGTCAGATTCGCATGACTTGTTTTCTTGTCTTTTCACTTATTCATGCTACTCGAAATCTCAGACATGCTACTAGTCGAAGATAGAGTATACCAGTAGTTACGAGTATAGCCCAGTTCATGCATCATGCATTAAATTCAGATTCCAAATGTTCAGATCAGTGTATTTTTATTAGAGGACATGTCATGTCCGCGTTATTCCATATATTTAAGGCTTCAACAAGTTCCTACCCATCATTCGAGGACGAATGATCCCAAGGGGGGGATAATGTAACGCCCCGCATTTCGGGCTAGAATAAAATATATGACTCTGATGCGTTGATAATCCCCGAGCCTTAAATCCTATGCCAATTTGGCATGTTAATCAAGTTTTTAGTACGTGAATCCATTTGAGCATGAATTTAGACCATAGAAGTCCTTCAACTCAAGGACGAGTTAAAACTATTTCGATCGATTAAGTTTTAGTGGACGTTGTAATTTGTGTCAAATTCTATTGACCATAACTCATTGTATATGATGAACTGGGTGGCCTACTATATACCAAATTGTAGATAATTGAATAAGCTTTCCAACGATACCAAATTCGCCTAAAACGGACACCCGGTGAAGAAGTTATGGCCTTTCAAAGTTGAATGTGTCGCCTATGCACATATAGGCGATGCATAGGGCGGCGCCTATGCAAATATAGGCGATGCATAGGGCGACGCCTATGTAAATTTAGGCAATGCAAAGGGCGGCGCATAGTTATGGTTTCAGGTGACGAAAACACTCCGTTTTGAGTTACTTTAAGTGCAAGTTAGTCCTTACAAACCCCAAAATCGTCCTTACCCACTCCTAAACGGATTTGGCCTATTAACAACATTGAAGCCTCCTATAAAATCCCAAAAATCTAATCCTTCAAGAACTTAAGAGAAGGAGCAACTAGTGTTTGAGAAAATAAGCTTGAAGGACCGATCATTCCGAAACTTCTTCGTGAAATAAATTACAGATTCGGAATCCTCTCGACGTAGGCTTCGATAGACACCAAAAATTCGTGGAGAATAAGGTACGCGGGGTTTTCCTAAAATCTCATGGGCATAGAAATCATGTTTTAAGAATTGGGTTTTCGAATTCATGTACATACTCATGTTTCAGAAGCTTTAATGATATTGTTTTGGCCTTTTGGCTTTCCCCCAAAGTGATTTGAAAGTTATATGTATATATATATATGCGTTTGTCCTGAAATATGAATTTAGAGCATGATTTTCATGAAACCTCTCTCTTAATGTAAATTTTTCCATGTTTCACGTAATATACAATGTTTTGAACATGAAAGAGAGGGTTGTGAATGTTGAATATGCATGTAATGAAAGAATGCATGGTTTTGCCAAAAATGCACATGACCACCATATGTTTGATGAAAGTTTTGCATGGATTTGACTTGAGTTTCGGAACATGACATCTTTAATGCAAATTACATGTTTTGGTGGTCTAAACTATGTTTTGAATGAAAGATCTTGCTTAATACATTATGGCTCAGAAATAGGACTTGCAAGTCTTGGTATGACGATACCAACTCAGACAAATGCCATAACAGACACAGACTAGTTCAGAAATCAGATTTTTATCAGACTCTCATGATTTAGAAATTTCAGAATGATACATGTTCAGAAAAGGCTAAAATAGGGCATAAAGAGAGCTTAGGTGGTTCCCTGAAGAAGGTGAGAGTTTCAGACAACTCTTTGCCTAAAACCGTGGTTTGCCGACCCGGGTATATTATTATGCGCTAACTTAAATGTCCTGGGGCGTACCAGACTCAGACACTCCAACCCTTGCAGCACACTTAGGTTGGGGGCTTCCCCGCCGAGTCAATGGCAGATTCCATACAACCCGTGGAATATTCAGACTTGTAGGGGAATACCACCTAACTCAGAAGTAAAACACAGATCATGATTTGAAATGAACAGACAGGTTACATGTTTTCAGAAAGTGCCCATGTATTTTTCAGAAACAGTTTTATACATGATGTCTTGATGAAAAACTGCTTTTCCTTAATATATATATATATATATGTATGTTCCATTATACTACTTTTGGATTGCTTCGCGTTCCAGTACTTTTGTGCTGACCCCCCCTCCTTCCAGGTCCTGAGGCACAGTCTAGGGGTCCAGCTACTCAGTAGACATTCTCGGGTTTGCAGACTTGATCTCACAGTGGTGAGCCTTCTATTAATTGGAAGGCCTAATTATGTCAGACACTATCTTATTTATTATGTTTTTGGTTTACTGGGGGCCTTGTCCCAACTACTTTTTAGACAAATGTTTATGTTCCTAGTAGAGATTTCACAGACTGATGTAAGATAGTATTATTCAGAAATATTGCAGGACTTGACCATGTTTTCCGTACTCAGTTTCAATTCCGCATTTTATTATGATTATGAATGTTGTGCATGATAACCAGATAGAGAATGGGTGTTCCGGGCCTTCATGGTTCGGGATGCTCGTCACGGCTAGGGCCTAGGCTCGGGTCGTGACAGGCTGGGACTTGGTTTGCTGTAGATGGCCTTGACGACCTTAGGATTGTTTGGTAATCATCTGTTAACGGAATTAGTAGACATGTAGTGAGTTTCACTATTGCCTACTTTGATTATCGTCTCATGAACGATAGCGATGCGGGTTACCTGCCAATGTGTTGCTTGAATGAATAAATTTTAGTATTTTGTAGTTTTCAATTTTCCTTTGATGAAGAGTGTTGTTTTGCCTATTACTTATCGACCTGAGGAGATATGTTGGGGTATGTTTGTTGTGTATTGGATGTAATTCATGCTATAATGTTCAGGGCTTTGTTTGAAACAAATGCGGGCATCACTTCAAATTGCTTTATGTTCGAATCTTTAGCTGACCATATGACTGCAATTTATATATTGTTCTAATACCTGAACACTTATGCTTCTCTGTACTTAGGCCAGCTAAAATGTTTACTTTTAGTTCTCAGACGTTATTGCATATTCTAGTTGATTGTATTATATCTTTGATGATTAAGGAGGGTTACGTCATGTCTGTGAATACCTCTAAATCTCATGCCAGTGTTCCTGTTTCTGAAGGATAGAGTAATTTGTATGATAGTTTAAAACAACATATTAGGTATGTTCTGACACTACGTGCTATCTGACTTCCTATGTGAGCTTATCCGATGAGATATTAATTTTTTGCTTAAGTTGTTTCACTATCAAGTTGCGTATCCAATAATGCATTTGAGGTTGTGAAGGATAATACACGTTCTGTGTAGCTGCATATAACTCCAGGGCAATTAAAACTGATGTAATAGGTTCATATTTCGATTGTGTGCAATTCTAACTGACTTTTGATTCTTGGACGCTTGGTATGATTGATTTTATAAAGTGCAAGAAGCGGGTTCCTGGTTGTCCTTTACCTTAAAGTTGCTAATTTGAATGTTTATGATTTTGTGTTCTGCCTTCCAGCCTGCAATTATGGTGTAGTTGTTGGATGCTACAAGTAGTGAAAATTTGTATTTCTTTTGTCATGGACTGATTTGCCGTCGAATGCCTGAATATTCCTAATTAGTCTCAACGTTCTAGCACGGTATTCCCTTCCAATTCGTCTCCCTTTGTTTTCCCTTAACGTTACTCTTAATGCGTAGCCATTAATATCGATTTAACTGTCTATATCGGGCTACCTGCTAACTCTCTCAGCCTCTGGAGTCAAGGGAGATAGTGGGTGTATGTCCGAAATTTAGGACGTCAGTTCAACGAACCCGCAGGGGTCTTCAACTTGACATTCGAAAGTTCATTGCCGAATGGGTCAAGAAGAAGATGAGGGTAGAGGATTGATATACTCTTTTGGGATCTTAAACTGTATTTCTTTTGGTAGGTTAGCTCCGAATAGTGTTATTCTCACAGATAAGATTTACTTGCGTAGCTACATTTTAGAAAAAGTCTAACTTCCTTTGCTTTATTCCTTCACTTTCTTTACTGTATATGTTAATCTTCCCCCTCTTGAATGTGAATATTTGATTTTGTCTTGATAACAACACGATAGACCCGTGTTCAAATATCGTTTAAACGTGATCTTGTTTTTAGCTTCCCGTCACTGATTAGTTTATGAAAAATCGGCAGATTCTCTGCTTAAAAATGACCTCTTGTAATCTTTTCTGGTTTGGTTGTTCTATATCCTGTATTGTGTGTACTTGGGAATGGCTCATAATCATTTTTTTTTTCTTAAATATATATATATATATATATATATATATATATATACATTTGCCTAATCATTACTGATGCATTTTCTACTTGCCATATTTTTGATTGAGAAAGGGATTCAGCGATATGCTCTTCTTCGCACCTTTTTTTTATTTATGGAATGCTATTTTGTTGTCGCTTGTGGATTATATCCTATCTCATGTTTTATCTCATAAGTTACCTATGAATGTAAATTTTCAAACAAAGGGTATTAATTCACTCCTTTTTTCTTCTTCTTTGCATGAACTTTCTTGGGAGTCCCATCAGACTCTCACATTTTGAATTGGGCCATCGAGGCCTACCCCCTTTAGAAGACTTTGAACGCTGATTATAAAGTACAAGTAAGAGGAGTCAAAAGAAGAAGGAGGGGTTGAAATTCCACATTGAAGCGGCTAAGAGACAAAAGTCTCATTTGTCATTTTATTTTATTTTAGCCAATTATTGTTGTCTTCGTTTGTTTTATTCGCTTATTTATCCATTCATTCATCTCGGCCTCGAAGCCAAAGTTGTACTTAAAACAGGTGGAGTGGATTTGAGCCATAAATGCTCGAACGCTAGATTAGGACAGGTGAAATGGGTCGAAGGCTCAATTAGACTAGGGCAGGTTGTTGGTTTGGGTCAATGGCCTAAATCCCTTATTTCCTCCCCTTCCCCCCGTCCTTAATGTTTGTTTTCCTTATGTGCTTTGCGAACCTTGTTAAATCCCTAACTAAGTCGCTAAAAAACTGATTTTGCAAAACTTCCAAAATATTTTACAATCGATCATTGTTCAAAAACCCAATCATTTTTCATGTTAGTCAAAAGAATGTTTTCAAACAGTCCGGATAACCGCAAGTTAGCGGACGTTTTAGGTGCCTAACAACTTCCTAAAATGTTAATAAGAACCGCTCACTCAGAATCTCTTAACTTAAATGATTTTTTGGTTTGAATCGTTTTAAGTAACTCTCTAATGGTTCTTAATTCCTTTTCAAAATTAAGTGGCGACTCTCTCTCAAAAAGTCAAATTTTTTTGTCAAAACAGAAATAGCGACTCCGCTGGGGACCTCTAACTAGGTTCTAACCAAATGTTTGATTTCGTCTTTTGATTAACTGTTTCTGTATTTATGTGTTTCGATTATGTAGAGTTTAATTATCGCATCTCATGGCATATTCCTACATCATTTAAACTGTTTTGGGGTTTCGTGGGTTTCCCGGCCCCTATTGATCAATTCCAAAAATGTGTTGGAAATACAAACAGTTTATTAGCACGTGAGTCGTCTGATGGCTATTTGTATTTTCAAACTCAAGTTGTCCGCTTGAGAACCAGTGTTCAAACCCACTCTAGATACCTAGGATAGAGTGAAACCAAAACCCTATTTCAGGCATGAGCCTAGGACGACCCAATACCCGAGCGGGGTATTGGACCCATTAGAAAACCTGCACTGCATCTATTGATCCCGAGTCAATTAACGACGAACCATATTTATGTGTTGAAGAAAATGTATGCCTGTCTAATTCAATCTATTATCCTTTGGGGGTCAGGAGAAGACTTGCTTTACTCACTTTTGTATAAGGACGCCTCAATCGTACACCAATTGACGAAGGAATTGAAGCAAGTTAAGCAAGAAATTGATTGATTTGGGAGGTTGCATCTAAGGCACAGTTTGAACGTCAACGGATGTCACCAATATAAGAAATGGACGAAGCTAAGAAGGTGAAGGATGATGGAAGAAGCACTCAGGAATTAGTATTTTCCATCCCCTGTGTGGGAACGTGTCTTTTTCATGTTATTTCCCTAAAGATTGTATCTTTTTTTATATATTTTGTAGGCATTTATGCCCTTTTAGCGTCTACAAAAGTTGGGGGATAATGGATTGACCTTAAGCAAGCATATATTTTCCTTCAAAAATCGTAGGCCTGAACCTTGGCTCAAAAAGGGTCACCCCAGCTAGGATACGCATTATTATGTTTTGTGTGATATAACTGTTTTATGTGCTTATGTGCGTTTGTTTGAATCAAAGGAAAGTTTATCCACTATGTCCTATGGATGAATTTGGCTATGACTCAAACAACTCTACGTGGTTATTTCTTGTCAAATATTTTGCATTACTTATCACATACGGAAACTAACACATCTTCCTTTGAGTTGTTTTACTTTACAGATAATAGAAATTACTCCGTGTTGATATAAGCTGGTTGAACATCCCTACTTCACCCGGTCAAAAGCACATAAAATCCTATCCTCTGACCATCATTCAATAATGACTGGAAATGATGAAGAAAACACATTGACCATCAGGGATAATGTAATAGCGGAGCAGAGTGAGATGACTGCGGAACTCACAAGAAAATTAGAAATGCTTCAGGAGGAAATAAATCGCACTCAAGATTTGGCTAACTTGGCCATCACTGTCAATGCCCCCGCTCTAAGAGGACACGGGACTCCACTCCAAATTTCTCCCCTTAGTACACCTATTCTCGGGAATCATCCAAATAACATATCGCCCGTCTCTACTCCTCCATTTGTCCAAAACACCAATCGTGAAAATAACCCAGATGTCTACCATCCACAAAATCCATCTCTAACCCCACAAAACCCATCTCCGAATCCATTTCCAAATCCCCAGAACACATTTTCAAATCAAGAAAATTCATTCCCAAATCCACAAGATTCACTCCCAAACCCACAAAATCTATCAAATCTATTCCCGAATCCACCAAATTCGTTTCCAAATCCGCAGAATTCTTCTCCGATTCCACCAAACCACTCTCAAATTTCACAAAACCTTTCTAATTTTCATAACGTCCGCCCCACCAACCAACTCGATTCGATTCATCCGCAAAATCAAGCCTCCTTTCCAAATCCTCTCTATGCCATTATATCCCCTGATATCTGTGATCCCCTTCCTAATACCGAGATGGACCATTACGAGGAGAAGGACAAAGAGTGGAGGAACAAGCATGAAATGAAGTTTCTAGCTATGAATGAAGAGATCATGCGGATCAAAGAATCTCATGGAGTAACGGACCACGACGGTTTAGGGTATGATGATTTATGTGTTCACCCTGGAATAGATCTACCAGAAGGGTATAAGGTCACTATATTTGAAGTGTCCGATGGCACCGAAAATCCAATGGCCCATCTGAGAAGGTATTGTGACCAAATGGTGGGGTTAGGGAAAAATGAGGCCTTATTGATGCGTCTGTTCAGTCGAAGTTTAAGTGGCGAAGCCTTAGAGTGGTTCATGTCTCAGGAACTGAAAAAATGGACTGGTTGGAAAGCATTGGCCAAGGGTTTCCTTGACAGGTTCGCATTTAACATTGAGATAGTCCCTGACCGATACTCACTAGATCGGATCAAACAGAAGAATAATGAGTGTTTTCGAGACTACACCTTTCATTGGAGAAAAGAGGCTGCTAAAGTACAACCTCCCATGTCTGAGGAAGAAATGGTATCGATTTTCTCTCGCACACAGGAAGGAGAATTTTATACCAGGATGGTATCCGCGGTCTGAGCAACTTTCGTAGATTTAGTAAAGATTAGGGAATCGTTAGAGGAAGGCATCCGAACAGGAAAAATTGCCAAAACCCCAACATCATCTGAATCTTCTGCATTCCCAAAGAAGAAAAGAGAGGATGCGAGTGCAGTCTCTACTAATTCTTTTGATAAGTTAAAAGGAAATTCAAGCCTAGGAATATTCTTTCCTCATCATCGTCATCAAGTTTTCAGCCTGTATTCTACGCTCAACCCCAATGTCAAGCTCCAATTCCAAATATTCTACCCTAGTGCCAAGTTCCACAACCAAATTATCAGCCTCATACTCAAGCTACTTTTCCAAATAACCAAATAAACGTCCAAACGTCTCCAAATTATCATCAAGTACCTCTTTCTGTAAATCAGAACCATTATAATTCTCTACATCCGAACTTCGAAAAAAAACCTCCCTGAAACTTCACGCCGCTAGCTAAAAGTCGTACCCAGCTCTTCGAAAGATTGATGAAAGCTGGTTATTTGCAACCGATCCAGCCAAAGCCTATCAATCCCAACTCCCGGTTTTATCATTCCGATCAAAATTGTGCCTATCATTCAGGAGCAGCGGGGCACAATACCGAGGATTGTATTAACTTGAAACATAAGATCCAAGATTTGATCGATCAGAAGGTCATCACACTTTAGTCGCCGACATCAAATGTTAACAGTAATCCATTGCCTAACCATGGGGGACCTACAATTAACATGATTGAAATAGAGGGTGAATGGGCATCTAGAAAGGTCATCACTAAGATAAATTCAGAAGGACTCAAAAGAACAGAAGAGATAGAGAAAGTTGTGGCCGCCTTAAGTAGGGATTTGGAAGGAATTATTGAGCCTGTTATGATCCCAGAAAAAACATTTAATCATGGAATAGAGTACTATCCAAGAAAAGAAGATGAGACCGAAGATAATTCAAAGGAGAGTCCGCCTAAACCATCGCCACTCCTGCACCAATCATTTCCCGTACATGAGATGTTAAATGATGATAGTCTTGGGGATGGGATAGGAAATCTATTCGAGGGATGCAATGCTGTACCAGAAGATTTTTCAAAACACAGTCGGGTAAGAAGGTTGCACCAGGAGAGGCTTTACAAAATTGGACTTCCACTCCGCTCCTAATTCGTCGCCCGTCGCGGTAGATGGAATGGCAATTACTAATAGTTTTTGAAATTGGTGATGATCCAGAGGAGGCCCCGTGATCCACCCTTTTATGTCTCAAATTTTCGTTTCGTGTTTTACAACTTTCAAAAAGGCATGGGCCCACATTTGTGTGGGTCATAAGCCATAGTTTTCATTTATTTATTTTCCAAAAGGCCTCCCTTTATTTAAGAAGTTATTTTTTAAAATATGATTATCTAGCATGGTTTATTTTGGTAGCAATAATTTAAAAACCTGCCAATGTCATGACATGTCAAGGGTTAGACGAACAAGGTGAAGGAAATAATGATGAACAAAAAAAAAGATGATGAGAAGCGGTTAGTAGTAGATATAGAGGAATGTGAAAATCAAAAGAAGCCCAACCTGGAGGAGCCCTAATCCTACCTGAGATGGATGGTCAAGAGTAGACCAAACCAATTAATTCTGATGCGGTAAAGATATTGTGCTTGAAAGATGTTATAGTTTTTGTTTCTTGGTTTATTTGTAATCGCCTTTATAATAGTATCAATTTCATGATGTGTAATTGCCTAGAACCCTTTCCCTTTATGTACGAACTATGTTTGACCTGAGTTCCCAAGAAAGGGATACGTAGGCGGCCTATGTCAGCTTCGGTCAACTTCTTAGGACAATTTATCCTTTCCCTTTATGTACGAACTACGTTTGACCTGAATCCCCAAGAAAGGGATACGTAGGCGGCCTATGTCGGCTTTGGTCAACCCCTTAGGACAATTTATGCTTTCCCTTTATGTACGAACTACGTTTGACCTGAATTCCCAAGAAAGGGATACGTAGGCGGCCTATGTCAGCTTCGGTCAACCCCTTAGGATAATTTATCGTTTCTCTTTATGTACGAACTACGTTTGACCTGAATTCCCAAGAAAAGGATACGTAGGCGGCCTATGTCGGCTTCGGTCAACCCGTTAGGAAAATTTATCCTTTCCCCCTATGTATGAACTACATGGTGACCTGAATTCCCAATAAAAGGAATACGTAGGCGGCCTATGTCGGCTTCGGTCAACCCATTAATTTCTTTTGTATATCCCTAGCCTAGTCTTGAACTACGTTTGACCTGATTCCTGCTTCAACGGGATACGTAGGCGCCCCAACGGCCCGGTCATATAACCCCAGGAAATAGAAACTGGGGAAGAATTTTCGAGAAGGAATCTCAAAAATTCACAAGAGAAGATCGACATCTAACAAAGAGAATGAAGATCAACAAAGACTTCAGATCCACTCGGATTGGTATCATCTCAAACAACTCTAAACTGGGGAAGAAATTTTGAGGGAAGACCTCCAAATTTCCACCAGATGCTGGAACATATCTCAAATTCCCCAGCACCAGAGGTTAAGGCCAAACTTTTAAAGTAGTCAGCTGCGACAAAGTCTAGGCAAGATCAATCTCTTGCTATGATAGAACTACTTGAAGAAAACCTCCAACAATGATCATGAGCTTTGGGAATCATCCATCGGATATAGTCAAAACCACGAGGAGGACGTTCGTTGAGCTAGTACATGACATGACTGGCAGAGATTTTCTAAAGTTTTACAGAATCTTTCAAAATTATTTTCTAAAAATTGACTATTTTCAAAAATCTTACAACTCACTTATTTAGTACTTGCCTAGACATCACTCGGGATGGAGTGTCAGGACGGAAATCCCGATATGGCGGAATGCCCAAGAGATGGCAAACAACAAATCAAGGATCGAAGAAGGTCAACACGGAGTAATTTCATTCAAACTAATCATTTTTCTGTGGATGCAGGGATCAATACACAAAAATGAGAGTCTCTTTCAAAAAATCCCCCAGCAAATTGGGAGCCACACCAAAGTAGAAATGCTCAAGAACGGTATTTTAGGGTAGCCCTAAAAATGGGTTTAATACCTATTTATTGAGGATCTTTTGATTTGTCCACCTCATTTCTTGAGATCATGGAACACAAACAAAGGCGTCTTGTCTTCTTTACAAATATTGTATTTAGAAGTTTCCTAAAAATAGTCGCTAGCAAAAGATACTTTGTGTCTACTAATCGTCTACCTTGAGTACAGGTACATGTAGAAAGCAAGACGCTGACAAATGAAGTCAGGTAAAATTATTTTAAAATTTGCCGCAAGGGCCATTGCATATCATTGCCGCAAAGGCCATTACATATCATTGCCGCAAAGTCCATTGCATATCATTGCCGCAAAGGCCATTACATATCATTGCCGCAAAGGACATTACATATCATTGCCGCAAAGGCCATTGCATATCATTGCCACAAGGGCCATTGCATATCATTGCCGTAAAGGCCATAGCATATCATTGCCGCAAGGTCCATTGCATATCATTGCCGCAAAGGCCATTACATATCATTGCCACAAAGGCCATTACATATCATTGCCTCAAAGGCCATTACATATCATTGCAGCAAAGGCCATTACATATCATTGCTGCAAAGGCCATTACATATCATTGCCGCAAAGGCCATTACATATCATTGCCGCAAAGTCCATTACATATCATTGCCGCGAGGGCAATCACATATCATTGCCGCAAGGGCCATTGCACATCATTGCCAAAAGGGCCATCTCATATCATCGCCTAAGAAAGCTATTCAATATATTTGTTGACGCGCCAGACACAACGCTGGCGTCGAGGATATCATCAACATTTAATATATCTGTTGATGCACTAGACACAATGCTGGCATCGAGGATATCATCATCATTCAATATCTGTTGACGCGCTAGACACAACGCTGGCGTCGAGGATATCATCAGCATTCAATATATCTATTGACGCGCTAGACATAACACTGGCATCGAGGATATCTTATTATTTTATAAATCAACATCTAAATGCATCGAGAGCACACAATTTGAAGGGACACCTTTAATTTGTTATCTAAGGATGAATGATATATAAGGTTTCCTAGAAATTGACAATTTGAGGGTCATCTATAAGTCATATTATTTGAAATAGGATAGTGTGCAAGATCACCTATGAGTTGATAGCCTGTAGGTCATCTGTAAGCCACAATAACATCCTAACCAGATAGTGTGCAAGATCGCCCAAAAGTCGATAGTTCAAAGGTTATCCATAAGTCGCAACTAAATCCTTACCGGAGAATATGCAAGATT
The DNA here is from genome assembly GCA_030864215.1 of Capsicum pubescens. NCBI lineage: Eukaryota > Viridiplantae > Streptophyta > Magnoliopsida > Solanales > Solanaceae > Capsicum > Capsicum pubescens. The sequence goes on along the minus strand of CM061546.1, from coordinate 22,122,414 downwards.
ATCAAATTGATACGTCCAAGGGTTCTCTATAATCCGCGTCATATCCAAGATCGATTATGTGCAGGATTACCCAAAGACTAACAATTTGAGGGATTATCTATAAGTCATGTTGTATCCAAGGTCGGATGATGTGCAGGAACACCTGAAAGCTAGCGACTGGAGGGATATCTGTAAACCATCTCTTATACAAAGTCGGATAAACCTAAAAGATAAAAATTCAAAGGATATCTATAAGTCACCTCGTATCCAAGGTCAAATAGTGTGCAAGATTATCCAAAGATTGACAATTTAAGGAAAACTTATAAATCGATCATCGGCTATAACCGGAGAGGTTATCATTTCACATACAACAAGTGATATAAGTAACCAAAAGGGTTGCCATTCCAGCACAAGATTACACGGTTGTAGGGACCGTTTTGCATAAAGTATCGCCGGTGTCCAAAAGGGCCACCCCACTTGGAAGACATATTCAACCGACAAATGTCATAATTATACAGCAACCAAGAGGTTGTTGTGTTTGTTATTTCCAGTTATTTCATTCCAAATAGGTACATGAAGAGATGACTCCGCTTTTCAGGCCACAACTCACGTGAAGATATGGTAAAAAACTACATACCTCTTTCGTGAATTATGTTTAGCACTAACACTTTTTGCTTGAAGCAATTTCGAGAGCATCCGAGAGGATGAAAATCTCAAATCAAAACCACAGGTATGGAAAACTTCAAATAGGACGCAACACAGCGTGGAACTCTTTCTCAGCAGCAAAACGGGACATAGTCTGGAGAGGGATGTCAAACTCTCTAGATGCGAGCTAAATGATGATCACCACCACCATCTAACCAAGACTCTATTAGAAGTCATGTGGATATTTTTAGATGTTCTGGTCTCAGCTTTACCTATGGGATATTTTCTTAACTCATACCGAGGGGAACTTTCTTTCTCTTTCAAATTCGGGTGGCAACACACTTAGAGTTTTGGAAATTATATTCAGGTAAGTTCTAGCCTATGGATGTAAAGGATCCCACATTCATGGTTAAGAGGTTACAATCCTCTTTTCCGCAACTCGATTAACTTGTCACTCATTCCGAGCCAAAGCTGGTGTGAAATAAAAGACTATCTTTTCTACCGATTGAGTCGAACTACAAGCAGTCTGATTCCCTGAAATCATGGGGATATGTAGGCTGGGCTCTGTGTAGAAAACTCGACTGCATTCCAACTTCCCCCAAATCCCTTTATTCCCCAGCTTCTCGTTTTAACCAAAAAACTCTAAAACCGTGATAGTTGATGAATTTTCTTGAAAATCGTACTTAAAATCAAGCTTTATGAACTACAAGTGGCCTGAATTCTCACGTAACCTGAGATATGTAGGAAACCTTATACCGAGGTTCGGCCATAACTCCATGAAACTCGTGCGAAAAACCAACCTCTTTCAGATTCGAATTTGTGGTCGGACAAAAATTAGGAGCGTCAACCTCCCTTTGCCCAGGGTTACTTGCATCCACCCTACTCAAAGGGAGGGGGCAGTTGTTGACACCTAATTTTTTCCCTCCTCAACTACGTTAAATCTTGAATTTCTTCTATTTTCAAATTAAATCACAATAATTAGTTTTTCCAAATAAATGCATTTTAAATTATGTATTTGGGCTAAATTTGTTATTTAAATGATAATTATATATTTTCGTTTTTACATATACAAGATTGTATAAATGATGTCATTTAAATTAACATTCTCATCAACATCGAATTTTAATTAAGGATAATCTTGAAAATAAATTTAAATGATTAAAATCTTGATTTAAATATAATTTGCTCTCAAAAATAATTTATTTGGATAAATGTTTGTTTAATTTTAACTAATCAAGAAACTCAAGATTAAACGAGGTATTAATTCATATCAAATCTCAATTAATTTTAGTTAATTTATTAAATTTGACCATAATTGAAATCGAGTTGATCACAATAGAAATTGATATCCAATTTGGTTAATATTTAAGTAAAATTGGCTATAAATTAATTTAATTCGGCCATTTTTTTTAAATTACCAATTTCTACCCCCATTTATTTTTAAATCCGGCCACATTAAACAGCAGCCCACCCCATTCAACTACACCCAGCAGCCCATTTTCTAATAACCCAACCCGGTTTGGCCCACATCAATATTCCTCCTTATCCCTTCTTCTTCACAAAGACCTGATATTCAGCATCAACAAACAACAACATCAACCAACAACCCGTAACCAACCCTTTGTAGTCTTCTTGACGCGATCCCGTACGAGAAGACCCTCGAACCTTCTAGAAACGAGCTAGGTGTCCTCCTCTAACGTCCAACTCCGCGAATTTTAGGATTATTGGTACGATTTTGTACATACTCGGCTGGTTTCCATTGGGTTTGAGGAAAAAAATCATTTTTCCCTAATCTAATTGGTCCACTTTCTTTTTCAACTTCAGGGGAAAATCCAAAATGGGTACGTGGAAGAAGAGAATCCAAGCTGTAGAAAGATTTGAATTTCAAATCCCACCATTTCGAAAATCTCCAAAATACCCTATTCATCTCCTATATAAGGGAACCTTCGTTCTTTGTTTTAGGGAAAAAAATTGGGGTTGAAAATTCTAGGATAGGAAACAGGGGGATTTTTTTTCAATCGGGGAGATCCCCAAAAGAAACCCTAGAAGTCTCTCTACAAAAGGGTTGAGCGGAAAAATGAGGATTCCTTTTATCTCTTTTCTCCTCTTCTTTCCCTTTTGAGTTGGATGTTTTAGAGGCAAAGGTGGGTTCGAAATATTTTCAGAAAAGCTGAGGGTTGAAAATATTTATTTTGAAAATTTGGGGGGTTTCAAAATCTCTAAGAGGAAAAAGCAAAGGGACACTCTGTTGGTGGTCGACGTCGCCAGATTCCGATAGCGACAAGTTTGCTGATAGATAGTCGTTCCGTTTGCTGCCCCGAAGGAGGTAAACACGTTCTTGCCCTTTTAATTTAACTATTTTCTCCTTCATCTCCTTATCTTCGTAGAATTATCTATCTATGCAGTATTAATTTTGAATGAGGCTGGGACTTGTTTTGCTATAGATGGCCTTGACGACCTTAGGATTGTTTGGTAATCATCTGTTAGCGGAATTAGTAGACATGTAGTGAGTTTCACTATCGCCTACTTCGATTATCGTCTCATGAACGATAGCGATGTGGGTTACCTGCCAATGTGTTGCTTGAATGAATAAATTTTAGTATTTTGTAGTTTTCAATTTGCCTTTGATGAAGAGTGTTGTTTTGCCTATTACTTATCGACGTGAGGAGATATGTTAGGGTATGTTTGTTGTGTATGGGGTGTAATTCATGCTATAATGTTCAGGGATTTGTTTGAAACAAATGTGGGCATCACTTTAAATTGCTTTATGTTTGAATCTTTAGCTGACCATATGAATGCGATTTTATATATTGTTCTAATACCTGAACACTTATGCTTCTCTGTACTTAGGCCATCTCAAATGTTTACTTTTAGTTCTCAGACGTTATTGCATATTCTAGTTGATTGTATTATATCTTAGATGATTAAGGAGGGTTACGTCATGTCTGTGAATACCTCTAAATCTCATGCCAGTGTTCCTGTTTCTGAAGGATAGAGTAATTTGTATGATAGTTTAAAACAACATATTGGGTATGTTCTGACACTACGTGCTATCTGACTTCCTGTGTGAGCTTATCCGATGAGATATTAATTTTTTGTTTAAGTTGTTTCACTATCAAGTTGCGTATCCAATAATGCATTTGAGGTTATGAAGGATAATACACGTTCTGTGTAGCTGCATATAACTCTAGGGCAATTAAAACTGATGTAATAGGTTCATATTTCGATTGTGTGCAATTCTAACTGACTTTTGACTCTTGGACGCTTGGTATGATTGATTTTATAAAGTGCAAGAAGCGGGTTCCTGGTTGTCCTTTACCTTAAAGTTGCTAATTTGAATGTTTATGATTTTGTGTTCTGCCTTCCAGCCTGCAATTATGGTGTAGTTGTTGGATGCTACAAGTAGTGAAAAATTGTATTTCTTTTGTCATGGACTGATTTGCCGTCGAATGCCTGAATATTCCTACTTAGTCTCAATGTTCTAGCATGGTATTCCCTTCCAATTCGTGTCCCTTTGTTTTCCCTTAACGTTACTCTTAATGCGTAGCCATTAATATCGATTTAACTGGCTATATCGGGCTACCTGCTAACTCTCTCAGCCTCTGGAGTCAAGGGAAATAGTGGGTGTATGTCTGAAATTTAGGACGCCAGTTCAACGAACCCGCAGGGGTCTTCAACTTGACATTCGAAAGTTCATTGCCAAACGGGTCAAGGAGAAGATGAGGGCAGAGGATTGATATACTCTTTTGGGATCTTAAACTGTATTTCTTTTGGTGGGTTAGCTCCTAATAGTGTTATTCTCACAGATAAGATTTACTTGCGTAGCTACATTTTACAAAAAGTCTAACTTCCTTTGCTTTATTCCTTCACTTGCCTTACTGTATATGTTAATCTTTCCCCTCTTGAATGTGAATATTTGATTTTGTCTTGATAACAACACGATAGACCCGTGTTCAAATATCGTTTAAACGTGATATTGTTTTTAGCTTCCCGTCACTGATTAGTTTATGAAAAATCGGCAGATTCTCTGCTTAAAAATGACCTCTTGTCATCTTCTCTGTTTTGGTTGTTCTATATCCTGTATCGTGTGTACTGGGAATGGCTCATAATCATTTTTTTTTCTTTAAAAATAAAATAAAATATATATATACATTTGCCTAATCATTATTGATGGATTTTCTACTTGCCATATTTTTGATTGAGAAAGGGATTCAGCGATATGCTCTTCTTCGCACCTTTTTTTTATTTATGGAATGCTATTTTTTTTGTCGCTTATGAATTTTTATATCCTATCTCATGTTTTATCTCATAAGTTACCTATGAATGTAAATTTTCAAACAAAGGGTATTAATTCACTCCTTTTTTTTTCTTCTTCGCATGAACTTGATTGGGAGTCCCATCGGACTCTCACATTATGAATTGGACCATCGAGGCCTACCCCCTTTAGAAGACTTTGAACGCTGATTATAAAGTACAAGTAAGAGGAGTCAAAAGAAGAAGGAGGGATTGAAATTCCACATTCGAAGCGGCTAAGAGACAAAAGTCTCATTTGTCATTTTATTTTATTTTAGCCAATTATTGTTGTCTTCATTTGTTTTATTCGCTTATTTATCCATTCATTCATTTCGGCCTCGAAGCCAAAGTTGTACTTAAAACAGGTGGAGCGGATTTGAGTCATAAAAGCTCGAAAGCTAGATTAGGACAGGTGAAATGGGTCGAAGGCTCAATTAGACTAGGACAGGTTGTTGGTTTGGGTCAATGGCCTAAATCCCTTATTTCCTCCCCTTCCCCCCTGTCCTTTATGTTTGTTTTCTTTGTGTGCTTTGCAAACCTAGTTAAATCCCTAACTAAGTCGCTAAAAAACTGATTTTGTAAAAATTCCAAAATATTTTACAATCGATCATTTTTCCAAAACCCAATCATTTTTCAAGTTAGTCAAAAGAATGTTTTCAAACAGTCCGGATAACCGCAAGTTAGCGGACGTTTTAGGTGCCTAACACCTTCCTAAAATTTTAATAAGAACCGCTTACTCAGAATCTGTTAACTTAAACAATTTTTCTGTTTTGAATCGTTTTAAGTAACTCTCTAAAGGTTTCTTAATTCCTTTTCAAAATTAAGTGGCGACTCTCTCTCAAAAAGTCAAAATTTTTCGTCAAAACAGTCCCGTCACCCTAATTACTCTTCACCATCAATATTAAGCACAAATTTGGATTTTCCTAGTTTCTAATTGTTGACTCTTGGTTTCATTAGTTGATCCTAGAACTAATTAACAAACTAGTAAACTCCTACTAGATTGTCAATTAGTCCTTTCCATCCATTATTCGTGTCTAAGTTTCTTTTGTGCTTTTGTCGTTTTTATAAATCGTAGTACTTCTTGGTTTAAGTTCGAACATCATTTACTTGAGTCTTCAAACAAAGAATCCATTCTAACCAAGGAGTAGACTCACCCTCGACTCATGACAAACTACAAGCCGACTTGCAACACTTGTGAATCCAAGTGTGAGACGATCAAGTGTGTGAGAGTGTGGTGAGGTTGTTTCAAACTAACTTGTGTTTTGCTTTGTAGGCTTGTTCTTTTTTTTTTTTTTTTTAGGTGCAATTACAATGGAACCTACGGCTGCAAGTGCTATTTTGGCTAAACTTGAAGCCATTAACCGTCAATGGGAAGTGATAAATGAAAGGTTGGATCACATGGGAGTTCCAAGGGAGCAAGTGGGATGACCGGACACACGTCAAGATGAAGACCGTAGCTCATGTGAGCTATGAGGTAAAAATGCTATCCCCTACACTCCTATGAATGTAGTTGTGGTTTTATCTAGTGTAGGAGTTCATGAGTCTTCATTTTGTGATACTCTTGATATTGTTAGGTCGCATGAGGACCAAACTCTTATTGTAGGTACGCAAGCACTAGTTGATCCTTTAGATGACGAAATTGATTCTCCTCGTGAGAATGATTTGTGTCCATATAGTGCTAGCACTTACAACTTGACTAAGGTTCCATTACCAAGTGACGAGAGTATTCACACACTAGTTGACCCTTGTGAAAAACAAGGTGAGTCTACATTGGTATGTGAATTGCCAACAACTAGTGAGGGTGAGAAAAATGATCAACCGGGCGTAGATGATCTTGATTTGCTTGAATGTTTAGAAAACCTGAGTTATGATTGTCCTTGTGAAGACGATTTTGATTATGGTCCTTTGGCTTCCCGTGATGGTTTGTATGTATGTGAGCACTACTCTTGTGAAAGAGAAGGTGATATGTGCTTAGAAATGTCATCTACTTCTTTTTATATCTTTCTTATGTTGGACATATTTCTAGTGGAGATTTTGAAACTAGTAGTAAGTGCATGCATGATAACCCTTTATTTGAAGTTGACTTATGTAATGCCCCGTAAAAGGCGTGCATAGATTAGTCTTTAATATTGAGCTCTTAGACTTAATGACTTAAAATTTTCTAAGTGTAAAATGAGACTTAGTCATTTTAGCTGGCAATCTTCGGGATACAACTTTTCAACCTTCCCGACATCCGTTTTTAGATTTTCAAGTTGTGTTACGATCGGGAAAGCTCATAGTGCATCTCGGATAAGTTTCAGAATTTTTCGGAACGCATAAGGCTGCGTTTGGATTTCAAAACAGTAGCAAAACGCTTAGCCTATTGCCCAATTTTCAGCATTTCAGGGTCAACTTCAAACAATCATAACTCGCTGTATATAATGAACTGTGTGAGATATAATATATAAAACGAAATCTATTTGAGTTCTCTTTCAAATTCAGTTGGTTTCATCCAATTTTATTAAATGAGTAAAAGGTTATAATCGATTTACTCCAGACTATCAAACTGTCAACTGAGGGACAGATTTGACCTTAATTGTTCCTTAGGGGTATTTTGGTCATCCTTCACCCCTATATATACCACCAACACGGGATTTAATCCCTCAAACACCAAAATACACCTTCATTCATCAAAATTGCTCAAGAACACTACTTAGGGTTTCAAAATAAAAACCCAAATAGTTCAAGATTCGACCGTAGGTTTTCGAAGATAATTACATATTCGGAATCACAAATCCGCGAGCTTCAAGAAACATCTAGTATTTTCAGAAATAGAGGTACGTGGGGTTATCCGAAAATCTCATGGGTGTAGTTTTTATGAACATGCATGCTTTTAAATGGGGGTTTTCAATCAAATGCTAATAACTTGCTTTCAATATGATTTCTAAGTCATTTTTCTTTATGTCATGGGAATTGTTTGCCTATATACTTCAATGGTTGAAACCATGCATAAGTGATTTGAGATTTTCCATGGAAGTTTGATAAATATGAATGATAAATTGCTTTCAAATTCCCATGATAATGTCTTGATACCCCATATCATATTGTGACCAACAAAAGAGAGCATGAATTTGAAATAATTATTGTTCCACCACTTGTAAATGATGAAGCACCTTGGTTTTACATGATTATGCATATGTGGATATGATATTGATGACTTGCAAGTCGGTTATGACGATACCCTACAGAATATGATACGTGATTGAATTAAATGAAGTTTGAATGCATAGATTTTACATGAGATAGGTGGATGCCCAAATAAGGCGTTTGAGTGTAAGGGCTCATCGCTGGAAATCGTGTTTGCCGACACAGGAATTTGGTACCAGGCTAAGTGATCTTGTGTACTTGACTTTATGTCATTCCCAAATTGGGACTATAGGTAGGAGCCCGGGCTAAGTGATCTTGGGCACTACCATTGGGTTGAGACACCATGCTTTGTGGTCTTGTGTGTATCTCCCTCACTTATACTCTAATCTCGGCGACAACCGAGGTTTTACAGTTGGTGTAAATTATGTAGGATATTCCACCTAGCTCAGTTGCATTTCATTGTTGTTGAGAAACTATTGCATTATGCCCATGTGTTTTCAAATGATTTGATATGAAATTGCTTTATAATGGCTCTCAACTATATTTTGTAAAAATTTTATGTTTTGTTTTGATATCTCTGCGTGCTAGTACTTTTGTGCTGACCCCCTCCCCTCTCCAACCTCTCAGGTTCAGAGGCCCAGTCTAGGAGTCAAGAGAATCAGTAGATCATTCAGACAGAGTTGCAGAGACAAGTGGTGAGCCTTCTATGTTTCAGCAGGTCTTATGTCCTGCAGTCCTTTTATCTTATATTTAGTTTTGGGGTCTACTGGGGGCCTTGTCCCAGTTTATATACAGTTACTTGACTCAGTCATTTGTTAGAGATTTTCGCAGACAATTGTTTAGAGGTTGATTAATGTTGGGGAACTTTATTTCCCCGTTATTGTTTCTTTTCATATTTATGACCATGTTTCCGAATTATTGTGTTTCTTCCACATTACTTTGATCATATGAATTAGGTGCATGATTACCAGACAGATAGGGGTGTTTCGGGCCTCCATGGTTCGAAATGCTCATCATGGCCAGGCCATGGTTCAGGTCGTGACAAACTCGGTATCAAAGCACGGTTCATGGTCCCAGGGTGTCTGCGAAATCGCGTCGGGTAGAGTCTTGTTTATGGGTGTGTAGCGCGCCACACTTATAAGCAGGAGGCTACTAGGCATTTAGGAATGCCTCTCTTTCTTCATGTTCTAGTTCGTGCAATAGAGTCAGAATGTTCCTCTTTCATACTCTAATTCGTGCTATGGTGTCGCCCATACGAAAGTAAAAAGTCATCCCATATTCTTTCCTTACTCTAATGTCCTCAGATATGTCTCATTATTGAGGTGATTCAAGTATAGAAGTTTAGAATCTAAATGGTATGGTCCTTTCTGATTGAACCATATAAGAGTTAAAATTTGTGCAAGGACTTGATAAGAGTCTGTTAGTGCTTCAATGTGTATTGATTTCGATGTAAACATTGATCCTGATGGAATCGTGCTTTTCAGCTTTAGGTATTAATTGCATTTAGTCCCCTTCAAATTTATGTTACAAATGTCTTGCTTAAGGGGGATGATGTGTAGTAGAATGTTGGAACTGTATTTCCACCCGAATAGTAGTATGCGTTAAAGTGTTGTTGTCATGACCTATTGGTAGTGATATTGGACCAAGAAGTTGGGGATGTGAAGTCACAAAGTTAGAAGTCAGAGTGAGGGTGACTTTTGTGTAAATGAATATTTTAGTTGAATAACCGATGTTCAAGAATGATTTACCCCCCTTATGGTGATAGACTAATGTGGTAGCTAGTAGCATGTGTGGATTGTATGGTAGTCTGTGGGGCAAGTGTTTGACTCAGATTTATATTTATACAGAGTAAGATGTGTATCCTTAGATCATTGAATATTGTGTGTCAATTTTCTATCTCTTGTAATATGTAATCTTATTATCATGGTGTTTTTGAAAAAAATCAAAGTCTAGGGAAGCCGTGTGGGACTCTTTTGATTCACTAGCATAGTTTCTTTGTTATTCATTTCATTTCTTGTTCAAAACACAAAAATCAAAGTCTAGTGAAGCCATGTGAGGCCTATTTCGATTCATTAGCAGCTTGCTGTCCAACTTGTTGTTCTTGTGTTGGTTTAATATATGTATAGCTAAATCTATTTGCATGAGATTGAGTAAGTAATTAGGAGGTGAGAGATCAGTATAAGTAGATAAGATTGTATGGGATTATAATATTAGATTAAGGTTAACCATGCCTATTATGTGACTTTACCCACCCTTGACCTTCTTTTGTTGGTAGTTGTAAGCTAGTACTACTTGTGAGAAGGTACGTAGTAGATTTGTGAGGTATTTGGATAGAATGTTCAGATTTGATGGACTAGTATATTATGTTGCCTTCTTCATTGATGGTAGATGATTGATGCTAGACTTTTGGCTTGAATTTAATGTAGAATGTGGATGTCAGAATAGTGGCATGATATTGATAGTGTTGGGATCTTTTATATGATCTTGATTCTCATAGTAATGAGATATAAGTTTGGAGTCGCGATATTGGTAGGCTATGACGAAAGTGGTATGGTTCATCAAAGGCTCGGTGATATCCATGTTAAGTGTTAAAAATCTAAGTTTGAGCTTTGAAGGTTGAACCAATAGAAATAAGTGTGCAAGCATCATACTATGACTATTGGGGCTATCAAAATATAGAGTGTATCTCAGAAGGTAGTATTAGCAGTGGGCTTTCCACTTTCATGTGTGGTCTTTTGGGTTAAATTTCTATTTAATTATGTGTATTTTTGTATTCCAGACCCCAGAGTGCGGTGAGTGTAGTTTAGCTTAGAGTCTAGTAATAAGGGATCTCTTGAACTTAATATGATGGCTTAAAGCCAAGGGGGAGATGATAGAACGAATAACCAAGTCAGGCTCTCAGATTCTAGTAGTGATGTCATGATGATATAGAGCGTCAGAAAATGAGGGTGAGACTCAAACCATTCTTATCTTAGTATTTTTCAGTGACCCCAATGCCTACTCAAGCTTTACGTTTCAGTTCCGTGATCATAGTTCGTGATTCCTATATATGATAGAGAGTCACATACTCTTCCAGTTCCAAGATAATGAGTTCTAGTTCATTCAAGTAGTCGGAATCACATTCCTTATGTTAGGAACTCTAGTTGAGGTCATGCAACTCATGACACATGTACTCACTCTTTATAGTGTGCTCAGTCCCGTATAAAAATCTTCTCATGCTTCAGGGTCTTATGTTTTAACCTTTTAGTGACTCTCCCTATGCAATGATAGTGGTGATGATGTAAATGTTCTTGTTGATGAAAGATCATAGTACGTTTGTTTAGATAAGGCCATAAGTATGAAGTAAGATTTGGGGCCAATCTTCGATACATGTGATGGTTAGTGGAAAAGTTTGTGTGTATGTTTTAGGGTAGTGCGTGGGAGTTATATTGACAATAGTTTAGAAACTATGTGAAGTATGTATTTATGGGTGGTTGTCTTGAAGTAAACATGTGGTTATAAAATAGGTTTGAATGACGTTTTGAGATTGTAGTGGGAGGTCGCAATATGCATTAGCAACTTCATATTAAGAGTTCAGAGTAGTCATTGAAGTGGTAAGGCATGTTATGCTTAGGATGTGATCTTTAAAAGAGGTATAGAAGGTGGCGTCATATGGTTTAGAATAATAGCGTGGTGTAGCATGTTGTATTTTTGTGACTTAGAGTTAGGCTTGATCGCGGTGTAAGGATTAAGCTATTTTAGACATTAGTAGAAAAATTTGTCAATGCTCATATGAGAATTTTAAGCTGAATTGAATGAATATGATATTTATAGGGAATAGTATAGTTAAGGGATATTCGAGAAGTGTACTAAGCTTGAAAGTAAGAAGTTGTATTGCCAAAGGTCTGGTAATTCTATCCTAATTTAGGAGTTATATGTCTATATTCCAGACTGCAAAGTAGTGTCAATGTTGTGATTTCCTCAGTGGGATGTCTTGTGTAATCCATGCCCAAGATTTGTGGCTCCCTATTACTGTTAGAACTTCTTTAGAGAGAGCGTTGAAGAGATACTCCAGTTAAGTATGAGGGTCCAACATAATTCAGTTTGTATAGCCAGTAAGTCAGTTTAGCAGTCAGATTCACATGACTTATTTTCTTGTCTTTTCATTTATTCATGCTACCCGAAATCTCAGACATGATACTATTCCAAGATAGAGTATACTAGTAATTGCGAGTATAGCTCAGTTCATGCGTCATGCATTAGATTCAAATTCCAGAGGTTAAGTTATGAATCAAATCGTAGGTGCCTTGTGCATTGCCTCCGTTTTCCGAGTATCTTAGTGAATTGAGAACTCATAGAGGGACATAGGGTCCCAAGGGGGAGATACCCTATTCGGTTGCATGCATAGGTTCTTATTACAAGCTTCGCATCAGTTGTTATTGCGTATTCAGTCATACATTCTTGTGTCAGTTCGGTCAGATATGCCTGCATTAGAAATGCATGTTCAATAGAAAAAGTTCAGCTTATCAGTGTATTCAGTCCTGCGTTAATAAGGACAACTCAGACACAGACCCATGCATCAGATATGCATGTCCGGTATAAGAATTCAGAACATCAGTAGTTCTAGTATTATAGTCATGTTTCAGATCAGTGTATTCTTTATTAAAGGACATGTCATGTCCGCGTTATTCCATAGCTTTAAGGCTTCAACAAGTTCCTACCCATCATTCGAGGACGAATGATCCCAAGGGGGAGATAATGTAACGCCCCGTAAAAGGCGTGCATAGATTAGTCTTTAATATTGAGCTCTTAGACTTAATGACTTAAAACTTCATGAGTGTAAAATGAGACTTAGTCATTTTAGCTGGCAATCTTCGGGATACAACTTTTCAACCTTCCCGACATCCGTTTTTAGATTTTCCAGTTGCGTTACGATCGGGAAATCTCATAGTGCATCTCGGATAAGTTTCGGAATTTTTCGGAACGCATAAGGCTGCGTTTGGATTTCAAAACAGTAGCAAAACGCATAGCCTATTGCCCAATTTTCAGCATTTCAGGATCAAATTCAAACAATCATAAATCCCTGTATATAATGAACTGTGTGAGCTACAATATATAAAACGAAAGTTCTTTGAGTCCTATTTCAAATGCAGTTGATTTCATCCAATTTGAGTATATGAGTAAAACGTTATAATCGATTTACTTCAGACTATCAAACTGTCAACTGAGGGGCAGATTTGACCTTAATTGTTCCTTAGTGGTATTTTGGTCATCCTCCACCCCTATATATACCACCAACACGGGATTTAATCCCTCAAACACCAAAATACTCCTTCATTCATCAAAATTGCTCAAGAACACGCCTTAGGGTTTCAAAATAAAAACCCAAATAGTTCAAGATTCGACCGTAGGTTTTCGAAGATAATTACATATTCGGAATCACAAATCCGCGAGCTTCAAGAAACATCTAGTATTTTCGGAAATAGAGGTACGTGGGGTTATCCTAAAATCTCATGGCTGTAGTTTTTATGAACATGCATGCTTTTAAATGGGGATTTTCAATCAAATGCTAATAACTTGCTTTCAATATGATTTCTAAGTCATTTTTCTTTATGTCATGGGAATTGTTTGCCTATATACTTCAATGGTTGAAACCATGCATAAGTGATTTGAGATTTTCCATGGAAGTTTGATAAATATGAATGATAAATTGCTTTCAAATTCCCATGATAATGTCTTGATACCCCATATCATATTGTGACCAACAAAAGAGAGCATGAATTTGAAATAATTATTGTTCACAACTTGTAAATGATGAAGCACCTTGGTTTTTACATGATTATGCATATGTGGATGTGATATTGATGACTTGCAAGTCGGGTATGACGATACCCTACAGAATATGATACGTGATTGAATTAAATAAAGTTTGAATGCATTGATTTTACATGAGATAGGTGGATGCCCGAAGAAGGCGTTTGAGTGTAAGGGCTCATCGCTGGAAATTGTGTTTGCCGACACGGGAATTTGGTACCAGGCTAAGTGATCTTGTGTACTTGACTTTATGTCATTCCCAAATTGGGACTATAGGTAGGAGCCCGGGCTAAGTGATCTTGGGCACTACCATTGGGTTGAGACACCATGCTTCGTGGTCTTGCGTGTCTCTCCCTCACTTATACTCTAATCTCGGCGGCAACCGAGGTTTGACAGTTGGTGTAAATTATGTAGGGTATTCCACCTAGCTCAGTTGCATTTCATTGTTGTTGAGAAACTATTGCATTATGCCCATGTGTTTTCAAATGATTTGATATGAAATTGCTTTATAATGGCTCTCAACTATATTTTGTAAAAATATTATGTTTTGTTTTGATATCTCTGCATGCCAGTACTTTTGTGCTGACCCCCTCCCCTCTCCAACCTCTCAGGTTCAGAGGCCCAGTCTAGGAGTCAAGAGAATCAGTAGATCATTTAGACAGAGTTGCAGAGACAAGTGGTGAGCCTTCTATGTTTCGGAAGGTCTTATGTCCTGCAGTCCTTTTATCTTATATTTAGTTTTGGGGTCTACTGGGGGCCTTGTCCCAGTTTATATACAGTTACTTGACTCAGTCATTTGTTAGAGATTTTCGCAGACAGTTGTTTAGAGGTTGATTGATGTTGGGGGAACTTTATTTCCCCGCTATTTTTTCTTTTCATATTTATGACCATGTTTCCGAATTATTGTGTTTCTTCCACATTACTTTGATCATATGAATTAGGTGCATGATTACCAGACAGATAGGGGTGTTTCGGGCCTCCATGGCTCGAAATGCTCGTCCCAGGTTCGGGTCGTGACAACTTATGGAACACCTTTCTCAATCCTCTTTTTGCTCATGATATTTCCAATGATGATAAAGAGGCTTGCTTAATTTCGAGAATAACACCCTAGGGGAAAGTGAGAGTGGCCGAGGCCTAAGCCCTTGGTTACGTCTCCCATTCGACCCCAGTAACTTCTTAGGGTGTGAAGGATGGATATTTTTTGGTAGCTCCACTTGTTTGAGTGACATTACTATATGTGTTGCGTGGACTTTACTTTCAATTAGAGAACCACCCCTTGATAGTGATTCCTTTCACCCACTCCTTTGTAATATTTTTGTTAAGTTCCCCGTGATTACAACAAAGGATGTGTGGTTATACCTTAAGTGTGTACTTCCTTGGCATGTTGATATTTTTTATTGTGCTAAATCTAACCCTCAAGTCATGAGGATGCGGTGCTTGGTTGTCTTCTCTTTGTGCTTGCAAGGTTTGGATTCAAGGTTGAATCCTTTTCAAGAAGGGGAGGATGATACGAGTCAAACGACACTCATAGTTTTTGCTGACATCCTTGGATACCAACACATAAAGGCTCAATTCTTGGTCACCTCGGGGACACGAGAACATGCATGTAGAGACCGTGATGGGCACTTGATGGAGCAATGCCAAGTGTGGAAGGTTGCTTGGAGCACTAAGGACTTGAGGACTCACGGTTTTTGGAGCTTGAAGAAGGAACCTTTGGAGTGTTAGGAATCAATGTGAGAAATCCTCAACACACCAAGGCCATACCTCATTAAGGGTGTTTTGGCCATTTCATCTTGCCTTCCAACACACCAAGTCCACCCTTTGTCATTAAGGGTGTCTTGGTCATTTTTCCATGTAATAAGCTAGGCTATATATAGTTCCTTATTAGGTCTTTTCTCTTTAGTTGTTTATTGATGCAAGACAAACTCTCTCTCTAGTGTGAGGGGTGTAACACCCCTTAGTTGTAGGGCTTGGAAAAGTCACCAATCTGTAACTAGGGCTGCCCAAGTGTGGATATCACTTGTGTTGCATCGTTGGCTTGATACGTTGGTGTTTAGAGGAGGTAAAGTCCCTCGTGTGTCAACGTTAGAGTTAAGTTTGCGTCGTGGATAGTGTTAAGGGTCCAAGAGTCTCACATACCTGAATTTCAAGAGGGATTTCACTGGAAGCCTCAAGAGGATTTCAGTAATGAGTTCAGCCGGCAGAAGAGGGATTGTAAAGTTCAAATCTTGCATTGAATTTGATGGAAATCCAGCAGAGTTTGTGGGTTTTCCCTTCAAAATTGGATAATTTTAGGCAGTTTGGGGGTTTTCGTTTATCCCGGGGTATGGGTAACACATTTATTAACCGTGAGTCAGATAGACGATTTTAAAAATTGATGTATTTTTGAAAACAACTTCTTCTATTTTATTTTATTTAATACTTGGCGCATCACTTTATTTGTTTATTTAATACTAAGATAGTATGGAAAATAAATAATAGAATACTCTTGATTTGTAAAAAGAAATAAGTAAATTAAAATATCTATTTTTAATATATAATCCAAGTAAAATAAAACAGAGTAGAGTACAGACATTCTAATACTTTGGAATATAGTCACCATGCTCATCAAATTAACTTGAGGATTGATAATGCTAAAATCAGTGAAGTGTTCTCTTAATGATTAGATTGCAAGGACTCAATTTATGTCTTCTAAATACAAAATTCGAGTTTTCATCTGGTTGGATTTTATAAAATTTTAATATCACTAATATTAAATCTTAAATGTGTATGGTTGAAGTCTTGAAGATCAAGTTAGTTCTCAATTTAATTCTTGTTTGTTTTGAGTTCCACTTAGTAGATGTCCCTGTTAATTCTTGGTGGTATTCTTGGTGGTTTGATAGTGGAGCTACTACTCATGTTGTCACTTCCTTGTAGGCATTCAAAAATAAAGGGAAGCCAAAGGAAATGGAGTCAAGAGTTAGAGTCACCATAGATGTCCAGGTTGAAGTAGAGTTCATAGGAAATGTAGTTTATACTTAGAAACTGGCTATAAGCTTGTTCTTGAAAACACTCTTTATGTATCGTCTTTTAGACGGAATTTGATTTCTATTCCAATTTTAGACAGATTTGGTTAAGGTTTTAATTTTCTTAATGGAAAAATTAATTTGCTTTTGAACTCCCGAGTTGTTGGTCATGGAATCCTATCTGATGGTTTGTTAAAATTTTCTTGACTACTGATTTTGAATACAACTCTTTTAATTTTGAAATTGTGGAGTCTAAACGACCAATTTTAAATGAAAAATTGGGCATGTTGTGGCATAGGCGTTTAGGTCATATCTCTAAATATAGAGTTGATAGATTGGTTAAGTCTAATATTTTACCTTCTCTTGATTTTGGGGACATAGGAACATGTATTGATTGCATTAGAGGAAAGTTGACTAAAATAAGAAAAAAGAATGCTATTTGTAGTTCTAGTTGTTGAAAATCATTCACACAGACATAAGTGGTCCGTATTCTACTTAAATAAGTGGTTCAAGTTATTTTATCACCTTTATTGATGACTTTTCTCAGTATGGTTATGTTTTTCTTATTAAAAAAAATCATATTCTCTTGAAATGTTCAAAGTGTTTAAAATTGTAGAGAAACAACTGGGAAAGGTCATTAAGATAGTGAGGTCTGATCGTGGGGTGAGTACTATGGTAGATACACTGAGACTGGGCAACAGATGGGACCTGTAACACCCCAACTTAGGAAGGAGTCCCACATCGGCAAAACATAGGAGGGATTCTGGGTATATAAGTAAGAAAGCCTTACTCCCTAGTGATGCGTTAAAGCCGTGAGAGCCTGGACCCAGAGCGGAAAATATCACTAGTGGGTTGAGGAGTTCACGGGTATCTCGGGCCTTGATGGTTCAGGATGTCCGTTGCGGCCAGGGCCCCGACTCGAGTCGTGACAGAAGTCTTTGCCAAATATCTACAAGATTTTGGCAAAGTTTCGCAGTACACCATGAGTGGCAGTCCTGACCAAAATGGTGTAGCCGAAAGACGAAACCGTACGTTAAAAGATAATGATGAGAAGTATGATGAGTAGATCTCACTTACCTGAGTTCCAAGCTATTAAAACCGTACTTTAAAAGATATGATGAGTAAGCTATTAAAACCATACTTGTATGATAAGTATGATGAGAAGTATGATGAGTAAGCTTTTAAAACCGTACTTTAAAAAAACTGTACTTTAAAAGATATGATGAGAAGTATGATGAGTAGATCTTACTTACCTGAAATCCTCTGGGGTGAAGCTATTAAAACCTCCATGTATATTCTTAATCGTGTCCCTTCCAAATTAGTCCCTAAAATCGTACTTTAAAAGATATGATGAGAAGTATGATGAGTAGATATGATGAGTAGATCTAACTTAGCTGAAATCCTCTGGGGTGAAGCTATTAAAACCTCCATGTATATTCTTAATCGTGTCCCTTCCAAATTAGTCCCTAAAATCCCTTTTTGAGTTTGGAGACTTTCTGCGAAGGTAAAGATATATAACCCATTAGAAAAGAAAACTGAACCTAGAACCTCGCATTGTTTTTTCATTGGTTATCCAACTGCGAAGGTAAAGATATATAACCCTTTAGAAAAGAAAACTGAACCTAGAACCTCGCGTTGTTTTTTCATTGGTTAGCCAACTCATTCTAAAGGATACAGGTTCTACTGTCCTACAAGGGGAACAAGAATAGTTGAATCTCAAAATGCAAAATTTCTTGAATTTGATATTGCAGATAAGGATTGTTCTCAGCATATCGCTCCTGACTTAATCATGTCCCTTTCAAGTTAGTCCCTAAAACCCCATTTGAGTTGTGGACCAATAGAAAATTCAGTTTAAATCATTTTCGAGTTTGGAGATGTTCTGCGAAGGTAAAGATATATAACCCTTCAGAAAAGAAAACTGAACCTAGAACCTCGCGTTGTTTTTTCATTGGTTA
Source organism: Capsicum pubescens (assembly GCA_030864215.1). NCBI lineage: Eukaryota > Viridiplantae > Streptophyta > Magnoliopsida > Solanales > Solanaceae > Capsicum > Capsicum pubescens. Next base: position 22,103,618 of record CM061546.1, on the reverse strand, counting down.
TCCAACTCATTCTAAAGGAAACAGGTTCTATTGTCCTACAAGGGGAACAAGAATAGTTGAATCTCAAAATGCAAAATTTCTTGAATTTGATATTGCAGATAAGGATTGTTCTCAGCATATTGCTCCTGAGCCAACTGAAAGTATTGAAGCTGTCAGAATTCCTCTCATTATTACCTCAGAATCATTTGTGTCTGCACCTATACATGATGAACCTCATATACATGTACAAACTGATGACTTTGTACCTGCAGAAATTCAGGTGCCTATTATTAAAGAAGTGGTTCAGGAACCTGTTGTTGTTGATCAAGAGGTTCAAAATTTAAGGAGATCAAGTAGACCAAGACGATCACCGCTATCGGATGATTATTTAGTATACCTATCTGAAGGTCACATTGTTGATCATGTAACCTTTTCGAAAGCTTCATCATGTGCTCAATCAAAGATGTGGCTTGATGCTATGTCTGAAGAGATAAAATCCATGAGTAAACATGATGTGTGGGAGCTTTCAGAGCTTCCTAAAGGCCATAAGGTTGTTGGATGTAAATGGATTTTTATGACCAAGAAGGATTCAAATGGAAATGTTGAATGATTCAAGGCGAAATTAGTTGCTAAAGGATTCACACAGCGGGAAGGGGTTGATTACCATGAAACTTTTTCACCAGTGTCATCTAAGGATTCTTTTAGGATCATTATGGCATTAGTAACCCATTTTTATCTTGAGCTACATTAGATGGATGTAAAGACAACCTTTTTTAATGGTGATCTTAATGAAGAGGTTTACACGCAACAACCCTAAGGTTTTGTTGGCAAAGGCAGGGAGCATCTTGTGTGTAAATTGAAGAAATCTATTTATGGCTTGAAGCAAGCTTCTCGGCAGTAGTACTTGAAGTTTGAGGAAATTATGACTTCTATGGGGTTTGTGGAGAACAAGATTGATCATTGCATCTATCTTAAGATCAGTGGGAGTAAGTTCATCATTCTCACTCTTTATGTTGATGATATTTTACTTGCTAGTAATAATTCGGGACTGTTGCACGAAATTAAACATTCATTAAATAAAATGTTTGATATGAAAGATCTAGAAGAGGCATAATTTGTTCTGGGCATTGAGATTCGACGAGATAGATCTCGTAAGTTATTGGGGTTTTCATAAAAGGCATATATTGATCTTAGTTTGAAAAGATCTCAAATGAAAAATTGTAAGCCTGGTGATGTCCCTGTAGTGAAAGGTGATAAGTTAAGCCTAGACTTGTGTCCTAAAAATGATCTTGAGAAAGATTCTATGAAAGATGTGCCTTATCCAAGTGTTGTTGGAAGTCTTATGTATGTACAAGTTTGCACTCGTCCTGACATTTCTTTCATTGTCAATGCTCTTGGACGTTATCAAACTAATCCAGGAAGAATTCATTGGGTTGCTACTAATAAAGTAATGAGGTACTTGAAGAAGACAAGAGATTATTTATTAGTGTACAAAAAGGTTGACGACCTTGAGGTAATTGGTTACACAGACTCAGACTTTACTAGGTGTCCTGATGATTTGAGGTCCACATATGGCTTTATCTTTATGTTTGCAGGGGGTGCGATATCTTGAAAGAGTGTGAAGCAAACTCTTATAGCATCTTCCACTATGCAAGCATAATTCATAGCTTGTTATGGTGCATCTATACAAGCCATTTCGCTTAAGAATTTTATTTCAGGGCTTGTGGTAGTTGATTCCATCTCTATGCCCTTGAAGATTTATTGTGACAATATGGAAGATGTGTTTTACTCAAAAAAATAATAAATCTTCTTCAGTTTCTAAGCATATGGAAATAGAATATCTGGCTGTGAGGATATGGTTAAAGGGGAGGACATTGTGATTGAACATATACCTACCGATTTGATGTTTGCTGATCCACTAATCAAGGTGCTAAGACCCATAATTTTTACACAACATGTTCATAATATGGGTGTTGTTGAGTCATTTGATTTGTTGGGTTAGTGGGAGTATTTAATATTGTTATTCATTTGTCATTATACTATTCACCTTATTGTTTCATATTTATGGTGATATTATCTCTTGAATTTACATTTATGCTATGGTAGATTTTGCTATCATTTATGTTGTTGATTATTATTGTGTACAATTTAATATTGTTTTATTATATTAAGGCTTTTTGCCTTACGTGTTAGCTGTTGGGTTTGAAATCGAGAGGGCGTCATCGGAAGCTATTAGTTGCTAACTATTGAGACGATAAATCAGACGAAAAGAAAAACATACTCAAAACATGATTATTATATAGTTTGGCCAATTGACCTACATATAAAAACCTAATATAAAAGAAAACATAAAACTATTAGAGAGAAAATCTCCCCCTAAACAAAACTCTTTAAATGACTACATTGTGGATGTTATTGTGTTATTGTATGAGAAGAGGGGACTTCTATTTATAGATGTCCAAACCTTTCCTCCAAGAAAGAGGTTTGCCAAATAAGAAAAAGTTTTATATTTTTATTTCAGAAAAAGTAAAAGTATTCATGGTTACTTTTATTTTCCTTACAAGAAAAAGTAAAACTTAATTTTTGTAAGAAAATCAGGGCAAAAACCCTAACAAATCTTCCCCTTTTGGCTTGATTTTCTTCACGTGATCCGTCTTCTTCACATCTTTGATCTTTGTTCTTCATATAGTCTTTATCACTGCTTCTTGGCATGCTTAAAAATGGAGCTTTTGGGGTTAAAATATATGAGCCCTTTTCGGGTTAAAAATATTGAGCCCTTTGTAGGGTTAAAAGTAAGTTTTATTTTCAAATATGTAACAGCAGGATTGTTGAAAATATGATTGACAATCTTCTCCACATGTAGTTTTTGGACATATATCTTCATTATCATCAAATTTGTTGCAGTTTTCATCTTAAACTATCCTCAATCGAACCATCTGATCTTTGAACCATTGACTCTGATACCACTTTTTGGGTTCAAAATCGAGAGAACGTCATCGGAAGCTATTAGTTGCAAACTATTGAGATGATAAATCAGACGAAAAGAAAAACATACTAAAAGCATGATTATTATATAGTTTGGCCAATTGGCCTACATATAAAAATCTAATATAAAAGAAAACATAAAACTATTAAAGAGAAAATCTCCCCCTAAACAAAACTCTTTAAACGACTACATTGTGGATACTATTGTGTTATTGTATGAGAAGAGGGGACTTCTATTTATAGATGTCCAAAACCTTTCCTCCAAGAAAGAGGTTTGCCAAATAAGGAAAAGTTTTATATTTTTCTTTCAGAAAAAGTAAAAGTATTGATGGTTACTTTTATTTTCCTTACAAGAAAAAGTAAAACTTAATTTTTGTAAGAAAATCAGGGCAAAAACCCTAACATTAGCTATGTCTCATATTGATAATATCATATTGTTGTTTTATTGGATTTTTCTTTTGGAGACATATACGATATATCATTCTACCTTGTGGATTTTTTGATTGTTGCACCATGTAATATGTTGCACATTTTGAACCTTGAAAATCAAGATTTTCTGCTGGAGCACATGTTGTTTTAGTGCTCACACATGTTGTAACAAAATTACGGTGACGATTTTTCTATGGTACGCATGTTGATTTTAAATGTACATGTTGATATGAAAAATCGTTTGAAGGACTAACAATGAAATAGCCTCGATTTGGAGTCCATGTTGGCTATTTCTTGCTACACTACCACATTATTTGATTTATGTCTACAAAACTTCAGTGTTAGTAATTGTGGACTGTTCTTGTATCGCTGGTTGATGCAAGTACTGTTGCAGTTCAACAGTGATGTTTTGCTTGACTGAACTATGTTGGAGATGGCGTTCCACCACTAAATATTTATGGTTACTGTCTACTCAGCCCGAGTCATTTTCATAAAAATAATTTTTTCAAAACTTTTCTTTAAAAGTTAACGTTGTCCAAGTGAGAGAATGTTAGAATTATTTATTTTATGTGACTTAACATTAACTTTTTATTACATTAAAGTAAAACGAGCTGATGTTATTAGTTGGTGGACAAGACACAGGCCGTGTATTCATGTGGATTCCATATCGGCCTGTATCCATTTCATGTTATTGGTGTGGGCTGGCAATAATGTAGGCCTGTAGTAGACCTGTGTGCCCATAATGGGGGGTGCACTAGGTTAAGGCTTTTAAGCCTATAAATATAAGGCTAGGTATTCTGTCCTGTTTTTAACATAAGACATATTCCCATAACCTAAGATGCTAGCCGTCATAAGCAAAGGAGAGGAAGATTCCTACTAGTTCATCTTCCATTACGTGTAAGCAATGACGGACAAAGGTACACACCTTTCCTCTCTCATATTCCGTTAATCTGTGGTGTGTTTCTCTATTAATTTCAACTATTAATTTCAACATAAGATGCTTCTCCATACTTTTTTTAAGTGGCTAAATTTCCTTTTTGTAATTACTTGGATCATGTGTTATCGATTCATTGATTATTTTTACTAAAGTTCATTATTTAAAAATTATTTTGGCACAAATGACAAATGCCATCATTTTATTCGATGTTTTACACATCAATCGTGAGTGTGACTCACACATGTGATATATTTTTATTGATTATGCAAAAAGTGTCAAAATTACATAGTAAGACACTAGTTAAGATGTTTAAAATGAACGGTGTATAGTTCAAGTGCACAAATAAAAATTGATGCTGACTTTAAGGAGGTGGCGATGTGTTTGGCCACAATAAGAACTTTCTATCTCTCTTAAGTTATATATTTCCATTGTCACTTCAATTGAATCCAATATTTCTAGATTCAAATGAAATATTGATTCTATTTTGTTGACAATGTTCCGAAAACATTCAGAATATTATATGCACTCGGCGTTCATATCAAAATAAATAATTTAACTTCAGAAATTAAAAAATGAAATGACAATACATATTTTTCAGTAAGAAATTGTTTGATTGCAATCACAAGAAAACAAATGAAAACAACAAAAGCTTAGTTTATGAGCAACAATGAATGTCAATTTGTCTTTATTTTTTTTAGAACCTATTTCTCATCACAACTTATCTATGCCTCCTTGTGACGGGCAAGGCCTGCTGTTTAAATTGTCTTGTTCTTAGCTATTTCTCTAAGGCATCTGATACTGACAATTTTTGTCTTGGTTTGAGACAACATAAAAAATATCTATGCACTTTGTCATGTTCTTTATTTTGATGTTTCACCTACCTCATAGTTCTAGCGGAGATGTTCAAAAACACGTACAATGAGCTAAGTGGTCTCAGGGGCAGACCTATGTGTAATTTTGTAGTGTCCCAACATCCGTTGAACACGACGTAAACAAGATATAATTATATAAGAAATGTAATAAAGATTGATATAAGATTTAAAAAATGATGGTTGAGTGTTTGGTTTCCAGGAGGAACCTTAAAACCTTGGGCGTCAATATGTGTGTTGGAACCATCCGGACACCCACGACCCCTAGATCCTGAATCCACCATTGATGTGGTCTCATGATACCTAACTCATCAATGTATGAAAATCTATGGGCTTTACATTTTCTTTAACTAATCCGTATATAAGGACCTAAAAATAGTTGAGCCATATAAGCATTTCACATTACATTCTTCTGCACTTTTTCCACCCCTTTCATAATAGTACCAAGCCAAAAGGTACCTACAAAGATGGAAGTTAAGAACAAGTATGTAGCGATAAAAGCCAACATAAATGGTGCACCAGAAGAGTCAGACTTCGAGATAGAAGTCGAAAATCTCTCACTTATAGTTGAGCCAGAGTCTAAGGAGGTTGTCATCAAGAACCTGTTAGTATCGATTGATCCTTATCAGATAAACCGGATGAAGAGCCAAAGTTCATCACAAACATCGATAAGTTATGCAACTGCCATTATTCCTGGAGAGGTCATTGACACTTATGGTGTAGGAAGAGTGTTGGTTTCTCATCGGCCCGACTTCAAGAAAGGTGACTTGGTAGCTGGGCTACTTACCTGGGGAGAGTACACTGTTGTAAAGGAAGGTTCCCTGTTGAATAAGTTGGATCCTAGTATGGCATTTCCTTTTTCTTACCATGTCGGAGTTTTTGGATTCAGTGGACTTGCTGCCTATGGTGGATTCTTCGAAGTGTGTAAGCCAAAGCCAGGGGAGAAAGTTTACGTGTCTGCTGCTTCTGGTTCAATAGGACATTTAGTAGGACAGTATGCTAAATTACTTGGATGTTATGTTGTTGGCTCTGCTGGTAGCCAAGAAAAGGTAAATTTTCTTAAGGAGACACTTGGATTCGATGATGCATTCAATTATAAACAAGAAACTGACCTCAAATCGGCTCTCAAAAGGTGTTTCCCTCAAGGGATCGATGTCTACTTTGACAATGTGGGAGGACAGATGCTAGAAGCAGCAGTGGCAAACATGAATTCATTCGGCAGAGTAGCCATCTGTGGGGTTATTTCTGAGTACACGAATGCTAGCACACGAGCTGCCCCAGATATGAAGGATATAGTCTACAAGAGGATTAGAATCCAAGGATTCCTAGCAGCTGATTTCATGCCAGTGTATGCAGATTTCCTGTCGAAAACAGTTGAGTACCTCCAAGATGGAAAACTTAAGACCATCGAAGATATCTCACAAGGCGTTGACCGCATTCCCTCTGCTTTTATTGGACTGTTCAATGGTGATAATATAGGCAAAAAGATTGTCAAAGTTGCAGATGAGTGAAAAAAAGAAGAAAAAGAAGATTCACGACTGTTGGCCTATTTATTCATGAATTCGCGAACAATATCTTATCTGTACTTCTTTCAAGTTGTAATCCATTTTAACGTTCATCTTCTGCATCAAGTTAAGTACATGTTTATGCATTATGCCTATCAGATTCTTGTGTAGTTTTCCTTTTCATGTATCCTAGATTACAACAAACTCTGTGACCCTATAGTCTACCAACTATGCCTTGATCCCAAATTTAGTTGACTACATGAATCTTTTATATCAACTCAACAAAGTGTAAAAATACATCTTTAGCAACTACTTCAAGACCACCACAAGATAAAGCAATGTCAAGGTCCCCATCAACATAGAGACCCACTATTATGCCAAAACAAATCCCGGTACTGGAATAGAAGCAAAGTAAAGTGACAATGGATGTACATAAGTTAGTTTCAATAGAATAACACGATAGAAAACTGTTAGGGAATGTGAAGTTTTGATGATGGACGGATTGAATGAAACATGTTGTGCAAGCTGTTCCACACTAGTTTTAAACTACTACTGTCACCTGAGCTGTATGTTGAAATTATTAAGGTGGACAGTGTATTAGGACAAAAGTGGATAAGCAAGGAAACTCAGATTTGTTCCAAATGCTGCGATTAAGGTAAAGATAATTGCATCATTCAGAAGTTGAGTTGGTCAAGGAGTTCTACAAGATAAAGGAGAAGAGTTCTACTCAATCTAGAGGAGAGAAAGTGTCACGACCTAAACCGGGGACCTGGCCGTGACGAGTATCCCGAACCATGAAGGCCCAAAATACCCTTTCTCTATCTTGTAATAATGCACAATATTCATAAAACATAAGATAATGCGGAATTGAAATTTAATACGGAAACATGGTCGAATCTAAAATAGAAATATCTGACATCAGTCTGCGAAGTCTCTACTAAGAACATAAGCACCTGTCTGAAAAGAAACTGGAACAAGGCCCCCTATAGACCAAAATATAATTACTAATAATACTCTGAACAATCTGTAGGCCTTCTGGAGTAAAGAAGGCTCACCACTGCACAGTCTGATCTGCAAGTCTGACTATCTACTGCTTATCTGGACCCTAGACTGAGCCTCAGAATCTGAGAGGTTGGAGGGGGGAGGGGGTCTGCACAAAAGTACTGGTACGCAGAGCTAATCCAAAAATAATCATTTATAATTAACATATATGAGAGCATTTTAAAACAGTTCATAAACGATCGTATAGTAGGAAATCTCATGGATATCTTTAAGAAACTTTGTGAAAAACATCTAAAATCTGTAACACTCTTTATACTTTTCTGCGCTAGGTGGTATACCCTACAATTCTTGAAAATTCCATGGGCTATATGGAAACTGCCATTGACTCAGCAGCCAAGCCCCCAACCCAAGTGTGCCGCAAGGGTCAGAGTCTCTAACTCTACTACGCCACACGGTCGTCGCCAGCGTACAATAATAATCTACCCGTATCGGCAAATACGGTTTTAGGCTAAGAGTTACTTGAACTCACGCCTTCTTCAGGTAACCACCTAACACTCTTTAAGCCCCTTTTTAAAACTCTATGAAAACATGCATTCTCTAAAAATATACTCTGAAGACATCTTCTGAACACATACTCTGAAAACATACTCTGTTATGGCATAATTACATATGGTATCGTCATACCATTGACTTGCAAGACATATCTCTGAGCCATCACTAACATACAAAAATCTCTGTTTCAAGACATAAGTTTTGGGACTATTATATCAATAAAATAGTTCAAGAATAGACTCATGCATACACATGCAAATAACTCTTCTCTTTGAATCAAAACATAGTCATATCAAGACACCCTCTCGATAACTCTAAGACACTGTTCCAAAAGCCATGACTTTTCAAATCACAGAAACATGCATTTTCAATTCTCTTTTCAATAAAGTCAAAATCTTTAAGTTAATACAAGAGAGGGAGTCCATAATTCATGCTCTCAAACAAAGATCAAATCTTAGTTTCATACATAAATATACCTGTAAATCAATTTAGGGGGAAAAACCATAATAACAAAGCATAATAGCATTTAAACCTTTGAAACACATAATCTATAATATAGTTTTCAAAACCCCCATAAAATACATTCATTAAAACTTAAATCATGATTTTATCAAATTTCAAGCAAATATAGTTTTTAGGATAAACCCCACGTACCTCTATTTCGGAAAATAATGGGTGCTTCTTGAAGACTGTGGATTGGGGATTCCGAATCTCTAATCAATTTTGAAAACCCACGGTTAAATCTTGAATTATTTGGGTTTTTAGTTTGAAACCCTTGAGAGTGTTCTTGAGATTTTTTTTAGATGAATGTGGATGTATTTTGGAGAATTGGGGACTGAATTTCATGTTTATGGCTAAATAAGGGTGGGAAAAGGACCATTTTGCCCCAAAAACGGAGTGTTTAAGTCACTTGAAACCATAAGATATGCGCCGCATATGATATCACATATCTTTACATGGGCGCTGATAACACTCAAACTACAGCTCTCGTAAGAGTGTAAGCGGTCGTTGTCAAATATATAACCGAACTGGGTTGGGTATCGATCCCACAGAGAATAGCCGGTCACTAAGTAAGCAAAGATTATTAGACTTTTGGTCCAAGTCTCGTAAAAGGGGGGATTTTGTAGAGTGCAATAATGTAACAAAATAGTAGAGTAAAAACGGAAAATAGCAAAGTAAAAAGGAAAGAATGTTCAGTAAGATGTTTAACCAATGAGAATTGAGAGTTGGGGTTATGTCCACCTTATGAGTTATAAGTCTCTATTGGCTATGAGTTATGCGGAATTCAGACATGCATGTGCTTATAGAGAATTGTATTCTATTGTAAATCCAGGCGTCTTTCGACCATCAAGGATTATTTCACTTTAACTCTTTCGAGCTTAAAGCGTGTCTAACGGTACAAATTATCCAAGAGGTTAATCCAGTTACGGCACTAACTTTTTAACAGGGGTTGGTGCCCTATTACCTTGACATTATCTCTTTTCCAGACATATAACTTTTCTTTCGAACAAGTTAATGCTATACTGGCGTATTCTATGCGTTTGCAACCACAAGAATTTGCATTAAGATGAAGAGAATAATGATATAAGCAGCATACGTGTCACGAATTCACAAACTCATAGCAATAGATAGTATCTCATAAGGCTTCCATAACCCCAACAGAGAAGTTTAGCTATTCATGAGTGCAACGGAAATCACAATAGACTTTATCATTATACCAAAATAAAGATCTCACGTGTAGTAGGGTTTGGTATGGCGTTAGGCGTGAATTCCCTTTTAGAATAGCGGTTCTCTTGTTGTGGAAATTAAGAATTGAATAGATGAAGAGAAAGTAATTAATTGAAAGAGAATTGTTTTCGGAACTCCAGAATGAATGAAAATCTCTAGCAAAATAGGATATTTATAACACCCATATCCTATTCCTACTAGGCTACTGCATTACTTAACCTAATCCTACTAGGTTAATGCATCATTATCCTAATCCTAATAAGTTACTGTTGTTCCCAAAGTCTTTGGAAATGCTGTTTTTGCCCGGTACAGATATTCCATGCGTCACTTTTGGTCCTTGGCGTCCAAGCTTTCCCTTTCTTCTTTCGTGAAGCTTCCTTGGGCGTCAAGTTATCCATAATATGCTGAAATCTGCATCATTTATACCTGAAAACTTGCTAATCACGTTTGTTAGCTCACTTACAGGAAAAAGGACTAAAAGTGCATGAATTATATATTTTGTCCTCAAAACTTAGCTAAAATATAGGTAAATTATAGTACTTTAGGCGTGTAAATACGCCTATCATCAACAACCCACACTTAAAGCTTTGTTCGTCCTCGAACAAAATATCATGTCCATCTAAACATCTACTTAGGGTTTCACAGTAACAGCACAATATTCATCAAGACAGGCACGACAATCATTAACAAAGAGTAGTTTTCTGATCACTACTAGAAACAATTTAACCTCTAACATAGACTCGTGATGATGGCTAATTCGTATTCAAAAGTTAAGGCACAAAGAATCATACACAACTACCCAAAACTCATCAACCATGTGTGTCTCACAATATATCACCCATAATCACTCACAAGTATTTTCATCTATCGAAGCATGGGTATATGATTATCCTTGCTCTCGCTCTCACAAAGAATTCATATGTTGCAACTGGTGACCATAGGCTTGCCCTTAGTGTAATGCTCTACTAATATCAGAATGTTAAGCTTAGGATCAATTAGGTCTTTTACAGGTCGTAATGTAGGCTAAGGGACGGGTAGGACTATTTTGGCCAGAAATAGTGACTATGTTCCTAAGCGCTTTAATACATCACATTATGCCATTAACACTCTCTTTTAATCAACCCTGCTACCTTTCTTTCATCTATCACCCCTTTTCACCTATTTTGCCATTCAAGCATAACTATCTTTTTATTTAATCATAAACACAATTTATCTTTTTGTTTTTCTATTTCTTTTTCTTTTCTTTTCTCTTTTTTTTTTATAACACACCTCTATGATAGCCACTTTTTTTTTCATAACAAATTCAAGTACCAATTCACTTTAAGGCATCACTCTCACCCAATTTCCTCTTATTTTGTCACATGACTTCACAATTTAAAGCACTTAGGAATTTGGATCAAATTATGGTCTTGAAAAAAAATGGATTAGGCTTACATATGAGGCTGTCAAAGAAAATGGCTTAAAGGCTCAAAAGGGTTGACTAGGATAATGTCCACGGGTAGGTAAAAAGAAGGTAAACAATCACAGGTTGTCAAAGAAATGCCTAAATCATCTCCTAAACTCACACTCTTTATTTTGCTTTACACACACACCAGGCAAGTTCTAGCATCAGTCACAACACAGAATATACTATAACCTCACACACACAAGGCACATGGTCAACTTTATTGGGAGTATTATAGACTCTTGACCCTAACAGATGAATGAATTAAACCACACAATTATCACACAGTGAGTCACACTTAGAGCCTAAATGTCTCAATAGTAATGATTCTAGCACAAACTCTTGTCATAACATCATGTCGCCTATCAGAACAATTTCATGCATCAAAATCTACGACAAACAAAAAAAATATGACCATAAATGTAGGCAAAGAAGTACAGCATACGAATACCAGCACCCCACACTTAGACGGGACACACTGCCCTCAGTGGAAAATAAATACGGAAAACCTGATTAGTCGGACTCCTCTTCTATGTCTGGGGTCATTCCCCCTGCGTCGGAATCATCATCAGAGTCATCATCCTCAGAGTTTCCTCAAATTGTACCCACTTGATCCAAAAGTGCGTTGAGGTATTTGTAGTGAGGAGGATTCATCTTGCTCTTTTCTTCCCCTTTTCTGGCCTTTCTGTGAGGTGGTTGCTTTGTCTTTTCCTTGGCGTGCTTTTGGTGCCATTGTACCTAAGATTAAAATGATAGTCATGTTAGCTTCATCTCGGTAGATACAGTCGACCAAAAAAATAGTAGTGGTACCACCCCACACTTAATTTGTTGGCACAAACTAATTAAGTGAACATTGTCGATTACTCAGACTTCATCGATATACGTTTAGGCGTTATGTTCCAACAATATGTTCAGCACAGTCATACTTTCATGTCGTCTTAACTATCCTTTCCAACTCTATTTCATGTAATATTGATCATACTTTCATGTTTGGATTAATGCACTTTTTGAACAAGACTACTACATAGAGATCGTATCAAGTTATGGCATAGAAATAATCACAACATCTCATGCTTGTATTCAATCATGATCTTTATCTCGATGAACGATTCATTCAAACATTCAAGCATTTAATTTTGAAGATTATGCAATTAACTTCACTATGTCGACTCCGCAAAAGTATGACAGTGTATAACAAACAAATACAAGTCGGAACAAAATCAAGAACACCCACACATATTCTTTCACTCAACGAGATGTATCACAACAAATCAACCACATTCAAATCACCAATACTACTTCAAGATTTAATAATTCATTATAGGCGTAGTAGTGTAGTACTTACGGAATATAAAACAAGAACAAAGAAGTACTTACTTGGTTGATGGCCTCGGAAGATGTTCTTGCAAAGTAAAAGAGCAAAAGGAAAATTTTTGAGAGATTTTGGAGAGATAGGCGACACTTAGGTTGAATTTGCAATGCATTTTTGTTCTAAGACTAAGGTTCTATTTATAGGACAAGCTTGGGTCGGGTTTTGACCCATTTAAAATTGGATTTGGAGACCAAAAGTGACCATAGGCGGCGCCTTTTGCTTTGCCTATGCTTGGCATAGGCGGCGCCTTTTACAAAGCATTGTTGAGCATAGGCGGCGCCTATGCCATGGCACATGAGATTCAGAGACAAAATGCTTTTGCATAGGCGGAGCCTATGCTATGGCACACTTAGGCATGGGCGGCGCCTATGCTATGGCACACTAGATTCCGAGAGCTTAGGCCATAGTATAGGCCTTGCCTTGTTCGTGGCCTAGATTTACATAGGCCTTGCCTTGTTCTTTGCCTATATTTTCATAGGCAATGCCCAACCCATAGCCTTTTTCTTCTTCAATCCTAACTTACCACCTTGAACATGCAATTCTTCCAAATCAAGATTTGAACTCAATCTCCTCCTTTACACCTCTTGCACCTACACTTACTCAAAAACAACAAAAACGATTAGTATGATGGGTTGCCTCCCATCAAGCGCCTTAGTTTGGTCGTGGCTCGACAAAATCTTAAGAAAACAAAACAATTAAAAATAATGGGTTGCCTCCCACCAAGCACTTGATTTATTATCGCGGCACGACATAGCTATCTCGATTACTTAGACTTCATCGAGATAGATGGGGCATCGTTTTCTGAATGGATTCAGACGATGCTGATGCTTACTTGTAGGCATGCAATCTTCTTCGATATGACTCTTTTGCATACATATCCCATGAGGGATACCAATTATATCATCAATAGTCCAACCCATAGCTCTCTTGTATCTCTTCAGAGCAGAGATGAGAGCCTCTATGTGCTGTTCACTTAAATCATCCGCCACACTCACCGGAAGTGTATTTCCACTTCCCAAGAATGCATACCTTAGATAATTGGGGAGCTCTTTTGATTCTAGCATTGGGGGCTCTTCAATGGAAGTCTTCGCTGTTGGTGACGGTTGATTCTTAAGATCACGGTCCGGCTGCTTAGGAGTATGAGAATAGGACCCTATTTCTGTTAGAGCACACATAGTTTCTTTATAATCTTCATCATCCTCATGCTCAACATTCAGCAGCGCAGCATACAATGGCTCAACAGTAAGCTATTTCTCTACAGATAATGCTTTCTTATCTTCATAATGAACATCATCTACGGAGAACACATTCATATCGCTGGGCTGCTTTATTGCTTTGCATATATCAAAGCGGACCACTTCGTCATTCAACCAAAATAAAAGCTCATTAGCTCTCATGTCAATAAGCACACTTCCTGTTGCAAGGAAAGGACGTCCCAAGATTATGGGAACTTCAGAATCCACCTCGCAATCCAAAATCACAAAGTCTGCAGGAAAAATTAAGGTAGACACCTTCACCAACACATCATTCAAGATACCCACAGGTTGTTTTACCGACCTATCTGCCATCACGAGCCGCATATTAGTTGGTGTAGGGTCGCCCAACCCCAACTTTCAGTAGACGGATAGTGGCATCAAATTGATGATAGCTCCCAAATCGCACAATGCCTTAGCAAAATTCATAGATCCAACCGTGCAAGGAATAGTGAAAGCACCAGGGTCTGCCTTCTTCTGTACTAAGGACCTTGTGGCAATTGCACTGCAATGATGAATATTATCTGCCGGCTCATAGCTTACTGCCCGGTTCTTTGTTAAAAGGTCCTTCGTGAATTTAGCGTATCCGGGCATCTGCTCTAGCGCTTCCACCAAAGGAACATTAATAGTCAGCTGCTTCAACATAGTCATGAATTTACTGAACCTAGTATCATCAGCTTTCTTCTTCAGTCTCTGCGGAAAAGGTGGTGGTGGAAGGGGAATTGTTTTCTCCACCACTTTCTTTTTATCTTGCTTCCGATTATCAACCTTTTCAGGAGTGTCGTCAACCTTCTTCTTCAGTCTCTGAGGAAAAGGTGGTGGTGGAAGGGGAATAGTTTTCTCCACCACTTTCTTTTTACCTTGCTTCCAACTATCAATCTTTTCAGGCTGCAAACGTCTAGGGGTGACGTCATGAACACACTCTTCAGCTTCTTCGGCCTTTTCACATTCTGCATCAATAACATTATCCTCTATATCATCAACCACCTGCTTGTCCTTGGATGGATTTTCCAACACTTTACCACTCCGGGTAGTAATATCCATGCATGATCCGTCGTTCCTTGGGTTTTGCACCGTATCGCTGGGTAGTGTTCCAGCCTTTCTTTGGTTGAATGCCGCTGATAATTGACTCAATTGTTGCTCCAGTTGTTTTATTGCAGTAGAATGCGAGTCAACCAATTGCTTCATTGAGGACAGATCATTTATTACCTCAGTTACTCCTGTGCTGGTTGCCTCTACTCCTTTCAGCAGCTTAGCCATCATATCTTCCATGGACATATTTCCAGAACCAGATGCAGCGGCGTCACATCTTCCAGGAGGAACATACAAACTACTCCTGTCGGTATTATTTTTCCAACTACCTTGATCGCAGTCCTTGTATCCAGATTTATCATAATAGATCCGACCTTGGTTTCCTTGGGCATTGCCTCGGAAACCCCCCTGATTATTCAAGTAGTTGGCTTCTTCCTCTGAATCGGATTCGTCTCTTCCTTTTGACGCAACTGCTTTGACTTTTTCGGTCTTCCCTGATAATAGATGCTTTGTAAGAAGATCCATCTGTGTTTTCATGTGCGCCATATCTTGATCACGTTCCTCTTGTCTACGCATCTGCTCTGCAGTCATGCCAATAGATACGGTAGAGCTTGCTACCTCAGAATCCCTGGTATGCCAAGCTCTACTCTGCTTTGTCATACGATCTAGCATATCACTTGCCTCGAGAAAAGTAAGGTCCATGAATGACCCACCTGCAGCATTATCAACCACTGGCTTAGTCACTGAGTTCAAAGCCCTGTATAATATCTCCATCAAGTAGATGTTGGTCATCTGATGATTTGGGCACCACATAAGCTTCTTCTTGAACCTCTCCCATGTTTCATGGAGAGCTTCAGTTGGAAGCTGTCGAAAATTGCTGATCTCATCTCTCAACTGTGCTCTCTTGGATGGCGGAAAGAATATTGTTAGGAAAACGTCTTTCAGTTGCCTCCAATTAGTAATAGAATCAGGAGTCAGCCCATTCAACCATAGAGTTGCCTCCCCAGATTGAGAAAATGGAAATAAGCGCAGCCGAATTGCATTCTGTCCAATGCCTGGATTGTCGAATGACTTACATGTAGAGATGAAGTTGATCAGATGCATATTCGGATCATCGCCTGCAAGTCCACCAAATAATCCCTTGAGCTGCAATAGTTGAATCATGGTGCTGGTGATATTGAACTTTTCTCCAGGTGCCAAGGGCGGAGGAATAATAGCTCCTGTAGCACCAGCTCCATCCAGATCAGCATCATCATCATCAAAAGGAGCCTGCACAACTCGGCGGTCAGGTCTCATTCTAGCTTGACGATCTCTCCTATGCATAGGTGCCGCCACCTAATCAGTACGCCTAGGATTTAGTAGCTCCTCATCACCCAGGTCCTCATCATCAGGATTTGTTGCCCGACCTGGGTTATAAATATTCTGTTGATGCACTTGAGCAGCTGCCAGTGCAGCTAGTCTAGCCTGCTCCTATTGAGCCACCCTTCTGTCAATGTCACGTTGTGCATCCATCCTGCCAATAGAACCTGAATAGAACAAAAACAACAGCTAAAAGTAAAATCTGAGAACTTTTGACCAAAGGGTCTAGTAACTATCACAAACATAGTTGACAACCATATTCCCCGGCAACGGCACCAAAATTTGATAACGCTCAAACTACAGCTCTCGTAAGAGTGTAAGCGGTCGTTGTCAAATATATAACCCAACTGGGTTGAGTATCGATCCCACAGAGAATAGTCGGTCACTAAGTAAGCAAAGATTATTAGACTTTTGGTGCAAGTCTCGTAAAAGGGGGGATTTTGTAGAGTGCAATAATGTAACAAAATAGTAGAGTAAAAACGGAAAATAGCAAAGTAAAAAGGAAAGAATGTTCAGTAAGATGTTTAACCAATGAGAATTGAGAGTTGGGGTTATGTCCACCTTATGAGTTATAAGTCTCTATTGGCTATGAGTTATGCGGAATTCAGACATGCATGTGCTTATAGAGAATTGTATTCTATGGTAAATCCAGGCGTCTTTCGACCATCAAGGATTATTTCACTTTAACTCTTTCGAGCTTAAAGCGTGTCTAACGGTACAAATTATCCAAGAGGTTAATCCAGTTACGGCACTAACTTTTTAACAGGGGTTGGTGCCCTATTACCTTGACATTATCTCTTTTCCAGACATATAACTTTTCTTTCGAACAAGTTAATGCTATACTGGCGTATTCTATGCGTTTGCAACCACAAGAATTTGCATTAAGATGAAGAGAATAATGATATAAGCAGCATACGTGTAACGAATTCACAAACTCATAGCAATAGATAGTATCTCATAAGGCTTCCATAACCCCAACAGAGAAGTTTAGCTATTCATGAGTGCAACGGAAATCACAATAGACTTTATCATTATACCAAAATAAAGATCTCACGTGTAGTAGGGTTTGGTATGGCGTTAGGCGTGAATTCCCTTTTAGAATAGCGGTTCTCTTGTTGTGGAAATTAAGAATTGAATAGATGAAGAGAAAGTAATTAATTGAAAGAGAATTGTTTTCGGAACTCCAGAATGAATGAAAATCTCTAGCAAAATAGGGTATTTATAACACCCATATCCTATTCCTACTAGGCTACTGCATTACTTAACCTAATCCTACTAGGTTAATGCATCATTATCCTAATCCTAATAAGTTACTGCTGATCCCCAAAGTCTTTGGAAATGTTGTTTTTGCCCGGTACAGATATTCCATGCGTCACTTTTGGTCCTTGGCGTCCAAGCTTTCCCCTCCTTCTTTCGTGAAGCTTCCTTGGGCGTCAAGTTATCCATAATATGCTGAAATCTGCATCATTTATACCTGAAAACTTGCTAATCACGTTTGTTAGCTCACTTACAGGAAAAAGGACTAAAAGTGCATGAATTATATATTTTGTCCTCAAAACTTAGCTAAAATATGGGTAAATTATAGTACTTTAGGCGTGTAAATACGCCTATCATCAGGCGCCGCATATGCTATCGCATATGCTTTCCAGTGGCCATGTGCGATTGGTTAGGCGACGCATACTACTTTGAAAGGTCATAACTTCTTGCTCGGGTGTCGGATTTTAGCAAAATTGGTATCGTTGGAAAGTTAACTTGAAGACTTATCATTTGACACATAGTAGGCTCTCTAATTCAACATATACAGAGAGTTATGGTTGATGGAATATGACACAAATTACAACGTCCACTAAAACTTAATCGATCGAAATAGTTTCAACTCGTCCTTGAGTTGAAGGACCTCTATGGTCTAAATTCATGCTAAAATGGATTCACATATTACATAATTGATTAACATGCCAAATTGGCATAGGATTTAAGGCTTTGGGATTATCAATGCGTCAGAGTCATGGTTTTTATTCTAGCCCGAAATCCGGGGTGTTACATTATCTCCCCCTTGGGATCATTCATCCCTGAATGATGGATAGAATGTCGAAGTCTTTAGGGTATGGGATAATGTGGACATGATATGTTCCCTAAGAAAGAATACACTGATCGGAAACATGACTATAAGATTGAAACTACTGATGATTTAAATGCTTATGCCGGACATGCATATCCGAGGCATGGAATACACAACTGAAGCTACTCATAGGCTGAATTCTCATAATGAATCATGTATATCTGATGCATGGATCTTTGACCGAGTTGTTCTCATGAATGCAGGACTGAATACACTGATAAGCTGAACTTTTCTATTGAACATGCATTTCTAATGCATGCATATCTGACTGAACTAACGTATGAACATATGGATAAATACGCAATAATAACTGATGTGAAGTTTGTAATAAGAATCTATGCATGCAACTGAATGGGGTATCTCCCCCTTGGTACCCTATGTCCCTCTATGAATGCTCAATTCACTAAGATACTCGGAAAACTGAGGCGATGCACAGGGCACCTACGAATTGAATCATAACTGAACATATGGAATCTAAATTTAATGCATGATGCATGAACTAGGCTATACTCGTAACTACTTGTATACTCTATCTTGGAATAGTAGCATGTCTGAGATTTTGAGTAGCATGAATAAGTGCAAAGACAAGAAAATAAGTCATGCAAATCTGACTGCTAAAATGACTTATTGGCCATACAGACTGAATTATACTACACCCTCATACTTAACTGGAGTATCTCTTCAGCACAATTCTCTAAAGAAATTCTAGCAGTAACAGGGAGCCATGAATCTTGGGTATGGATTACACAAGACATCCAACTGAGGAATCACCACATTGACACTACTCTGCAGTCTGGAACATAGGCATATAACTCCTGAATTAGGATAGAATTACCAGGCCTTTGGCATTACAACTTCTTACTTTCAAGCTTAGAACACTTCTCGAATATCACTTAAATATACTATTCTCCTTAAATATCATATTCATTCAACTTAGCTTAAAATTCTCATATGAGCATTGAAAAATCTTTCTACTAATGTCGGAAATAACTTAATCCCTTCGCCGTGATCAAGCCTAACTCTAAGTCACAAAAATACAACATGCCAGACCATGCTATTATTCTAAACCATATGATGCAATCTTCTATATCTCCTTTAAAGATCACATCCTATGTATAACATGCCTTACCACTTCAATGACTACTCTGAACTCTTACTATGAGGTCGCTAGTGCATATAGCATTCCTTTACAACAATCTCAACATGTCATTCAAGCCTATCTTTATAACCACATATGAACTTCAAAGCAAACACTCATAAAGTCATACTTCACATATTCTCTAAACCACTATCAATATCACTCCCACGAGCTAACCCAAGAACATACACATACAAAATTCCACTAACCATCACATAAATGAAAACTTGGCCCCAAATCTTACTTCATACTTATGGCCTTATCTAAACAAGAGTACTATGATCTTCCATCAACAAGGAATAAATACTCACCACCACTATCATCGCATAAGGAAGAGTCACAAAAAGGTTAGAACATAAGATCTGGAGGCATGGAATGATACTATATGAAGCTTGACACTCATCTGAGGCCTGAGGAATAGCAAAACAACAACAGGGACTCACTAAAGCACTCTGAATTTAGGGTATTCATGGCTATAAACTGAATCTCACCAATCATTTGGCGTAAAACATGAGTTATGGAAACGGAGCACATTATAAAGAGTGAGTACATGACTCTCTATCATATGTATGAACGTGAACTGATCATGGAACTAAATCGTAAAGCATGAGTAGGTATTAGGATCATTGAGAAATACTGAGATAGGAATGGGTTGAGATTCACCCTTACTTTTTGATGTTCTATATCATCATGACATCACTACAAGAATCTGAGAGTCTTACTTGGTTATTCATTTAGTCATCTCCCCCTTAGCTTCAAGCCATCATCTTAAGTTTTTGGGAGATACCTTACTATACTTTAAACTTAACTGCACTCACTGCACTCTGGGTTCTAAAATATGACAATACACAAAATTAATAAAACTTAACCCGAAAGATCACATATGAGAGTGGAACGCCCACTGCTAATACTACCTCCTGAGGCACACCCTATCATTCTGTAAACCCAATAGTCATCATCTATTACTCGAACACTTACTAACTTCGAATCTTCATGAGTATCCCTAAAGTTGAAGTGCACACCCTCTAGTGCCTCTACTCTTATTTCTATTAGCACAACTTTCAAGGACTCGAGCTTAGATTATAACACCTAACATGGGTATCACCAAGTCTTCAATGAGCCACTCTATTTCTATCGTAGTCTAACAACATAGCAACTTCAAACTTATTTTCCTCTACCATGAGAATCAAGTTCATATCAAAAGGCTCAACGCTATCAATTAAAGGTCCTTAACTTGGCTATTTAGAACACCATATACCATCTAGCTAATCTTTTTCCACCTAGCAACTCAACGGTACCAGTAGCCACACACAACATGTAATAGCCTTAGAAAAATACTACAACTTCATACCACTTTGGGCATACTTCTACATCACATATACAACGTCATGCTTCATTACGAATCAAATAAACTTAGGCACTTGCGTACACTGTTCAAGCCTATAGATCACTTCCATATAACTAGTATCATTAACCAAGAAATCATCACATCCACCTCCATGGCCATCAATTGTTTTAAACTTAATGTCTAGTGCTAAACATGATTTACAACCAATCTTACACACAATCCTCACTTAGAAACTATAAAATAAACATCAAGAAACACTAGTACAGTAGAAATTCATAACCACAATAATCGATCATGACCTTACGGTTTTCCTTGTCATAATCCATTAACACGTACTATTTCAACACACCAAGCTTACAAATCTAATCCCACGAAACATGTATCATCAATATCTTGCCACTATTCACCACCACACCATTTAAATTCAAGCCTATAGTCTAGCATCAATCATTTACCACCAATGAAGAGTGCAACATAATATAAATATACTAATTCTTTAAATTGGGATATTCTACCCAAATACTTCAAAAATATACTACATACTTTCTCACAAGTAGTATTAATTTACAACTACCAATGAGAAGGAGGTTAAGGGGTAAGGTCACATAATAGACATGATCAACCTTAAGCTTATATTATAACCATACAATCTTATCTACTTATACGGCTTTCTCACATCACACTTACTTACCCCAATGGGCATTTAGACTACCTTCAAATACCCCATATGACAATGAGTCAATACTTACAACCTACTGGCTAATCTAGCCAATTTCATTCATAGCCTATAAGGGGTTTCTATAACCACCTTAAATATCCACTCTGGGCTCTTTCTCTATTTTGAAAGGAAGAAAACAAATAACATTCTGAGTCAACACTTCATCCATGGACTACCATACAATCCATAAATGGTACCACCATATTAGTCTACCCCCACGAAAGGGTAAATCATTCTCAATCAACGGTTATTCAACTATAAATATTTAATCACAAAAGTCACCCTCACTCTGACCTCTAACCTTGTGACTTCATATCACAAACTTCTTGGTCTAATTTCACTACCAATAGGTCGTGACACCGACACTCTAACTTATACTACTACTCGGGTGGAAATACAGTTCCAACAAACATAAGAACAACAAGTTGCTAGTGAATCAAAATAGGCCTCACACGGCTTTACTAGACTTTGATTTTCAACAGCACAATGATATCAAGATTACAAGAGATAGAAGCTTGATACACAATATTCAATGACTCAATAACACACATCTTACTCTTGTCTCAACTGAATGCCTCTTAACAACGAGGACACAATTTTACACTAGGGAACTCCTCTCCCGTCCTTTGTGGGACTTTCGAAATTTCTGCTAGATAATCAAAGAATATCTAGAACACCAGAGTGAGGAAGAAATTAGGATAACTTTTCTTTTCGTATGGGTGACACCATAGCACGAATTAGAGTATAATGGAGGAACATTCTGACTCTATAACACGAATTAGAACATGAAGAAAGAAAGACATTCCTAAATGCCTTGTAGCCTCCTTCTTATAAGTGTGGCGCGCTACACACCCATAAACAAGACTCTAATCGATGCAATTTCGCAGACACCCTGGGACCATGAACCGTTCTCTGATAACAAGTTTTTCACGACCCGAACCGGGGCCCTGGCCGTGACGAGTATCCCGAACCATGAAGGACCGGAATACCCTTTCTCTATCTGGTAATCATGCACAATATTCACAAAACATAAGATAATGTAGAATTGAAATTTAATACGGAAACATGGTCGAATCTGAAATAGAAATATCTGACATCAGTCTGCGAAATCTCTACTAAGAAATAAGCAGCTTTCTGAAAAGAAACTGGGACAAGGCCCCCAATAGACCAAAATATAACTACTAATAATACTCTGAACAATCTGCAGGCCTTCTGGAGTAAAGAAGGCTCACCATTGCACAGTCTGATCTGCAAGTCTGACTATCTACTGCTTATCTGGACACCTAGACTGAGCCTCAAAACCTGAGAGGTTGGAGAGGAGAGGGGGTCAGCACAAAAGTACTGGTACGCAGAGCTAATCCAAAAATAATCATTTATAATTAACATAAATGAGAGCATTTTAAAACAGTTCATAAACGATCGTATAGTAGGAAATCTCATGGGCATCTTTAAGAAACTCTGTGAAAAACATCTAAAATCTGTAACACTCTTTATACTTTTCTGCGCTAGGTGGTATACCCTACAATTCTTGAAAATTCCATGGGCCATATGAAAACTACCATTGACTCGGCAGCCAAGCCCCCAACCCAAGTGTGCTGCAAGGGTCGGAGTCTCTAACTCTACAATGCCACATGGCCGTCGCCAGCGTATAATAAATCTACCCGTATCGGCAAATACGGTTTCAGGCTAAGAGTTACTGAACTCACGCCTTCTTCAAGTAACCACCTAACACTCTTTAAGCCCCTTTTTAAAACTCTATGAAAACATGCATTCTCTGAAAATATACTCTGAAGACATCTTCTGAACACATACTCTGAAAACATACTCTGTCATGGCATAATTACATATGGTATCGTCATACCATTGACTTTCAAGTCATATCTCTGAGCCATCATTAACATACAAAAATCTCTGTTTCAAGACATAAGTTTCGGGACCATCATATCAATAAAACATTTCAAGAATAGACTCATGCAAATAACTCTTCTCTTTTAATCAAAACATAGTCATATCAAGACACCCTCTCGATAACTCTAAGACACTGTTCCAAAAGCGATGCCTTTTCCAATCACAGAAACATGCATTTTCAATTCTCTTTTCAATAAAGTCAAAATCTTTAAGTTAATACAAGAGAGGGAGTCCATAATTCATTCTCTCAAACAAAGATCAAATCTTAGTTTCATACATAAACATATACCTGTAAATCAATTTAGGGGGAAAACTATAATAACAAAGCATAATAGCATTTAAACCTTTGAAACACATAATCTATAATATAGTTTTCAAAACCCCCATAAAATACATGCATTAAAACTTAAATCATTATTTTATCAAATTTTAAGCCCATGTAGTTTTTAGGATAAACCCCACGTACCTCTATTTCGGAAAATAATGGGTGCTTCTTGTAGCCTGTGGATTGGGGATTCCGAATCTCTAATCAATTTTGAAAACCCACGGTTAAATCTTGATTTATTTGGGTTTTTAGTTTGAAACCCTTGGAAGTGTTCTTGAGAATTTTTTTAGATGAATGTGGATGTATTTTGGAGAATTGGGGACTGAATTTCGTGTTTATGGCTGAATAAGGGTGGGAAAGGACCATTTTGCCCCAAAAACGGAGTGTTTCAGTCACTTGAAACCACAAGATATGCGCCACATATGATATCTCATATATTTACATGGGCACCGCATATGCTTTCCAGTGGCCATGTGCGATTGGTTAGGCGACACATACTACTTTGAAAGGCCATAACTTCTTGCTCGGGTGTCGGATTTTTGTAAAATTGGTATCATTGGAAAGTTAACTCGAAGACTCATCATTTGACACATAGTAGGCTCTCTAATTCGACATATACAGAGAGTTATGGTAGATATAAGCTGACAGAAATTACAACGTCCACTAAAACTTAATCGATCGAAATAGTTTCAACTCGTCCTTGAGTTGAAGGACCTCTATGGTCTAAATTCATGCTCAAATGGATTCACGTACTACATAATTGATTAACATGCCAAATTGGCATAGGATTTAAGGCTCTGGGATTATCAACGCGTCAGAGTCATGGTTTTTATTCTAGCCCAAAATGTGGGGTGTTACAGAGAGGCGACAACAACAAAAAGGGTGAAACTACCTGGAAGTCATATTGAAGATAGAACAGTACATCAATAAAGGAATCCATCAGGTGTTGACTTAAATACAAGTAATGATATTCATATTTGGAACTCACGCACTAATAAGATAATCAACAATCAGCAAAACAGTTCACTTACTTGAAGAAGAACCTGGTCCTTTACTTAGCAGGTCTTAGACTGTTTGTAGTAGGTAGATTCTGTGAGTTGTAATGAGTCATTGTTCTAGTTTTAGTGGTCTATAAACTGATTTAGGAGTTGTGTCTTCAAGTTAGGGAACTCGAAGACTTGGGAACACTTATCTTGGAAAGATTTGTGTTTTTGTTGTATAGGAGTTAGAAGTTTTAATTCCTAGTTTTACTAGAAGTCTTGTAATATTGTTGATTGTTGAGGCTCAAGAGTTATAGTGAAATTGGGGTTAAATCTTGTAGAGGTACATGTCGTGGTTTTTTACACCTTTATTGAGACGGATGTTTTCCACGTAAAAACACTGTGTTCTATTTTTACTTCTGTGAACCACGTTTACTTACTTGTTCCACAGATAGGCAACCAGTAGAGTAAAATATTAAAATTATTAGGGCACGCATTGTAACAAGTGGTATTAGAGATAGGTTGTCTTAAATAAGGCTAGCACCTAAGAAAAGATCAATGATGAATTCCGCACCTCCTACTGGTCACAGTGAAGGTCAGTCCACTACTAGACCTCCACTCTTTAATGGCTCTCACTTTATCCAGTGGAAACCAAGGATAGATATGTTCATCCAAGGTGAAGACTAAGAATTATGTGATAGGATTACTGACGGTCCCACTATTCCTATGAAGTTGGTTGATGGTAAACCAGTCAAGAAAGTAAGGAGTGAATTTACTCCTGATGACTTATTGGCCTTGAAGAAAAATGCTAAGTCCAAGAACATCTTGTTCTGTGGATTAGGACCTGCTGAATACAACAGGATATCAACCTGCACTACTACTAAGAAAATTTGGGATGCACTGGTGAATGCTCATGAAGGTATCTCTCAAGTAAGAAAATTCAGGATTTCTCTTCTTTTCACTGAGTATGAGGCATTTAAAATGAAGGAAAATAAAACCTTGCATGAGATGATGACAAGGCTTACCACCTTAACAAATGAGTTGACTTCCTTAGGAAAAGTTATCTCTGAGGAGGAACAAGTTGAAAAGGTACTGAGGGTATTACCTAAATCAAAATGGAATGTTAAGGTGACTGCAATCAGGGAGGCAAATAAGGATCTTGCAGGTATGACCCTGGATGAACTAGTAGGTAACTAAAGGACTTATGAAATAGAAGTTGATGGAACCAAAGAACAAGCAACTCTTGAGAAAATCTTGGCATTGAAAGCTTCCGATAGTGATGAGGAATTTGAACTTGATAAGGAACAAGTTGCTTTCATAATTAAGAAATTCAGCAAATTCATTAAAAAGAAGAAGGGAATAGGTAGTAAGAAACGTTCCAATGAGAATCCAAATGGTTTATACAAGTGTGGCAAAATTGATCATCAGATCAGAAACTTTCCAGTCTGGGAAATAGAATGGAAGAAAGAAAGGGCTGAAAAGGAACTGAAAGAAAAGGCAAAAAGAAAGGAGAAACATGCAATGATAGCAGCCTGGAGATCTATTTCAGATGAAGATGGAGTTAATGAAACTGCATTCATGGATCTTGGAGACTCAGACTTAGAAGAATAAGATGATGTTTCTGAGGTAAGTATACTTGAACTCAAAGAAAAGCTGCAATTATTTTCAAAACCAAAACTTGTTTCCTTGATGAGTGCACTGATTGATGACTTCCAAGAATTAACTTCTGATAGGGATGAATTGTTCAACAGTCTTGCAAGTCTCAAATTTGATCTCATTGATTTAAAGGCTTTCACAGGTACAGTTGACAAGGAAAATTTCACTCTCAAGAAACATGTTGCAAAACTTGAGAATTCAAACAATGATCTTAAGTCTAAAGTTCTCAAATTAACTCTCAATAAAAATGGGAAAAAGGCTATGAGTAACTAACAAGAAAATGTTGAACTTGAGCAAGTTAAATACAAACAAGAATGCCATGATTTAACTAAAAAATGAATAAGTTGAGTCAAGAAGTTTCTAAACTAAAACTTGATCTTTAAAGAGAAAATAGGTGGACAAACTTCTCATGAATTGTTCACAAGTTGAGTGAAAGAAATTACAATGAAAAGGCAATTTTGGGATTCCACAAAAGTTTTGATGATGCTAAAGATTTATGTAATATCTGTGGAAACCTTGGACATCCCATTACTGAATGTCCAGTGGCTACTAGAAGCAGATCAAATATTCAAAACTTGGCTAACAGATTTTCTCAGACCAAAAAGAACAAAACTAGTTCTGGTAAGAGAAACAAATTGCACTACTTGTTGCCTACATAGACTAGAAGAAATTTAATTCATCCTTTCACTCATAAAACAGGACCCAAGCTTGTCTGGGTTCCTAAGTCTAATCATTGATTTCTTTTGCAGGAGAAGGTGAAAGGATGCAAAAGGTACTGGTACTTAGACAGTTCTTGCTCAAGACACATGACTGGGGATAAGAAAAAGTTCCTTTCACTTTCCAAAATAGATGGAGGAGGAGTTTCTTTTAGTGATGGAAAAAAGGGAATCATTACTAAAGTTGAAAAAATTGGCTCATTTGAGTCGAAAGAATTGGAGGATGTCTATTTTGTAGAAGGATTAAAGCATAACCTGCTGAGCATCTCACAACTGTGTGACAAAGGTAATAAAGTTATTTTTACTATTGCAGGAATCAAAGTCAAAAGGATGGACACCAAAGAGATTGTGCTCACTGCAAGGAGATACAAAAATGTATGCAAAGCTGGCATCATGGAACTACCAGGACCTGAGTTGACTTGTTTAAGTGCCATGGAAAATGATCCCCTCCTTTGGCATAGGAGACTTAGTCATGCAAGTCTGAAACAACTAAACATACTTTTCTCCAAAGACATGGTATTGGGATTACCCAATACCAAGTTCAAGGAAGAAAAGTTATGTAGTGAATGTGTAAGGGGGAAGCAGGTAAGATCTTATTTTAATTCAAAGAACCATGTTAGTACTACCAAGTGCCTTGACCTGGTTCATATGGACTTGTGTGAACCCATGAGACTTCAAAGCAGAGGTGGAAAAATGTATGTTTTTGTAATTGTTGATGATTATTCCAGGTTCAACTGGACTTTGTTTCTATCCTCTAAAGAAGATGCCTTTGATGTCTTCGAAGTTTTTATTAAGAAAATTGAAAAGAAACTAGGAACTTCATTAGTTTCCATAAGATCTGACCATGGTACAAAATTTGAGAATGTAAAGTTCTTGAAATTTTGTTCAGCAAATGGTATAGATCATAACTTCATAGCTCCTATAACACCACAACAAAATGAAGTGGTAGAAAGGAAAAATAGAACCTTGAAAGATATGTCTAGAACAATGATGCTTGCAGCAAATATTGCAAAAATACTTTGGGCTGAGGCAATAAGTATTGTGGCATATATCATAAATAGATGCATGATCAGACCTTTGTTAGAAAAGACTCCCTATGAATTACTAAAAGAAAGAAAGCCTAACATTTCTCACTTTAGAACCTTTGGTTGTAAGTGTTTCATACATAATAATGGAAAGGATAATCTGGGAAAATTTGATGCTAAAAGTGATGATGGAATCTTCTTAGGCTATTCACTTTATAGTAAGGCTTGTAGGGTTTTAAACAACAGAACTAACTGTGTTGAAGAAAGCATGCATGTGATCTTTGATGAATCCTGTGTTAAGACTAACCTGCAGGAAGGAAGTGACACTGAGGAACAAGTTACACAAACCGGTTCATCGACTGGAGCTACAAAACATGGAGGTACCTCAACAGGGGGAACTGAAGCTGAAGGCACAGTGGCAGGGGGAACTGAGCCACCAACTACCCCAGCTCAGAACATCAGCAGTGATCTTAGTATCTCTCTAGGTTTGATCCCAAAAGGATACAAGTATCAAGGATCACACCCTATTGAGAATGTTCTCACTGATCTTACCTCTGGGATCACTACAAGGTCTGGATTAAGAAGTATGTGTTCCTTCAAGGAATTCCTATCAGAGATTAAACCAAAGAAGGTAACTGAAGCATTATTTGATGTTGATTGGATCATAGCCATGCAGGAAGAATTAAATTAGTTTGAGAGAAGCAAAGTATGAAACTTAGTTCCTCTCCCAAAAATAGATCAGTAATTGGGACTAGGTGGGTGTACAGAAATAAAGTTGATGAGCGTGGAATAGTCACAAGAAACAAGGCAAGATTGGTGGTCCAATGATACAACCAAGAAGAAAGAATTCACTTTGATGAGACTTTTGCTCCTGTAGCTAGACTTGAAGCTATAAGATTACTTGTTGCCTTTGCTTCTTATATCGAGTTTATTCTCTATCAGATGGATGTGAAGAGTGAATTCCTGAATGGTATTATCAAAGAGGAGGTGTATGTCAAGCAACCTCCTGGATTTGAAAGAAAAGAGTTTCCTGATCATGTGTATCAACTGGACAAGGCCTTGTATGGGTTGAAACAAGCTCCAAGGACTTTGTATGAGAGATTGTCAAAGTTTTTACTGGAGCATGGTCATACCAGAGGTAAAATTGACAATATCCTTTTCTTGAAAACTAATGGAAAGGATTTGTTAGTTGTGCTGGTATATGTGGATGACATTATTTTTGGTTCAACCAACACGAACATGACTCATGAGTTTTCCAAACTCATGAGTTGTGAATTTGAGATGAGCATGATGGGGGAACTAACTTACTTCTTAGGATTGCAAATAAAGCAGTCAGCATCAGGGACAATGATCCATCAATGGAAGTATGCCAAAGAACTTCTCAAAAGATTCTCCATGGAAGAGGCAAAAGAGATTAGTACTCCTATTGCCACTGCCACAAAGCTTGATTTGGATGAAACAGGTCCTGATGTGGAGCAAAAAATGTATAGAGAAATGGTAGGGTCATTATTGTACCTCACAGCAAGAAGGCCTGACATTATGTTCAGTGTAGGGTTGTGTGCTAGGTTTCAAGCAAAGCCCAAAGAATCACATCTAAAATCAGTGAAAACAATCTTCAGATACTTGAAAGGAACAAGTGATCTTAGTTTATGGTATCCCAAAGGTAGTAACTTTAATTTGGTAGGATACTCTGATGCTGATTATGAGGATATTTGGTAGACAGGAAAAACACAACAGGTATGGCACACTTCTTAGGATCATGTCTGATTACCTGGTCCACAAAGAAGCAAAACTCGGTAGCTTTGTCTACTGCTAAGGCTGAATATGTTGCTTCTTGATCATGTTGTGCTCAGTTGTTGTGGATCAAACAACAACTTCTGGATTTTGGGGTAGATGTAGGTTGTGTTCTCATTTTTTGTGATAACACAAGTGCTATAAATATTGCCAAAAATCCTGTCCAACATAAGAGAACTAAGTATATTGATATTCGTCATCACTTCCTTAGAGACAATGTTGAAAAAAGACATATATCAATTATGTTTTGTTCTATAGAGAAGATATATTCACTAAGGCTTTGAGTAGAGAACACTTTGAGAAAAATAGGTTAGCCTTGGGGATGATTAAAATTGTATAAATCTCCCTCAATGATTGATTATAATAAGTTGTTCCTAAGTGATTGTTGATTAATTCAGTCTTACACATTTACTTATGTATCCTAAATCCAAGATTTTAGGGTAAATTGACTCAGCTATGTGTTGATTTTGCAGAAAGACTGGAACATCAAGGCAATACTATCCATTTTCTCCTCAGATTTCAGGTATGATTATTGCTTACCCATAGCAGCATAAAAGGAAACAGGTTATCTACTTGGCCCTTTCCGTTACACTCAAACCACCAAAAACCCAAAAGCTTCCTTCTTTTAAAAGGATTGTCAGACCTTTCCCATCAGAACTGAACTTCTAATGATCACGTTTCCTTCATCCAATACAATTCACCAACGCTTCATCTTCTCTCTTTCTTTACTTTAAATATGTTTTCTACTCTTCTCTTCATTCATCATTCACAAAACCAAAATCAAAATCACTGCTCTCCACTTCTATCACCATGGCATCCTCTTCTTCATCATCCACTGACTCCACTTCTGCTCCTTCAAAATCCATTATTTTTCATCCTGATATTACGTTACCCCCAATTATTCATCCCCAAATTTCTATCAAGCTATTCGATTTTTCAATGTTCAAGAATTTGCAAAACCCTTTTTCTTATTTTTCTTCAAAACCCTCATCTTCTGATATTCTTCTTCGCTCAAAGCATAAGAGAAAAACCATCATAGCAAAAGCTCCCCAACCATTCTCTCACACAAAATCAAATTTTACTCCAAAAACTTCTTCATCTTCAAAACCCTCCTCTAACTCCAAGGCTCCATCAACCTCCACAGCTTCCCCTGCAAAAAGAGTCGCTTCACAGTCAAAGAAATAGGCTAAGGCACCTGTTTTTTCCAACTCCTATGACTCTGACTTTTTGCCTGATGCTTATCATGTACTCTCTCCTGAGGCTGACCCTACTTTTGATGTTGATTTTGATTTTGATATGGAAACTGCTGCTAACAAAACTTCTCAGTCAACTCATGTCCTTCACTTTTAAAAACGAAAGTTGGCTAGGAGTAGAGTTGTCACTGGTTTTGGGGGACCTGATATGGATATTTTGGTCATAAAGTTGAGAGCTCAGGGGTGGTCACACTTATTTCTGAAAGGTGATCATCAAAGAAAGTTTGGAAAAAATGAAGTTTATGAGTTTTACACTAATGGGGTTGCAATTGGTGAGATGTTCTCTACCAGTGTTCATGGAAAAATGATTAACCTTTATCCTGCTGATCTGAGTCAAATTTTAAATGTTCCTACTGGGGGTTGGGGTCATTATGTGAAGGGTGCTTGACCTCTTCTTGATAATCTTCCATCAGCTTTTGATATCTCCAGAAAATTCTCTAGAAATTCTCTTCTCCTTACTCATCGTAAGGTCCTCAAGAATGAGATGTCTCCTCTCTATTAGTTTTATTTTGATGTGGTTCACAAAATGATTCTTCCTAGATAGGAAAGAAGAATAGTTGCCAATTTCCTTGATCTCACCTTGATGGAACTGTTAGATTCTCAAATTCCAATAGACCTTCCCAGACTCATCATCAAGTACATGCAAAGGGTCTTAATCCAAGATGCAAATGGTCATGCTTTGCAATATAAGTTCTGGTTTGCACCTGTTTTTGAGGATTTTCATGTCCCTGTCAAAGTGTGGTCACTCCAGACCACAAGGGATGTTATTGGATCTGTGAACTATGCTATGTTACATGTTGCTATGAGGAGTGCTGACAATCCCATGCAAAGGTTGAGGAATTCTCTTTCTGCCAAGAAGGGTGAAGTAGAAGTGGCACAAGCTGCATTAGAGGCTTCCCAAGCTGCTCATGAGGAAGAGAAACAGGTCCTTCAAGCTCAAATTGCTTCCCTCACAGCTACCTTAGAAAAGAAAAGAGCCGACAATGCTAATATTATTAGGAAGCTAACCTCCCTTATTCCCTCCTCCCCATCTACTTAATCCTCCTCTTAGTGACTTTAGCCTATTTTCCTTGATGATTCCTAGTCCCTAATGGTTCTCTTTTTGCTACTACTGAGTTATGATAATTGTATCTGCTTTTGTGAATGAAATGGACCTTGTTGCTTAATATGTTCTACTTCTGTTTAAATTAATGCATAGTTGTTCTCTTGCTCTGACTCTTGCTTGTTTTAGTGATAGCCCCAGTGGCCTTGAATTATTTAACTGTTTTTCATTGATTGGACCAGCTTTTCGATGATGTCAAAAGGGGGAAAAATAGATTATACAATGCTTAACTCAATTGACTAACCTGTGTCCTATTTCATTCTGTGATCTTCTATTTATAGTCCTTTACTGAGTATTGTCACACCCTTTTTTTCACTCCCAAAAGAATTATATTTATTTTAAGGTTCGAAAGGGTTTTATTATTAAGTGACAAAAGAAGAAGATTTGTTTCGAAAAGGACTTTTATATTCAAAACTCAGAGTCGCCACTTGGCATAAATCGGGTGTGCCAAGTCACCTTTGGAAATCCTTTTTCAAAATGGTTTTAACTCTAAAACTGATCTGTGAACAGAGATTCCGGCCAAGGAATTCTGTTGACCGAGGGGAAGGTGTTAGGCATTCCTCGATCCCGTGGTTCAACCACGGTCGTTTGGTGGAGCATATCGGCTAATTTGACACTACAATTGTATAAACCACATAAAACACGCAAAAACAATCAATCAAAACAAAATAAATCCAAAATCATAATGTCCAGTCCAATTTATACAGTCCAAAATAGAAAAATGCAAAAAATAAATCCTATCTAACCCACACTAGTACTAAGCTATGCTCCGATGCTTTACTCCATTTGATGTTTTAGGCCTTGACCGTGCGCCGTCTTCAAGTACAACTTTCTCGGGGCATTACCCGGATAAAGTAATACAAATACCTCGGGGCATTCCCTGATCAAATGAGTACATTTTTTTCAATTGCGATACAACAAATCCATTTAGCACATATCTCAAACATTTCACCAATTTCACAATCCCTAAGTTTGTCTACCCCTATCACTTTCCTAACGATTCACGGCCTAAAACATAATACTATCGAACTTAACAAATTCGATGTTTATTCCGAATCAAGCAATCATCACTAAACCAACATAAATCAATATTCACTTTTAACAATTTTTGATCTTTTCCCCAAAATTCAACTTAACTCCAAATCAACTACGTGATTAACATACTTCACCCCAGAATTAACAATAAAAATAACGACGAGTAAAATCACCTTAACCAAATTCAACCAAAAATCATACCAATCAAAAATATTCACGAAAAGAGAGGTAAGAGATAGAATTGGACCTCAATCGCTCATTTTATTTCTAACAATGGATCGGAGCTCACAAACCAACGAGCCTCGACCAACCTCAATCCGAATCAACCCAGCCTCGGTATTTCACCATTTTTTCCAAACCAGTACCAGAATCACAAACGGGGAAAGCCCGTACCCATTTTTTGCATCGTTTTCTGGTGGGTCTTGCCGAAGAAACAGAACGAGGGTCGAGTCTTGAACTGGAATCACGTTTTTGGTTTCGCCGGAGCTCCGGTGAGCTCGGCAGTCCCAAATATCGGAGAATTCAAACCGGATTCACGGTAACAGTGGATTTCCGATCAATCTTTGGTGGATTTCCCCCTTTTTCCCCAATTCCTTCTCTGCAATTCACTTCTCTCTGTCCCCGATGAACTCTCCTCTTCTCACTATTTCTCTCTCTCTCTCGATCTCTCACTCTCTTCTCACCATCTCTCTGAGTTTAGTGATGTGTGTGTGCATTTTTTTATGGAGAAGATAAGTGTGTTTGTGTATCGTCTGTGGGAGTGTGTTATTGTGAGTGAGAATCGTCCATGAGGGTGTATTGTATTTTTCGTGTTAATGGTGGTTTCTGTGTGTATACTAAGAAGAAGAAAAGGAAAGGAAGAAAAAAGGGAATCCCCCCCTCCCTGTGTATATAATTCTATGTATATATATGATGATTCCCCTCATTTTGTTAGTGGTGGGCCTCGTGTGTGAATTCTAAGAGAGTGAAAATAAAAAAAATGGAGTATGTATATGATGGGTGAGGTGGGTGAGTTGGTTAGGATAAGGTTTGTTAGGATAAGGGAATGGGATTTAATTTGTTAGGGATTTATGGAATTTTATTTTTTTGTATTTTTCTGGGGTATAATCACATGGGTGAGGGTATACGATAAAATGAACTAAAAATAAATAAAAAATCTAATTCAGGAGGGAAAAAATTAGGTGTCTACATCATGCCCCCTTTGAATGTAAACACGAAGTGTTTTCAGACAAAGAAGTAGACAATGAGACAGAATTTTGTCCCGATCATTATTCAAAAAGAAACAGAAGGAAGAAGAGCAGTTGGGTCTTGACTTAGGACACTCCTACCTACCCAAGTTATGAGGGAATCAAGTGATAAGTATCTCAAAGGATTGGAAGGAGATGGACTATACCGAGTTGGTGAGTCGAGCGAGGTTCCATCGAGGTTCCGGTCCGCGGCTCTGTTATTACATCAGAAATGAAAATTACAAGTTAAAAATAAATAAAATTACAAAAATCCTATCTATGCAGCTTTTTTTTTTGGACTCTTGACTTGAGTTTCATCACCCTATTCTTCAGGCGGGCTCCTGACTTGCAATTTCTTCAAATTGTTGTTTGGCTTTCAATTTCTTCAACTTGTTGTTTGACTTTCAATCTCTTAACCTTGTTACTTGACTTTCAATTTCATCACCCTGTTCTTCAGGCGGGTTCCTGACTTGCCATTTTTCAACTGTTGACTTTTAATTTTCTTTCTCTTGTTGCTTGCTTTTCAACTGCTTCACCTTGTTGCTTGACTTTCCATACATTCGCCCTGTTCTTCAGGCGGGCTCTTGAAATCACATCAAAACTAAAAAGAAAATTATCCCATACAAAGAAATGCATCTTCTATGAGTTAATTGGAATGATTCGACTAAAAGGTATATCTTCTAGGGATCAAGGGGAATGACTCGACTAAAAGGTACGTCTTATAGGAATCAAAGGGAATGACTCGACTAAAAGGTACGTCTTCTAGGGGTCAAGGGGATTGACTCGACTAAAAGGTACGTCTTCTAGGGGTCAAGGGAGATGACTCGACTAAAAGGTACGTCTTATAGGAATTAAAGGGGAATGACTCGACTAAAAGGTACGTCTTATAGGAATCAAAGGAGATGACTCGACTAAAAGGTATGTCTTATAGGAATCAAGAGGAATGAATCGACTAAAAGGTAAAGGGAATGACTCGACTAAAAGGTACGTCTTCTAGGGGTTAAGGGTAATGACTCGACTAAAAGGTACGTCTTCTAGGGGTCAAGGGGAATGACTCGACTAAAAGGTATGTCTTCTAGGGGTCAAGGGAATGACTCGAATAAAAGGTACGTCTTCTAGGGGTCAAGGGGAATGACTCAACTAAAAGGTACGTCATCTAGGGGTCAAGGGGAATGACTCGACTAAAAGGTACGTCTTATAGGAATCAAAGGGGATGACTCGACTAAAAGGTACATCTTATAGGGGTCAAGGTTCAATTTAAGATGTGTATCACCTAACAAATGAAAACTGAAATCCTTGGACAAGTGTGTCTCCGAGGGATATTGGATGTGAATTTTACCATGACTTGATTATCAAACCTGTGCAACAACATTGCTTCCTGCATTTGTAAAAGTGAGGCATTGCAGCCCTTGATGTTTTATGCTTTGAAGTCCTTGATTTGAAGGTAATATATTTCCTATTTCATCAAAGAAAACTTATGAGTTTAAAAACACGGTGGTTGGCTTGCGGCTTTAGCTTTCGCGGCGATCGTTCTTTCCCTCATCACATTTAACCTTGCTTCCAACCATTAGTATATATCATTGACTTTCTGAATCATTGACCCGAACTCAGATTATTAAGAGTGACTAAAACAAACACAATATCTCTGCTTTGCCATGCTTCTCAGATAGACCCTTTGAACCTTGATATTTTCATGAATTCCCTGACTTCTCTATTGACAAAACTTTTTGCATGTCCTTTTTTGGCTCACAATCAAGTCTCTTTCACGTTCTAGATTTTGTCTTGCTTTGTGCAATTAAAGAAGCTGGCAGCCAGTTTTGAAATCTTTTCTCACTTGTTTTGACACGGACTTGACTCAAAGACAAGAAACGAAAAAAACAATGACAATTTTTGTTTGGATAACTGACTCAGGACAGATAAAATAAAAATAAAGATAAGAAAGAAAATACAATGAATGTCCCCTTTTGAAACAAAGAATTCATCTAAAAATGACAGTCAACACTAATGATTATGCCATGCATTTTGGATTAAGCTGCCTGATCTTTCCATCCAAACTTTCTACCAATTGTTGAGTTAATGGCCTTGAAACTGAGTTTCTTCCTTAGGTCAATTACATTTAAGACCCCATTCGTCTAGTGGGCCCTTGAAGGGTTTTCGCCAACAAGCTTCTTTCTTTCTCTCATCTCACCATTATCTCATGGTGTTCGTGAGGGTTTTTCACCAATGAGATTCTCTTATTTTCATCTATCCCAACTCACAGTAGTCTTACGGTGCCCGTATGAATTTTTCACAGATAAGACTCTCTCATTTTTATTTCTCTCAACTTACCATCGTCTTACGGTGCCCGCGAGGGTTTTCACCAATAAGACTCTCTCATTTTTATTTCTCTCCTGATTTCTTATGCTGAGAAAGACAAGTAGTTACCAAATCCATCATCATATCCCTTGCATGCTTAGCCTTAATATCCTCAAAGATTAATATGAAGGTTTTTCTTTGGTTGTAACTTGGCTTTTGGATAGGGTTAGAAAGAAAGGATGGCATGGGGCCCAAATGACACTTGCAGTGGGGTAGGACTTACAACTTTTGGAATCGACTCAAACAATGAGGATTAACTCATGTCCCAGTTTCTTTTGACTGGGCAATTCTAAACTGTTTATTTGGTTGGACCGAGCCCTTAGTAGGGCAGCCTACGTATCTCACCCTCGAAAGAGGAGAATCAGGTCATGCGTAGTTCTGGCAGCTTATTTTTTTTTGTTTGATTTTGACTTGTTCTTTTTTTTTACTCTTTTTTTCTTTGTGATTTTTCTGACTCTAATTTCTTGTCACTCTTTTCTTCCTTCGTGGACACATTTTTCTCTCTTTCCCTTCTTTTTTTTTTGAAACTTTCTGACTCTATTCTCTTGCTCGATACTTTTCTTTTGAGCTTTGCTGGCATTATCTTGATTCCAAAACAGAGGTATGAAAGAAAATAACACTAAGGCTCAAATGGGGTAAACAAAGGATGGCACAATGTTTGGATAGCAGAATAAAATGTCTTCGTCATATCAATCTTTAAAAATACTAGTAAATAGCATGCAATGTGAAAGTGCATGATCAACATCACTTATGACATGTTTTACAACACTGACTTGCCCCGAGCATGTGTGTCACCTCTTTTTCTGTACTTTTCAAACATACAACTCCACATTTGTTGTACATCCTTCACTTTGAATGACTTATGCTTTCGTGGTGGTGATTTTTTTTCTGTTCCTCTTGATAGGATCACGTAGACACTGTTTGACCTAATTGAGACATGTCTTTCAATTGATGACCAAGTTATTCTCACGATTCTCACAATAATAGCCTTAATTTTTAAAGAAGGCTTCAACTTGATCACCAAATGTCCCAGCACTCTATCTATTTTCTCAGATGCTCTCTTTTTCTAACTTTAAACCTCTGATTCAATGTTCATGCTTAAACTGAATTTTAAGATCTAGCTGTAAATTTCACTAGCATGTCATGTCACTAGAGTCAACATAAAATGTACTATGTAAAGAAAACAAGCAAACAACACATATTTAAAACACAAAGAAAATGGGACACTTCATTTAATAAAAATGAAAGATAGAAGGGTTTGAACATAACGACAAAGGGACGAAACAAGATAGATCCCGAACTACAACCCTGAAATAATTCGGATAACAGAAAATAAAACAAAACAAACTACCAAACCTCTTCCTAGTAGGGAGAGGTGACTTCTCAATTGCTCAGCCTGACATCTTAGCCACTGGTTTGCATATCAGCATGACTAGAGCTTTCCTCACTTTCAATGTTCTACACCATGATTGATTTATCTTGAATCATTTTTTCAATTTCTCTTTTCAAAGCACGACAATCTTCAATACTGTGACCCTGAACATCAGAATGATATGCACATCGTACATTAGCATCAAAACTTCTTGAATGTGGGTCAGGAGTATACCCAAGGAGAGGAGTGATCATGCCCTGCTATACCAATCTCTGGAATAAACTGGCATAGGATTCCCCAATAAGAGTGAAATCATCTTTTTTCTTCCTTCTCTTTGCGAACTCTGGCCTCGGATGAAACTTGGATTTAGAGGTTCCTTGGTAAATTTGTGGGGGTCGAGGAAGATGTTGAGGGACAGGTGCGCTCCATTGTGGATAAGAAGATGGATGAGCATACAATTGTGCATTGTTCAAAGGATATTGAGGAAGTGGAATGGGATTTCTTTGATTTTGGGGAAAGAAACCTTGTTGCAAGTGGTTATGTGGATCTAATATGTAAGCTCGGATTGAAGATGATAGTATTGGTGGGTTGGACATCTCAAACTCTTCTTTGGCCCTAGCATATGGGTGTCAAACGGGTCGGGCCGGGCCAAACAGTAAAAAATTAAAACCCACCCTAACCCGGCCCACTTAACCCAACCCAGTCAAATCCACCAAAACCCGGTCAAACCCGGTTAAAAACCGGTCAAACCCGTTTAAAAAATAAATAAAAATTCCAATATACACTATATACACTCCAATATACAATATATAACAATTACACATATATACGTACCATTCAATACATAATTATATATGACTATACGTACTACTTTAAATAAAACATATACTATAATAGTATAATATATATATATATACACTACAATATATATATATATATATATATATATTTATATACTAATTTATAAAACATATACACATGTATACGTTAAATATATACTACTTTAGAAGATATATACACATATATATGCACCATTCAATATATATGTACTACTTTAAATAAAATATATACTACAATATACATATATATATATACAACAATATGTATATATATATAGTTACATACTAATTTATAAAACATATACACTTGTATACGTTAAAGATATACGTCTATAGAAGATATATACACATATATACGCACCATTCAATATATATGTACTACTTTAAATAAAGTATATACTACAATATATATATATATATATATATATATATATACTTACATACTAATTTATAAAACATATACACTTGTATACGTTAAATGTATACTACTTTAGAAGATATATACACATATATACGCACCATTCAATATATATGAACTACTTTAAATAAAATATATACTACAATATACATACATATATATATATATAGTTACATACTAATTTATAGAACATATACACATGTATACGTTAAAGATATACGTCTATAGAAGATATATACACATATATACGCACCATTCAATAATATGTACTACTTTAAATAAAGTATATACTACAATATATATATATATATATATACTACTATTTATATATATATATACTTATATACTAATTTATCAAACATATACACTTGTATAAGTTAAAGATATAAGTCTATAGAAGATATAAACACATATATACGCACCATTCAATATATATGTACTACTTTAAATAAAGTATATACAACAATATATATATATATATATATATGTATATGTATATATATATGTATATGTATATGTATATATATATATGTATATGTATATATATGTGTGTGATAGTTAATTAATAATATATTAAAAGTAAGTTTTTAATTTAAACTAGAAATTCATTTTAAATCAATATATAGGTACTACTTTAAATAAAATATATACTACAATATATATGTATATACTATGTATGTATATATATATATATGGTTATAGTTATATACTAATTTATAAAACATATACACTTTTATACGTTAAATATATACGTCTATAGAATATATATACACATATATACGCACCATTCAATATGTATGTACTACTTTAAATAAAATATATACTACAATATACATATATATGTATTACAATGTATAGATGGTTATATTATACTAATTTATAAAACATATACACTTGTATACGTTAAATATATACATCTATATAAGGTATATACACATATATACGCACCAATCAATGTATATGTACTACTTAAAATAAAATATATACTACAATATACATGGATTACAATACATAGATAGTTATATTATACTAATTTATTAAACATATACACTTGTATACGTTAAATATATACAGCTATTTAAGATATATACACATATATACGCACCATTCAATATATATGTCATACGTTAAATAAAATATATACTACAATATACATATATATATATACTACAATATGTATATATATATAGTTATATACTAATTTGTAAAACATATACACTTGAATACATTAAATATATACATCTGTAGAAGATATATACACATATATACACACCATTCAAAATATATGTACTACTTCAAATAAAATATATACTACAATATACATATATATATATACTACAATATGTATATATATATATAGTTATATACTAATTTGTAAAACATATACACTTGTATACGTTAAATATATACGTCTAGAGAAGATATATACACATATATACACAACATTCAATATATATGTACTACTTTAAATAAAATATATACTACAATATACATATATATATACTACAATATGTATATATATATAGTTATATACTAATTTGTAAAACATATACACTTGTATACATTAAATATATACATTTGTAGAAGATATATACACATATATACACACCATTCAATATATATGTATTATTTTAAATAAAATATATACTACAATATACATATATATATATACTACAATATGTATATATATATATAGTTATATACTAATTTGTAAAACATATACACTTGTATATGTTAAATATATACGTCTATAGAAGATATATACACATATATACACTTCTATAGAAGATATCCAATTTATAAAACATATACACATGTATACGTTAAATATACACTTCTATAGAAGATATATACACGTGTATACGCACCATTCAATGTATATATACTACTACTTATAAAATATACTACATTATATATACATTACAATACATATAGATATACTTATATACTAATTTATAAAACATATACACATGTATACGTTAAATATACACTTCTATTGAAGATATATGCACAAATATACAAAACATATGCTACTTAATATAATAAATTAATAATATTTGGTAGTAAATTAATAATATATTAGAAGTAAGTTTTTAATTTAAAGTAGAAAACTAGAAATTCAATTTAAAATTTTAAATCGTTAAATGAAAAAATATAAAAAGCAAGGACTAAGGAGTGAATGAATTTGGGGAATTTTATTGATTGCAAAATGATCCAAAATTTATAATTTACATGAATGAAAAATCTATAAATTATGCATCATTTTTTCCAACTCATTCATGTTAATATTAATGGGAACTTGCATAGGATAGTCGAAGTCAACGGGGGCAAAACCATGCATTGGACTTGATTTTGCTGAGTTCTCCCGTGAAGTCATAATTTCTTCAAGTTTCAGCTCGTCGCTCGGCTCCAGTTCCATTCCTTGGTTTCTTCTTTCCGCTCTAATCCAATCTCTGAGGCAAACTAGAACATTCATTGCATTGCTTCCCAATGAGTGTCGGTTGTCTCCAAGCTGCTGTCGTCCCTGACTAAAGGTGCTCTCTGATGCAACGGTTGACATTGGAACATTCAAGATATCTCTAGCTAATCTTGAAAGCACAAGATATTGTATTTTATTACTCCTCCACCAATCCAACATGTTGATCCGTCGTCTGAGATCCTCTGGTGCCGTCCGAAGATAATATTTCAGCTCTTCCCGATAAGTTGATGTGTAAGTTCTCTCATCAACATGCTCCAACAATTTAAATCATAAAACGAATTAGAAAAAATACTATGTGCCGGCCTTTTAGAAGATGATGGCTCCTCAGGAGGATGAGGAGCGACAATTGGAGTGATATTTGTAGGTACAGCTAAATCAAATAAATCAGCATAGTGATTATATAATTTTTCTATGTAATCCTTTGCATCAGCCGTAGCCGTCCACAAATCAGGTTGTACTTATTCAGAATCATGGTTAGTATATATTTCTAAGTTAGTATAAATAAGAGTACTAAAGTGACACATATTATTATATTTCATGCACGGATTTAGCATAGCACCAACCAAGTAAATAGGAGGAATCGAAAAAAAATATTTTTTAAATTTCGTAAACATAGCGCCAACAGCTTCTTTATAACCTTCTTTATTTTTATATTCTTTGAGCAAACCAGAAATATTGGCTATTTATGCCAAAATATTACAAACAGTAGGATAATAAGCACCGGAAAATTCAACCGTAGCTACATAAATTTTTTCTAAAAACTTAACAAGATCATTAATTACAACCCAATCAGAATTATGTAGCATGCAATCAACAGAATCAGCAAATGAACCGCAATGTTGGTTAAAAGCTAGTGTAATAGGAATTCTATATTTATAACAAGTTTTTAAAAATTCATACGTAGAATTCCATCTAGTATCAATTTCCTCAGGCATCAAAATCGGTGTAAGTCCATTTTCTTGACATTTAACTTTAAATTCTCTAATTCTCGATCTACGATTATTTCCTTGAATAAAACCAACAGCAAGGCAAATTTTTTCAATAAAAAACTCAAAAAACTCAAGACCATCTTTTACAATTAAATTATATATATGACATGCACACTTAATATGAAAAATTTCAGGCAAGGGCGGAGATAGCGTAGATTTTAATTTTTTTATAGCAGTGTTGTTGTTAGAAGCATTATCAAAAGCAATACATAAAATTTTATTTTCGATACCATAATATCCGACAATTTTAACAATAGAATCAACAATAAATTGTCCAGTATGTTTACGATCTTCATTATATAAAAAAGCAAGAATACATTTTTGCATCACGAAATTACTATCCATCCAATGACAAGTAACGGTTAAATAATCATTTTTATTTACAGCACGACCAAGATCAGAAGTTAGGGACAATCTACATTGAATATTTTTTAACAATGTTGATAAATAAAAATAATATTGTGAATGAAG
This sequence comes from Capsicum pubescens, assembly GCA_030864215.1. Classification (NCBI taxonomy): domain Eukaryota; kingdom Viridiplantae; phylum Streptophyta; class Magnoliopsida; order Solanales; family Solanaceae; genus Capsicum; species Capsicum pubescens. The sequence continues at coordinate 22,059,906 of CM061546.1, read as the reverse complement.
TCTAAAAATATCAGACCGACAAGTAGTTCTAGGAATACCGTTAAACATAGGATTATAAATTGCTTGTATATAACGAATAAAGGCATCAGAAGAAGGAAAATTAAAAGGCAAACAACCCACAACTACCATTTTAGCTATTTCTTCCCGGTCCCTCAATTTATTATACTTCTTCGCTACGTGACCGGTTGCTGGGTCCATTCTAGTTTGCGTTGGCCCACCAACATCCCCACCACCTTGTGCAATATTTAACTCTCTTTTGTGATCTTCAGCTACATGTCTCATTAACGTACCCGTACCCCCTTGCTTGCCTTCACTTCTATGCTTATATATTTGTTGACAATTATTGCATTGCACCTCAATATCTGATATACGTTCAAAAAATTGCCATGCAATACTAGTTCTTTTACGAAGTCTTGGGGCACTGAGAGGACGGGGAGGGAGATTAACCGATTCAGATCTAACGTTAGCATCTCCTACTGCGAGTGTCTCAGCAATATTTTCATTATCTTCGTCTAAATTAACCGCATCTACTTCATTTTCTTCTTCTATACCGTAATTTTCCTGAGCTTCTACATAATCCATATCGTGAGCACCTACGCCTATTTCTTTCTCAAAAGGTGTACCAAGCGGTACCGGAAGCGAAGACACACGGGTATATCTACTACTTGAACTACCTCTACCGCTAGTAATCGCTTTTTACTACCACTACCGCTTCCTGGACAAAAAATTTTAACACCTTTAGTAGCGAGGTTTCTTAATTTATCCATAATATAAATTAAATTAAACTAAAAATATTCAAAATACACAAATATAATAAAATTAAATATTAAATAATTAATACAATAAATAAAAATTAAACGTAAGAGATGGAATGACAATACCAAATTTTGGAAGTATTCGAAGATTGCGACTTTAGAAACTTCCGCTCGTACTTTGTAAACGGAAAATTAAAAAATTAAAGTGAACACTTTAAGAAATTAAATATATTGAATATTTGAGAATTGAGAATTGAGATTTGAGAGAGAATGAGATTTGAAAGAGTGAAAAATTGTATGAAAAATGATTTGAAGTTGTAGGGTATTTATAGATTTTTTTTTGGGATTAAAAAATATTTTTTAAAGTTAATTTTTTTTTTTAATAAATGGGCCCAAACTAGCCATTTGGACCCAAAAACGGCTATATAACCATTGGGCCAACGGCTAGTTTGGCCCAAAATCCTATTTTTTTTTATTTTTTTTTTTAAAAAAAGGTATCCGGACCGGGCCGGTTAACCGGCGGGCCTGGACCGGGCTTGGTCCGGGACGGATTAGCCGAGCCCATTTTAAAAAAATAACCGGCCTAGGACCCGGAACCCTAAAGCCCTAGGGCTTACCGGGCCGGGTTAGTTACGAGGGCCGGGTCGGGCCGACCCACTTGACACCCATACCCTAGCATGACAATAGGTGCGTTTTCCTTTTTCTTTCCTTCAGTTTCCCTTGGTTGATTGCAATGTCGTCCCAAATGTTTCACAAAATCCTTCTGTCCATCAGGCTCCCCAAATTTTGATGTCTCAAAGCTGGGAGGAAGGTTAACACTTGAAGACATGCCCCAGTTTTTATATGAAACATCTTCATAGCCCATAAGTCCAGGGGAATTTTTCATATCATTTTCTACACTCTTAACTTTCCCAACCACTTTCTCTAGCTCTTCTAGCATGCTAGGCTTCTTAGTAAGAAATTTTGGCGGTCCACTTAATTTAACGGTAGGCTCAAGAGTATAACAATGTGTCATGACCCGAGCCTAGGCCCTAGCCGTGACGAGCATCCCGAACCATGAAGGCCCGGAACACCCATTCTCTATCTGGTTATCATGCACAACATTCATAATCATAATAAAATGCGGAATTGAAACTGAGTACGGAAAACATGGTCAAGTTCTGCAACATTTCTGAATAATATTATCTGACATCAGTCTGCGAAATCTCTACTAAGAACATAAACATCTGTCTGAAAAGAAACTGGGACAAGGCCCCCAGTAAACCAAAAACATAATAAATAAGATAATTTCTGACATAATTAGGCCTTCCGAATAATAGAAGGCTCACCACTGTGAGATCAAGTCTACAAATCCGAGAATGTCTACTGAGTAGCTGGACCCCTAGACTGTGCCTCAGAACCTGGAAGGAGGGGGGGTCAGCACAAAAGTACTGGCACGCGAAGCAATCCAAAAAAAATAGTATAATGGAACATACATATATATATATATATTAAGGGAAAGCAATTTTTCATCAAGACATCATGTATAAAACTGTTTCTGAAAAATACATGGGCACTTTCTGAAAACATGCAACCTGTCTGTTCATTTCAAATCATAATCTGTGTTTTACTACTGAGTTAGGTGGTATTCCCCTACAAGTCTGAATATTCCACGGGTTGTATGGAATCCGCCATTGACTCGGCGGGGAAGCCCCCAACCCAAGTGTGCCGCAAGGGTTGGAGTGTCTGAGTCTGATACGCCATAGGACATTTAAGTCAGCGCATAATAATATACCCGGGTCGGCAAACCACGGTTTTAGGCAAAGAGTTGTCTGAAACTCCTGCCTTCTTCAGGGAACCACCTAAGCTCTCTTTATGCCCTATTTTAGCCTTTTCTGAACATGTATCATTCTGAAATTTCTAAATCATGAGAGTCTGATAAAAATCTGATTTCTAAACTAGTCTGTGTCTGTTATGGCATTTGTCTGAGTTGGTATCGTCATACCAAGACTTGCAAGTCCTATTTCTGAGCCATAATGTATTAAGCAAGAGCTTTCATTCAAAACATAGTTTAGACCACCAAAACATGTAATTTGCATTAAAGATGTCATGTTCTGAAACTCAAGTCAAATCCATGCAAAACTTTCATCAAACATATGGTGGTCATGTGCATTTTTGGCAAAACCATGCATTCTTTCATTACATGCATATTCAACATTCACAACCCTCTCTTTCGTGTTCGAAACATTGTATATTACGTGAAACATGGAAAAATTTACATTAAGAGAGAGGTTTCATGAAAATCATGCTCTAAATTCATATTTCAGGACAAACGCATATATATATATATACATATAACTTTCAAATCACTTTGGGGGAAAGCCAAAAGGCCAAAACAATATCATTAAAGCTTCTGAAACATGAGTAAGTACATGAATTCGAAAACCCAATTATTAAAACATGATTTCTATGCCCATGAGATTTTAGGAAAACCCCGCGTACCTTATTCTCCACGAATTTTTGGTGTCTATCGAAGCCTACGTCGAGAGGATTCCGAATCTGTAATTTGTTTCACGAAGAAGTTTTGGAATGATCGGTCCTTCAAGCTTATTTTCTCAAACCCTAGTTGCTCCTTCTCTTAAGTTCTTGAAGGATTAGATTTTTGGGATTTTATAGGAGGCTTCAATGTTGTTAATAGGCCCAAATCCGTTTAGGAGTGGGTAAGGACGATTTTGGGTTTTGTAAGGACTAACTTGCACTTAAAGTAACTCAAAACGGAGTGTTTTCGTCACCTGAAACCATAACTATGTGCCTCCCTTTGCATTGCCTAAATTTACATAGGCGCCGCCCTATGCATCGCCTATATTTGCATAGGCGCCGCCCTATGCATCGCCTATATGTGCATAGGCGACACATTCAACTTTGAAAGGCCATAACTTCTTCACCGGGTGTCCGTTTTAGGCGAATTTGGTATCGTTGGAAAGCTTATTCAATTATATACAATTTGGTATATAGTAGGCCACCCAGTTCATCATATACAATGAGTTATGGTCAATAGAATTTGACACAAATTACAACGTCCACTAAAACTTAATCGGTCGAAATAGTTTTAACTCGTCCTTGAGTTGAAGGAATTCTATGGTCTAAATTCATGCTCAAATGGATTCACATACTACAAACTTGATTAACATTCCAAATTGTCATAGGATTTAAGGCTCGGGGATTATCAACGCATCAGAGTCATATATTTTATTCTAGCCCGAAATGCGGGGCGTTACACAATGATCATCAAGAGTATTGAACGTGGATTCACTAGTAGACTGGGGAAGCACAATCGTTGGATTGATAGCCTAAGTGGAAGTCTTATTAGAAGGTTGAACAACAAAAGCACAAACGGTATGGGGTGTTGTGAATGTGGTAGACTTATACTGAGGAGCTAAAGAAAGAGTGGTGGACGTATTGACGTGCATTTGATGTGGAATGGCTTCTGAGGCATGCTGTGGTGCATCAACAACAGTAGGAAACTGAATTTGTGATTTTGGTGGAAGACTCAAGGTATTTACAGGGTCAAAAGTGGGAAACGGAGGTGGAGGCAGCCCACTGGCCCAAGCTCGATACATTTCCATCATTTGTTGTCTTAGTCTCAACTTTTCTTCCTTTAAACTCTCATTTTCATGACTCTTTGTTTGATCCATGAGACCACTCTCTATATCCTTGTTGGACACAGCTAAACCTTCTTCAGATTTGGTGTGATGTGGAAGACCAGCCAAAATGCCACAAACCAACCACCTTAAACTGACTCAACAAAAAAAAACAAATATGTTAGTATTCAACATTTTCTCAAAATCTTTTTTGATTTTTTTTTGGAAAAACATCACCGAACCCAAGAAGGCCGCCTACGTATCTCACTCTCGAGATAGGAGAATCAGGTGTGCGTAGTTCGTGAAGTCTCGCCAAAATGGCCGACTAAACTCTTTTTCCTTTTTCTTGAAACTTTTATAAAAAGAAAAGAAAATAACAAATTGTAAAAAGAATTGACGAAAATCTTTTTGCATTTTTCAGGTTTAAACTCCCTATAAAAAATGAAACCTATGATTACTAAAGAAAAATCTTTTTTAGGTTTTCGATTCTGAATTTCATACAAAAATGAAATTTGAAACTACTAAAGAAATGTCTTTTTTATAGTTTTCTTTTAATGACATATATGAAACACCTACCCTAAATGAAGAGTGAAGAAAATATTTTTTGAATTTTTTGAAATAAGATCCCCGAACCAACAATAGGCTGCCTACGTATCTCACTCCCGAAAGAGGAGAATCAGGGGTGCGTAGTTCGTCCAGATTGGACAATTAAGGATTAAATGACAAACTAAACCCAGAATTGAGAGACACGACTAAAGATAGACTAATAAAATCTTTTTTGGGTTTTTAATTAGAAACTAACACCAACAACTATTAAAGAAAAAATCTTTTTGATATTTTCATTATATAAAAATGTACAAAGCTCCTATTGAAAGGAAAAAAAAAAATTTGGAGTTTTCGAATTGTGAATACTTACTAAAGAAATAAAAGAAAAATCTTTTTAACATTTTTTATTTTTGGAAAAGGAGTGCAAAAAGTAAAAAAAAAAACACATTTTTTTTCCAATAATTTCTTGCCTACACACTTTGCTTCTAACTCAAGCTTTTGCCCAAATCAGTCTGTCAAATGACCTTGTTACCCTCAAAGATGCAACATTTAGCACGTAGGGATGCTTTAGAGGTGAGTCTCCTACAAAGGGTCATGGGGGTCCTGCTAGATCTCAATATGATGCAAATAAGCATGACCTAAAGGCTGACGTACGCTGGGGTTTACTAACAAGGCTGTTCAGTGGAGCGTATGGTCGATAGTGGCTACGCTAGCTTTCCACCCACTCCATACCAGCCGACGGCTCCCCCTCCTAAAAATAAGGGTGACTCAACTATAGGTCGTGTACACAACGTGTACTACAGAACTTGTTGCAGAAAGAATTGACTCGGGTTATGCAAATGATGCCATATATAAAGCGGTAACACATAAGAGAAAAACTGTAATCACGTAGCACGTAGGCACTCAACAACGATAAACAAATACAAAAAATAACACAAACAATGTCTATACACTCACAATATCAAAACTAAGCCGATATAACTCCAAAAATAAGCTCGAATTCTGAAAAGTTCCCCAGCAGAGTCGCCAGAGATGACACCCTTTTTTTTCACTCCCAAAAGAATTATATTTATTTTAAGGTTCGAAAGGATTTTATTATTAAGTGACAAAAGAAGAAGATTTGTTTCGAAAAGGACTTTTATATTCAAAACTCTGAGTCACCACTTGGCATAAATCGAGTGTGCCAAGTCACCTTTGGAAATTCTTTTTCAAAATGGTTTTGACTCTAAACCAGATCCGCGAACAGAGATTCCAGCCAAGGAATTCTGTTGACTGAGGGGAAGGTGTTAGGCATCCCTCGATCCCGTGGTTCAACCACGGTCGTTTGGTGGAGCGTATCGGCTAATTTGACACTACCAATGTATAAACCACATAAAACACGCAAAAACAATCAATCAAAACAAAACAAATCCAAAATCATAATGTCCAGTCCAATTTATACAGTCCAAAATAGAAAAATGTAAAAAATAAATCCTATCTAACCTACACTAGTACTAAGCTATGCTCCAATGATTTACTTTATTCGATGTTTCGGTCCTTGACCGTGCGCCGTCTTCAAGTACAACTTTCTCGAGGCATTCTCCGGATAAAGCAATACAGATACCTTGGGGAATTCCCCGATCAAATGAGTACATTTTTTTCAATTGCGATACAACAAATCCATTCAGCACACATCTCAAACATTTCACCAATTTCACAATCCCTAAGTTTACCTACCCCTATCGTTTGCCTAACGATTCACGTCCTAAAACATGATACTATCGAACTTAACAAATTCGATGTTTATTCCGAATCAAGAAATCATCACTAAACCAACATAAATCAATATTCACTTTTAACAATTTTCGATATTTTCCCCAAAATTCAACTTAACCCCAAATCAACTATGTGATTAACATACTTCACCCCAGAATTAACAATAAAAATAACGACGAGTAAAATCACCTCAAACAAATTCAACCAAAAACCATACCATTCAAAAATATTCACGAAAAGAGAGGTAAGAGATAGAATTGGACCACAATCGCTCATTTTATTCCGAACAATGGATCAGAGCTCATGAACCAACGAGCCTCGACCAACCTCGATCTGAATCAACCCAGCCTCGATATTTCACTATTTTTGCCAAACCAGTACCAGAATCACGAACGGGGAAAGCCCGTACCCATTTTTCGCATCATTTTCCAGCGGGTCTTGCCTAAGAAACAGAACGAGGGTCGGGTCTTGAACTGGAATCACGTTTTTGGTTTCACCGGAGCTCTGGCGAGCTCGGCAGTCCCAAATGTCAGAGAATTCAAACTGGATTCACGGTAACAGTGGATTTCCGATCAATCTACAGTGGATTCACGGTAACAGTGGATTCACGGTAACAGTGGATTTCCGATCAATCTACAGTGGATTTCCCCCTTTTTCCCCAATTCCTTCTCTGCAATTCACTTCTCTCTCTCCCCGATCAACTCTCCTCTTCTCACTATTTCTCTATCTCTCTCTCGGTCTCTTACTCTCTTGATCTCTCACTCTCTTCTCACCATCTCTCTGAGTGTAGTGATGTGTGTGTTCATTTTTTGTGGAGAAGATAAGTATGTTTGTGTATCGTCTGTGGGAGTGTGTTATTGTGAGTGAGAATCGTCCATGATAGTGTATTGTATTTTTCGTGTTAATGGTGGTTTCTGTGTGTATACTAAGAAGAAGAAAAGGAAAGGAATAAAAAATGGAATCCCCTCCCTCCCTATGTATATAATTCTACGTATATATATGATGATTCCCCTCATTTTGTTAGTGGTGGGCCCCGTGTGTGAATTCTGAGAGAGTGAAAATAAAAAAAATGGAGTATGTATATGATGGGTGAGGTGGGTGAGTTGGTTAGGATAAGGTTTGTTAGGCTAAGGGAATCTTAGGGATTTAATTTGTTAGGGATTTATTGAATTTTATTTTTTTGTATTTTTGTGGGGTATAATCACATGGGTGCGAGTATACAATAAAATGAACTAAAAATAAATAAGAATCTAATTCGGGAGGGACAAAATTAGGTGTCTACAAGTATGTCAGGATTGAGTGAAAGATGTTGTGCTGCTAAGTTTGTCATCATCAAGAAGGGGGAATTTGTTAGGGAATGTGAAGTTTTGATGATGGACGTATTGAATGAAACATGTTGTGCAAGTTGTTCCACACTAGTTTTAAACTACTACTGTCACCTGAGTTGTATGTTGAAATTATTACAAGGTGGACAGTGCATTAGGACAAGAGTGGATAAGCAAGGAAACTCAAATTTGTTTCAAATGCTGCGATTAAGGAAAAGATAATTGCATCATTCAGAAGTTGAGTTGATCAAGGAGTTCTACAAGATAAAGGAGAAGAGTTCTACTCAATCTAGAGGAGAGAGAGGCAGCAACAAAAAAAAGAGTGAAACTACCTAGGAGTCCTATTGAAGATAGAAGAGTACATCAACTAAAGGACTCCATCAGGTGTTGACTTAAATACAAGAAATGAGATTCAAAGTTGGAACTCACGCACTGATAAGATAATCAACAATCAGCAAAACAGTTCACTTACTTGAAGAAGAACCTGGTCTTTTACTTAGCAAGTCTTAGACTGTTTGTAGTAGGTAGGTTTTGTGAGTTGTAATGAGTCATTGTTCTAGTTCCAGTGGTCTATAAACTGAGTTAGGAGTTGTGTCTTCAAGTTAGGGAACTCGAAGACCTGGGAACACTTATCTTGGGAAGATTTGTGTTTTTGTAGTATAGGAGTTAGAAGTTTTAATTCCTAGTTTTACAAGAAGTCTTGTAATATTTTTGATTGTTGAGGCTCAAGAGTTATAGTGAAATTGGTGTTAAATTTTGTAGAGGTACAGGTCGTGGTTTTTTACACCTTTCTTGAGCCGGGTGTTTTCCACGTAAAAACACTGTGTTCAGATATTCCTGACAGTAAATCCGAATGTGTCAAATTCTTGAAATAAAATCCCTACAGGGATTAGAAAATTCTCCTTGCTAATACACACGCGGCTACATTGACTTCAGCCAGATCGCACAAAATCGTGCTAATACATTGACATCAAACAAAATATATATATATATATATATACATATATATATATATATATAAATCTGAGAAAAGGTTACTGAATTACGTTAAACAGGTAAGTGGGTTACAAGATAATCTGTTTAAATTGTCTTGTTCTTAGCCATTTCTATACGCATTGATTCTTACGATAGTGACAATCTTGCTGCTATTGACAATTTTTGTCTTGGTTGAGACAACATAAAACATCGCTATGCACTGTCATATTCATTATTTTGATGTTTCCCCTATCTCATAAATCTAGAGGAAATGTTCAAAAACAAGAACAGTAAGCTAAGTGGTCTCAGGGGCAGACCTATGTGCAATTTTGTAGTGCCCCAGCATCCATTAATACGATGCAAACTAGGTATAATAATATAAGAAATGTATAAAAATTGGTATAGGATATAAAAAAGAATGCTGGAAACCAAGATGATAGTTGAGTGATTTGGTTTACAGGCGGAACCTTAAGACCTTGGGCGTAAATATGTGTGGTCGAAGCTCCCCGACACCCACGATCCCTAAATCCTGAATCCGCCACTGATGTGGTCTCATGATACCTAACTCATCAATATGTGAAACATCTATGGCCATTACAATTTCTTTAATTTGATGTTGCAGCTTGCCACATTAATCTAATGGACCTTTTCTAATAATAAACAGTGAGCTAACTGGTCCAATAATGCTAAACTAATCAGTATATAAGGACCTAAAAATAGTTGATCCATATAAACATTTCACATTACATTTTTCTGAACTTTTTTCTTCCCCTTTCATAATAGTACCAAGCCAAAAGGTACCTACAAAGATGGAAGTTAAGAACACGTATGTAGCAATAAAAGTCACCATAAATGGTGCACCAGAAGAGTCAGACTTCGAAATAAAAGTCGAAAACCTCTCACTTATAGTTGAGCCAGAGTCTAAGGTGGTTGCTGTCAAGAACCTGTTTGTATCGATTGATCCGTATCAGATAAACCGGATGAAGAGCCAAAGTTCATCACAAACATCGATAAGTCATGCAACCGCCATTACCCCTGGAGAGGTCATTGACACTTATGGTGTAGGAAGAGTGTTGGTTTCTCATCGGCCCGACATCAAGAAAGATGATTTGGTAGCAGGCTTTCTTACCTGGGGAGAGTACAGTATAGTAAAGGAAGGTTCCATGTTGAATAAGTTGGATCCTAATCTGGCGATTCCTTTGTCTTGCCATGACGGAGTTTTTGGATTCAGTGGACTTGCTGCCTATGGTGGATTCTTCGAAGTGTGTAAGCCGAAGCCAGGGGAGAAAGTTTTTGTGTCTGCCGCTTCTGGTTAATAAGACATTTAGTAGGACAGTATGCTAAATTACTTGGATGTTATGTTGTTGGCTCTGCCGGTAGACAAATAAAGGTAAATTTTCTTAAGGAGACACTTGATATCGACGATGCATTCAATTATAAACAAGAAACTGACCTCAAATCGGCTCTCAAAAGGTGTTTCCCTCAAGGGATTGATGTCTACTTTGACAACGTGGGAGGCAAGCTGCTAGAAGCAGCATTGGCAAACATGAACTCATTGGGCAGAGTAGCCATCTGTGGGGTTATTTCTGAGTACACGAATGCTAGCACACGAGCTTCCCCGGAAATGTTGGATATAGTTTACAAGAGGATTAGCATCCGAGGATTTCTAAAAGCTGATCTCATGATAGTGTATGCAGATTTCCTGTCGAAAACAGTTGCGTACCTCCACGAGGGAAAACTTAAGGCCATCGAAGATATCTCACAAGGCGTTGATAGCATTCCCTCTGCTTTTATTGGACTGTTCAATGGTGCTAATATAGGCAAAATGATTGTCAAAGTCGCAGATGAGTTAAAAAGAAAAAGAAGATTCACGACTGTTGGCCTATTGATTCATGAATTCACGAACAGTATCCTATCTGTACTTCTTTCAAGTTGTAATCCATTTAAACATTCATCTTCTGCATCAAGTTAAAGTACATGTTTATGCATTATGCCTATCACATTCTTGTTTAGTTTTCCTTTCCATGTATCCTAGATTGAAACAAACTCTGTGACCCTATCGTCTAACAACTATGTCTCAATCCCAAATTTAGTTGACTGTATGAATCTTTTATATCAACTCAACAAAGTGGAACAATACATCTTTAGCAACAACTTCAAGACCACCACAAGATAAAGCAATATCAAGGTCCGCATTAACATAGAGACCAGCTATCATGCCAAAATGAATCCCGGCACTGAAATAGCAGCAAAGTAAAGTGACAATGGATGTACATAAGTTAGTTTCAATAGAATAATACGATAGAAAACACTAATGTACTAATATCACAGTAGAAACAAAGTTTGAGAGGAATGGATCACGAAGGGGATGAACGTAATTCCAAGTGTTACATTAATAGCATTAATATTGAACCTGCAGTCTTCCTTCCATTCAAACAGACTGTCAACAGCCTCTGCCAATGCAGAATGAACAACTAGCTTGTTGTGTTTTCAAGAAATTATGGTCCTACAATTGCAGCCACAGGAAGACACACACAAATTAGTGAATGCTTCAGCGTAAAGCTATTCATCACTGAGGGGAAGCGGTTAAAAGAAACCAGAAAGATGCATAACCGTAGTTCCCCTGGAGAGCAAAGAACGTGCCAAAACTTGCACTCATCAACTAGAAGCACTTTTCTTTCTGAAGAACTAGTTGCAATATCAAGGAAAAAGAATTCCATGATGTGGAACCATTATATTCATAAGTATCATATAACAGATCAATCTACATATAACAATATATTTAAGGGAAGGAGAAGCTTGTTCAACATTTTGTTATGATGAACTTGACTTTAAGCTACCAACAATGTGATATGAAATTTAAAAGTAGGCGAGTATCGCTCTATACATGCTGTTGGAGTTGTAAGGTTAACTTCAAGTGAAAACAAAGAAAGAAAGAAAGAAAGAAAGAAAGAAGAGTACAAATAATTTACTGCACAAAGGTTGATTTTTCATTAATCTAAAGTGGTGGTTATATATTAAAGAAAAACGCAATAACTAAAGCCTATAATTAAGGCACTACTTTGTACCTGATTCCATGATCAGCAATATCCAAAACAACTACACCACTAACATCTAAAAATCAGCCACTAAACTAAGCTGAGAACATGGCTAAAAAAAGTTGGATAATGTCCAACAATTGCTCCTACTTTTACTGCAATAACTGAGGCAATAATCAACACTCCTCCTTGCTTCAATTGCTGCAAATTCCAAGCCTTTCTGTGAGAAATTCAAATCTGCTCTTTGGCAAGGCTTTGGTAAATATATCTACCAGTTGAAGATCTGTCTTGCAGTACTTTAACCCAATCGATCCTTCTTTTTGCACGTCTCTAAGAAAGAATAATTTGATATTGAAATGCTTGGTTTTTGCATGAAAAACAGGATTATTTGAGATAGCAATAGCTGCTTGATTATCCACAAACACCTTTGTGTACTTCTCTTGCTTTAAATTCAGATCAAGTAGCACTTTTCTAAGACATAAGGCTTGATTTGCAGCAGCTGTTGCTCCAATGAACTCAGCTTCAGCCGTCGACTATGCAACAATTTCTTGCTTTTTAGACCACCAAGAAAATACACCTGAACCAAGACTAAAACAATAACAAGAAGTGCTCTTCATGTCTTCAGAAGAACCACCCCAATCGCTATCAGAATACCCTTGCAACACGTGCTTCTGATTTGCATTGAACTTGATTCCAAAATTCAGTGTTCCCTTAACATATCTTATCACCCTTTTTGCTGCTCTAAAATGAGTGTTAGTTGCACAATTAGTGAATCTATATAAAAGACTTACAACATATAAAATGTTGGGACTAGATGCTGTAAGATACATGAGACATCCAACCATACTTCTGTAAAGAGTCTCATCCACTTTTTCAGCTTCATCATTTTTGCTCAACTTCTCCTTTTGAAACATCGGAGTAGTTGTGTCTTTGCAATTTTCCATTCTGAACTTCTTCAAAATGTCTCTTGCATACTTCTTTTGATAGATGAAAACTTCATTTTGCTCTTGCTTGATTTCCATTCCTAGAAAATAAACCATTTCTCCTAAGTCCGTCATCTCGAATGTATGCTGCATATCTTCTTTAATTTTTGAACAAGCTCATGATTGCTTCCTGTAACCAACAGGTCATCTACATATAGTGAAATAACAATAAGATTTATTCCATCACCTTTGATGTAGAGAGTAGCTTCACTGAGACTTTTTCTAAAACCCAACTGCACCAAATGTTCATCAATCCTGCTGTACCAAGCTCTGGGCGCCTGCTTTAGTCCATACAAAGCTTTTTTGAGTTGATACACTTCATCTTCATGCTCTTTGACTGCAAATCCTTCAGGCTGCTCAATATAAATTTCCTCCTGAAGATAGCCATTCAAGAATGTTGAATTAATGTCAATATGAAACACTTTCCAACCAATTTGTGCAGCTATAGACAACAACAATTTGATGGTTTCTAATCTTGCAACAGGAGCAAATGTATCAGAAAAATCAATACCAAAAATTTGAGCATACCACTTTACAACAAGTCTGGCTTTGAGCTTGTTGATAGAGCCATTTGCGTTCATCTTGGTTCTGAAAATCCACTTCACTCCTATGACTTTCCTGTCTTCAGGTCTTTTCACAAGTTTCCAAGTCTGGTTCTTCTCAATCATGGTGAGTTCTTCCGTCATTACAGCTCTCCATTTTGGATCTTTTTCTGCTTCGCAAAAATCTTTTGGCTCAAGAACAACCATGTTGCATCTCTGATAGATATCAGAGAATGATCTTGTGCCTCTCACCGGAACATCATCCACCAATTCATCGTCTTTTAGCTGGGGTATTTTACTTTGATCTGGAAATAGTACTGGTTCTACTTCTTCCCAGTTCCATTTTTCATCCTCCATGAAATGAACATCTCTACTCACCAGAATTTTCCTTGTATGAGGTTGGAAAACTCTGTAAGCTTTAGAAACAGTGCTATAACCCACAAATATTCCAGCTTCTGCATTTTTATCAAGCTTATCTCTTTTACTCCGTGGCACTTAAGTAAAGCACAAACATCCAAACACTTTGAGATTTTTTAAAGAAGGTGTATAACCATACCAGATTTCAAATGGTGTCTTTCCTTCTAATGTTTTTGTTGGAAGCCTATTGAGTAGAAAGACTAAGACTGATGTATGAGCAGCTTCTTCCCAATACTCTTTCGGCAAACATTTCTCATGCAACAAGCATCGAGCCATCTCCATTATGGTATGATTCTTCCTCTCACTAACTCCATTTTGATGTGGAGTATATGGAGCAGTGAGTTGGTGTTCAATTTCGGCTTCTCCACAAAATGCATTGAATTGATCAGATGTATACTCCTTGCCGTTGTCGGACCTTATTGATTGAATCTTACAACCACTTTGAGTTTCAATCCACTGCTTGAATTTCCAAAAAATAGTGGCAACCTCTGACTTGAACCTGAGAAAATAAATCCAACACATTCTCGTATAGTCATTGATGAAAACAATGCAATACTTACTCCCTTTGAGTGACGGAGTTCGGTGAGGACCATCCAAATCTGTGTGGATTAAAATTTTGGATTTTCAGTGGCTCTCCAGGTTGCTTTCTTGAAAGGTAGCCTTGCTTGTTTTCCAAATTGACAAGTTTTGAAATCTACTATTTCAGCTTCAAGATTAGGTAGCCCTCGAACCAGATCTTTCTTTTGTGAGTTAATTACAGCAGCATGGTTGAAATTTCCGAGTCTTTTGTGCCAAACTTGTGCATTGATCTTAGTTGAAGAGTAAGATTTTTTCTCATGATCTAAAAGATCCAATGTAAAGCTCCTTCCCTTCATCATTACCTTGAATAAGTTTCTGCCATCTTCATCCTTGATTTGACACTAATTTGATTCAAAGAGAAGTTTGAAACCATTCTCAAGCATCTGCCCAACACTTAATAGACTATGACTAATATTAGGTACAAAAAACACATCTTTGATTAGTTTTGTACCTGAGGAGCATTTCATTTCCACAGTACCTTTGCCTTCAGCAGAAATATAGTCTCCATTACCAACTTGTACTTTGGAAATTACCGAAGTATCCAATTCCTTGAAGAGATCACGATTAAATGTCATATGGTTTGTGCAACCACTGTCAATAAGCCACTTGTCACACGAGCAACTAGTTGCCAAACATGTCGCTACAAAGAGCTGCTCTTTATTTTCCTGATTAGCTACCTGTGCAACATTAGTTTGCTGAGTCTTGTTATTGCAAACCTTATAATGATGTCCCATCTGCTGACATTTCTCACACTGTTGGTCTGGTCTTCTCCAGCATTTGAACAGTGGATGACCCTTCTTTCCACAATACTTTCAAGGAGGAAAATCTTGTTTCGCTCCCCTATTGATCCCAGGAGAATGAGAACTTGAGTTTTCCTTCTTGTTCAAGTTCTTCTTTCCTTTGTCTCCCCGATTTGATTGAACTTTTGCAGGTAGTACACCCTCAATCGATCTTTCAGACCTCATAAGTTTTCTCTGTTCTTGTTGATACAAGCATGAGGAGAACAAGGATTACAAGTTTTTGTTGAAGGTCCACATTTTGGATTTGCAAAGGAATTGAAGACCTTCCGAAGCCTTTTTCAAAGCCTTGTCCAAGCTCGGGAACTACAAAGACTACAAGGCGCGTTTATGAAAATGGATGCGGTTAAGCATGTCTTAAGTTCATCCAAGGGAGTATATGTATTAAAGTGTGAAGACATGCCTTGAGTGTCTTAGAAACACTACAAGTCATCCCTATTTATACACTCCAAACCCACCCCCTTCATTAAGGGTAAATGTGTCATTTCCCATCTCTTTTGCAATAGACTATAAGTAGGAACCCTTAGTCTTATTTTCTTAGTTAGATTATTCTTAAAAATCACTTGTAATATTGAACATCATCTTCCTCTCAAGAAGAGAGTAGACCACCATTTGACACCACAAGAAATGATTTCTTCTTGTGTTGTGTGTATCGGCTAGAAACGAGAGTGCTTGAGGGAACCGAGCTCCTCTTGTGTTCCGTAAGAACGTGGTGCTTGTTAACTTGTTTTGTAGAGGTTTTAGAGTATTAATTTACTCTTTAGTTTCTGCATTATGAGTTCTCCTTGCGTCAAGTTACATATCTTCTCTATCGTTTAAGTTGGTGTTTGTTGTTTCCGTTAAGTGTCTTGTGCATGTGGACTGTTTGTGCGATTGCGGACTGTTTCGTGCTCTTTTAGATACCGTTTGGTATCATTTGGTATCAGAGCGAAGGCTGGTCGTGTTATTACACCACCAATGTTGGGCTCTTTTAGTTGAAAATCAAAAAAAAAAAAAAGTGTGTGTTGTGGGGTGACTTATGTTTTGACCGAGATGTTGCCTAGATTTAGGTGTGTTTTTTTACTTGTCTTAGTGGTTCCGTGTGTTATCTTGTTGTTTCCCTAGCACAGTTTAGTCTAAAGTCCAAGATTTGATCTTTGTTAAGTTGTTGTTGAAAGGTTGGACGGTTTAGATATTGTTATTGTTCAAAGTGTTCTTGTTGTTGTTCATGTTGTTCTTGAGTAATATTCAACAAAAGGCCTTGTTTGATTTGAAAAAGGGAAGAGAGAGGTAAGGTATTGTGTTGTCTTGGGACTACTTTCAATACAACACTAAAGTGGCAAAGAAACAAAGACCTACCAAAAAGCTTGCCAACCAAAAGAGTGTCAAAACATCTTTCAAGAAAGGCCAAAAGAGGAAAGGGAAAAGACAAGGCAAAAAGGTGTTTTGCCATTTTAGTGCAAGTTGGTGAAAGATGATGTACACCTTTTTGAACTTTGGAAAGAGAATCCAAAGCCTTGTCTTGTTACTCCAAAATCGAAAATTCATCACCAACAAACAAGATTAAACAACTTATGTCTTGAAAACATTATACTCCACATCAACAACAATATCAACGACCAAAGAAAAAAAAATGACAATAAAAATCGTGGGCCATGCCAACAACCAAAAAAAAAAAATCAAGTTCTTGGACATCCATAGTTTCTTTCCTTGTCTCTACTAGTTTCTTTCTATTTGTCTCCTATACTAGTTGACAACTAAGTAACAACCTAGTAAGTTGTGAACTAGTTTTCGAGTACGTCTTTCGTGTCAATGTTCTTTGTGGTGCTTTGCTCGTTTACAATTCGTAGTTGTTCTTGGTTCAAGTGCATACGAAACTTCCTTGAGTCTTCAAAACTGAAATCCATTCTAACTCAAGAGTAGACTCATTCCTAAGCACTCAAGGATTGATAGCCGACTTAAAACACTTGAAGGACCAAGTGAGGAAGCCGAGTGTAAAGAATGTCTAGCGTATTTTGAACTAACATTTGCTTGTTTTGTAGGTACAATTGCAAATGGAACCCAAAAATTCCAATTCCCCAACCGTGGAAAATAATGTTATGAATGTCCTCTTAGCTAGTCTTGAAACTTTGTCTCGAGGCGTGGCTAGGATGAAGGAAAATGTTGAGAAGTTGGGTTCTGATGTGGCCTCAACGAGTAAAAGATTGGAGAGGGTAGAAAGCCAAAGGAGTTCTCGACCTCATACCACTCAAAACACCTCACCTACTATTACTCCTGAGACCTTGCACCAAAGATTGTATCCACCAAGTGCTACAAACCAAGTCAATCTTTACTCCCAAAGCCGAGAACAAGATGGACCTAGTCGTTCCTCACTCCACCAAGTTCCACAAGGAGGACTTAGAACCCAAATTCCATCCCTAAACCCGAATCCTCCACTCCAAAATCCTCCAATTCAAAGACCCTACACTCCACTAAATCCAATGTCTCCTTCCCAAGCTACACTAAACTGGAAACACACCATCCAAGTAGAAAAAGAGGGAGAGTTAGGAACCAAGGAGAATAAGGCCAAGACTCAAGATAGAGAGAAACTTAGTGGTGAGATACAAGAAGAATGTGAAGAAAAGAGGGCAAAGGAAAGGGAAACCGCAGGTAGCGAGGTAGGAAAGGGAAAGAAAAATATGCTCATGGGATTTGCCCACAAAGGATCTTTGATACTCATTAACCCATATGCTAGCACTTTGCCTAGAATTGCCCCTTCCTATGTACAGTTTCAAGTTCATATGTCATCAAAGAAGGATCAAAAAGGGATTCCACATGATAACATGGGAAATGAGCTAGTGACAGCCTTGGCCGAGAGCTCCAAACAAGTGGACTACCATGGCATACACCGAGGTATAATTGCTGCACTCTACACTAACTTAGGCTTGAAATATTGTGATAAGGATATTAGTATCCAATGTGAAGTAGCTTCGGGTTTATATAGTGTAGAAAAACATGAATCTTTCCTTGGTAGTTCTCTTGTTGCATATGTTGGTCAATTTTCTCTTAAGGATAGTTCACTACGTGATCATGTGAGTGATGTGATTAAAAATCCTCAAGTTAGTGTTCATTATTGTAATATTGACCACGATATTGGACATATTCCTTTGAGCTTGTGTGATGAAAACCGTGCTACTAGTTTTGCTCAAGGTAATCATATGCTTGGAAAACTTTTGAATAAAGGTGTGCTTTCTCTTAAGAGAAAACTTCTAGGCCACAACTTTTTAGTCTTGGATGATAGCCTAATAAAAGGATTGGTTAATCTCGGCTTTTACCCTTGGTTACACCATCCCTTTGATCCTGGAACACTAGTGGGTTGGAAAAGGGGTTGCCTCGGCTTATGCTTATCTTTCCTTGATGATTATCGTATCCCTATCCTTTGTAATTTTCAAACTACGTGTTTCATGGTAAAAATAAAGGATTGCTGGTTGAATTTAAAAAGTGTACCCCCTCGGCAAGATGTCTTGACACTTGATTCTTTTCTACACTACCTCTTTACCTATGATGATAACCATGTTAATTTCAAATTTGTATTGCGTAGTGGTAGGAAGTTTGGTGGCTGGTTTTCTTATTTGCATGATGGTGATATGTAGTTGAGCTGGATCTTAAGATCAATTGTGGCACTATATTTGGTGAGGTCCTTTGTAGAGGTAATGAAACAATTGTATCTTATCGTTCCTAAGATAAAGGTAGTCTTACCTTTTGGGCATAGTAAATCCATTAAGACCATTGTAGTTTCCTTATCTCTTGATATTTGCCAAAACCACTTCCTTTGTGCCATTCATGCTAAGCTTTTCATGTCACACACAAAGGACCCATGGGTATATTCCAAATGTGAACAACCTTGGCTTGATGACATATGTGATAGTTTTGGATTGTAATCCTCTTTTCTTGATGTTTATCTTAGTCATGTCCTTTGTGATGCTTGTGGTACGTTTTTCATGATCATAACAAAGGATTGTTGGTTGTATTCCAAAAGTGTACCCCCTTGGCATGTCTATATAATTTGTGGTACTAATATTAACCCTCCTATCATGAGGATTGCGTGCTTATTTTCCCTCTCTTTGGTTTTGCAAGGTGCGAATTTGAGGACAAATTCCTTTCAAGGTGGAGAGGATGATACAAGCATGAGGAGCACAAGGATTACAAGTTTTTGTTGAAGGTCCACGTTTCGGATTTCCAAAGGAATTGAAGACCTTTCGAAGCCTTTTTCAAAGCCTTGTCCAAGCTCGGGAACTACAAAGACTACAAGGCGCGTTTATGAAAATGGATGCGGTTAAGCATGTCTTAAGTTCGTCCAAGGGAGTGTATGTATTAAAGTGTGAAGACATGCCTTGAGTGTCTTAGAAACACTACAAGTCAGCCCCATTTATACACTCCAAACCCACCCCCTTCATTAAGGGTAAATGTGTCATTTCTCATCTCTTTTGTAATAACTATAAGTAGGAACCCCTTAGTCTTATTTTCTTAGTTAGATTATTCTTAAAAATACTTGTAATATTGAACATCATCTTCCTCTCAAGAAGAGAGTAGACCACCATTTGACACCACAAGAAATGATTTCTTCTTGTGTTGTGTGTATCGGCTAGAAACGAGAGTGCTTGAGGGAACCGAGCTCCTCTTGTGTTCCGTAAGAACGTGGTGCTTGTTAACTTGTTTTGTAGAGGTTTTAGAGTATTAATTTACTCTTTAGCTTCTGCATTATGAGCTCTCCTTGCGTCAAGTTACATATCTGCTCTATCGTTTAAGTTGGTGTTTGTTGTTTCCGTTAAGTGTCTTGTGCGTGTGGACTGTTTGTGCGATTGCGGACTGTTTCGTGCTCTTTTAGATACCGTTTGGTATCACTTGTGCCTGCAAAGCATTCAACAGTTCTGCCAAACTAATCTGTGATAGATCCTTAGAATTTTCCAGTGCGAAAATAGTTGTTTCAAACCTTTCAGGGATTGTTACTAGAACTTTTTGAACCAATCTAGAATCAGGAAATTCAGAGCCAAGTAATCTTACATTGTTGGCAATGTTGAGTAATCTATCAGAATACTCTTTGATTATCTCTGAATCCTTCATCTTCTGAAGTTCAAATTATCGGATCAGGTTAAGAGTATGCATACCTTTGATCCGTTCATCTCCTTCATATTATTTCTTTAGGAAATTCCAGATCTCAAAAGCTGATTTTAATGTCATAATCCTAACAAAGATTTCAGATGAGACTGCAGTGAATAACTTTGCTCTAGCCTTTGATTTTCTTGTTTTCTTTTCCTTGTGATTCCTTATCTGCGTTGGATTTTCAAGCAAGTAAGGAACTTCGTAGTCCTCCTCAACAGCTTCCCACAAATTGTTTGCCTCCACATATGCCTCCGTTCTTGCTGCCTAGACATGATAGCCTTCACCTTTAAAGACAGGTGGTGGTAGTGCAGTGAAAGGAGTCTCTGAATCCATAGATGAAAAAATAAGAAGAGAAAGATATGTTTCCCTCAAATGTAGGTCCCTCAAGAAGAGAGCTCTTGATACCAATTTGTTGGAGTCGGACCAACTTCAACTCTTTGAAGTGAAAACAAAGAAAGAAAGAAGAGAACAAATAATTTACTGCACAAAGGTTGATTTTTCATTAATCTAAAGAGGTGCTTAAATACTAAAAAAAATGCAATAACTAAAGCCTATAATTAAGCCACTACTTTGTACATGATTCAATGATCAGCAATATCCAAAACAACTACACCACTAACATCTAAAAATCAGCCACTAAACTAAGTTGAGAACATGGCTAAAAAAAGTTGGATAATGTCCAACAATTGCTCCTACTTTTACAGCAATAACTGAGACAATAATCAACACATGCACATCGTAATACCATTAGTACATCACAAAAGAACTGTCAAAACAGGGAAAGCTCACCTTTCTTCATTGCACTCCATGTAGTTGGCAGAGGGTGGAATAACTGTTTGGTTGTTCCTAACAGAGCGTTTTCACTTCCTGAAAGTTCAATAATAGGGAACAGTTAACAGAAAACCTCATTGACATCTCCTATGACAAGTAAAAGCAGTGTAGATCTAGAAAGCATAACATGAACAGCTAGCTCTGGCACAGTTAACATTTAACATGTACTAAACACAAGTTGTTGACCTTGTTTGAGCAAAATAAAAAGGAGCTCATTTCCCTACATTTGAATATGTCGAAGGTTCTTTAATTCATTCTGTAAGCAGTGAACACGAACAAATAAAAGGTAGTTAAGTAATCTGAAGTCCAGACTGCATGAAAGTTAACATTTGTCCCCCGTAATGTTTCCACTAAATGTACAATTAGAGATATCGTGGCTACATTTCATTTCAATTTTCACCCCTATTTCCTCAATTTAGTGCCACACAGGATGAAAATCAACAAATTGAATCTCAACAAAAAGTAAATCCAGATGTGTTAAATTCTTGAAATAAAATCCCTGCAGGTATTAGCAAATTTTCCTTGCTAATACACACGCGGCTACATTGACTTCGGCCAGATTGCACAAAATCGTGCTAATACATTGATATCAAACAAAATAGACATTCCATCAAGGCTATCAGTTTCTTGCAAGGTGATAATTTATATGGACGGTGAATATTACTTAAACTCACAAGTACTTAACAGATTTCTTAAAACACACGCACACACAACAAAGGTTACTGAATTACGTAAACACATAAGTGGGTTACAAGATAGTCTGTTTAAATTGTCTTGTTCTTAGCCATTTCTATACGCATTGATACTTACGATAGTGACAATCTTGCTGCTAATGACAATTTTTGTCTAGGTTGAGACAGCATAAAACATCTCTATGCACTGTCATTTTCATTATTTTGATGTTTCACCTACCTCATAAATCTAGAGGAAATGTTCAAAAACAAGAACAGTGAGCTAAGTGGTCTAAGGGGCAGCAATTTTGTAGTGCCCCAGTATCCATTAATACGATGCAAACTAGGTATAATAATATAAGAAATGTATAAAAATTGGTATAGGATATAAAAAAGAATGCTGGAAACCAAGATGATAGTTGAGTGATTTGGTTTACAGGCGGAACCTTAAGGCCTTGGGCGTCAATATGTGTGGTCGAAGCTCCCCGACACCCACGATCCCTAAATCCTGAATCCGCCACTGATGTGGTCTCATGATACCTGACTCATCAATATATGAAACATCTTCTGATCCAATAATGCCTAACTGATAAGTATATAAGGACCTAAAAATAGTTGAGCCATATAAGCATTTCACATTACATTCTTCTGCACTTTTTTCTTCCCCTTTCATAATAGTACCAAGCCAAAAGGTACCTACAATGATGGAAGTTAAGAACAAGTATGTAGCAATAAAAGCCAACATAAATGGTGCACCAGAAGAGTCAGACTTCGAGATAAAAGTCGAAAACCTCTCACTTATAGTTGAGCCAGGGTCTAATGTGGTGATTGTCAAGAACCTGTTTGTATCGATTGATCCGTATCAGATAAACCGGATGAAGAGCCAAAGTTCATCACAATCATCGATAAGTTATGCAACTGCCATTACTCCTGAAGAGGTCATTGACACTTATGGTGTAGGAAGAGTGTTGGCTTCTCATCGGCCTGACTTCAAGAAAGATTATTTGGCAGCAGGCTTTCTTACCTGGGGAGAGTACACTATGGTAAAGGAAGGTTCCCTGTTGAATAAGTTGGATCCTAGTCTGGCGTTTCCTTTGTCTTACCATGTCGGAGTATTTGGATTCAGTGGACTTGCTGCCTATGGTGGATTCTTCGAAGTGTGTAAGCCGAAGCCAGGGGAGAAAGTTTTTGTATCTGCTGCTTCTGGTTCAATAGGACATTTAGTAGGACAGTATGCTAAATTACTAGGATGTTATGTTGTTGGCTCTGCTGGTAGCCAACACAAGGTAAATTTTCTTAAGGAGACACTTGGATTCAACGATGCATTCAATTATAAACAAGAAACTGACCTCAAATCAGCTCTCAAAAGGTGTTTCCCTCAAGGGATTGATGTCTACTTTGACAACGTGGGAGGCAAGATGCTAGAAGCAGCATTGGTAAACATGAACTCCTTGGGCAGAGTAGCCATCTGTGGGGTTATTTCTGAGTACACGAATGCTAGCACACGATCTTCCCCGGAAATGTTGGATATAGTCTACAAGAGGATTAGCATCCAAGGATTCCTAACAGCTGATCTCATGACAGTGTATGCAGATTTCCTGTCTAAAACAGTTGAGTACCTCCACGATGGAAAACTTAAGGCCATCGAAGATATCTCACAAGGCGTTGAAAGCATTCCCTCTGCTTTTATTTGACTGTTCAATGGTGATAATATAGGCAAAAAGATTGGCAAAGTTGCAGATGAGTGAAAAAAAGAACAAGAAATTTAAGACTGTTGACCTATTTGTTCGTGAATTCGCGAACAATATCTTATCTGTACTTCTTTCAAGTTGTAATCCATTTAAACGTTCATCTTCTGCATCAAGTTAACGAACAAGTTTATGTATTATGCCTATCAGATTCTTGTTTACTTTTCCTTTTCATGTATCCTAGATTGAAACAAACTCTGTGAACCTATCGTCTACCAACTATGTCTCAATCCCAAATTTAGTTGACTATATGAATCTTTTATATCAACTCAACAAAGTGGAAAAATACATCTTTAGCAACTACTTCAAGACCACCACAAGATAAAGCAATATCAAGGTCCGCATTAACATAGAGACCAGCTATCATGCCAAAATGAATCCCGGCACTGAAATAGCAGCAAAGTAAAGTGACAATGGATGTACATAAGTTAATTTCAATAGAATAACACGATAGAAAACACTAATGTACTAATATCACAGTAGAAACAAAGTTTGAGAGGAATGGATCTCGAAGGGGATGAACGTATTTCCATGTTACATTAACAGCATTAATATTGAACCTGCAGTCTTCCTTCCATTCAAACAGACTGTCAACAACCTCTGCCAATGCAGAATGAACAACTAGCTTGTTGTGTTTTCAAGAAATTATGGTCCTACAATTGCAGCCACAGGAAGACCAACATATTAGTGAATGCTTCAGCGTAAAGCTATTCATCATTGAGGGGAAGCGGTTAAAAAACACCAGAAAGATGCATAACCGCAGTTCCCCTGGAGAGCAAAGAACATGCCAAAACTTGCACTCATGACTCATCAACTATCAGCACTTTTCTTTCTGAAGAACTAGCTGCAATATCAAGGAAAAAGAATTCCATGATGTGGAACCATTATCATCATAAGTATCATATAACTGATCAATCTACATATAACAATATATTTAAGGGGAGGAGAAGCTTGTTCAACATTTTGTTATGATGAACTTGACTTTAAGCTACCAACAATGTGAGATGAAATTTAGAAGTAGGCGAGTCTCGCTCTATACATGCTTTGGAGTTGTAAGGTTAACTTCAACTCTTTGAAGTGAAAACAAAGAAAGAAAGAAGAGAACAAATAATTTACTGCACAAAGGTTGATTTTTCATTAATCTAAAGTGGTGCTTATATACTAAAAAAAATGCAATAACTAAAGCCTATAATTAAGCCACTACTTTGTACCTGATTCCATGATCAGCAATATCCAAAACAACTATACCACTAACATCTAAAAATCAGTCACTAAACTAAGTTGAGAACGTGGCTAAAAAAAGTTGGATAATGTCCAATAATTGCTCCTACTTTTATTGCAATAAATGAGGCAATAATCAACACTCCTCCTTGCTTCAATTGCTGCAAATTCCAAGCCTTTCTGTGAGAAATTCAAATCTGCTCTTTGGCAAGGCTTTGGTAAACATATCTACCACTTGAAGATTCGTCTTGCAGTACTTTAACCCAATCGATCCTTCTTTTTACACGTCTCTAAGAAAGAATAATTTGATATTGAAATGCCTAGTTTTTGCATGAAAAAACAGGATTATTTTAGATAGCAATAGCTGCTTGATTATCCACAAACACCTTTGTGCACTTCTCTTGCTTTAAATTCAGATCAAGTAGCACTTTTCTAAGACATAAGGCTAGATTTGCAGCAGCTGAACAATTTCTTGCTTTTTAGACCACCAAGAAAATACACCTGAACCAAGACTAAAACAATAACCAAAAGTGTTCTTCATGTCTTCAGAAGAACCACCCCAATCACTATCAGAAATTCAGAATACCCCTGCAACACGTGCTTCTGATTTGCATTGAACTTGATTCCAAAATTTAGTGTTCCCTTAACATATCTTATCACCCTTTTTGCTGCTCTAAAATGAGTGTTAGTTTCACAATTAGTGAATCTAGATAAAAGACTTACAACATATAAAATATCAGGACTAGTTGATGTAAGATACATGAGACATCCAACCATACTTCTGTAAAGAGTCTCATCCACTTTTTCAGCTTCATCATTTTTGGTCAACTTCTCCTTTTGATACATTGGAGTAGTTGTGTCTTTGCAATGTTCCATTCTGAACTTCTTCAAAATGTCTCTTGCATACTTCTTTTGACAGATGAAAACTTCATTTTGCTCTTGCTTGATTTCCATTCCGGGAAAATAAACCATTTCTCCTAAGTCCGTCATCTTGAATATATGTTGCATATCTTCTTTAAATTTTTGAACAAGCTCATGATTGCTTCCTGTAACCAACAGGTCATCTACATATAGTGAAATAACAATAAGATTTGTTCCATCACCTTTGATGTAGAAAGTAGCTTCATTGAGACTTTTTCTAAAACCCAACTGCACCAAATGTTCATCAATCCTGCTGTGCCTGCTTTAGTCTATACAAAGCTTTTTGGAGTTGATACACTTCATCTTCATGTCCTTTGACTGCAAATCCTTCAGGCTGCTCAACATAAATTTCCTCCTCAATATAGCCATTCAAGAATGCTGATTTAACGTCTAGCTGAAACACTTTCCAACCATTTTGTGCAGCTATAGCCTACAACAATCTGATGGTTTCTAATCTAGCAACAGGAGAAAATGTATCAAAAAAATCAATACCAAAAATTTGAGCATACCCCTTTACAACAAGTCTGGCTTTGAGCTTGTTGATAGAGCCATTTGCGTTCAGCTTGGTTCTGAAAATCCACTTCACTCCTATGACTTTCCTGTCTTAGGTCTTTTCACAAGTTTCCAAGTCTGGTTCTTCTCAATCATGGTGAGTTCTTCCGTCATTGCAGCTTTCCATTTTGGATCTTTTTCTGCTTCGCAAAAATCTGTTGGCTCAAGAACAACCATGTTGCATCTCTGATATCTATCAGAGAGTGATCTTGTGCCTCTCACCGGAACATCATCCACCAATTCATCTTCTTTCAGCTGGGGTATTTTACTTTGATCTGGAAATAGTACTGGTTCTGCTTCTTCCCAGTTCCATTTTTCATCCTCCATGAAATGAACATCTCTACTTACCAGAATTTTCCTTGTATGAGGTTGGAAAACTCTGTAAGCCTTAGAAACAGTGCTATAACCCACAAATATTCCAACTTCCGCATTTTTATCAAGCTTATCTATTTTACTCTGTGGCACAAAAGTAAAGCACAAACATCCAAACACTTTGAGATTTTTTAAAGAATGTGTATAACCATACCAGATTTCAAATGGTGTCTTTCCTTCTAATGTTTTTGTTGGAAGCCTATTGAGTAGAAAGACTACGATTGATGTATGAGCAGCTTCTGCCCAATACTCTTTTGGCAAACATTTCTCATGCAACAAGCATCGAGCCATCTTCATTATGGTACGATTCTTCCTCTCACTAACTCCATTTTGCTGTGGAGTATATGGAGCAGTGAGTTGGTGTTCAACTCCAACTTCTTCACAAAATGCATTGAATTGATCAGATGTATACTCCTTGCCATTGTCGGACCTTACTGATTGAATCTTACAGCCACTTTGAGTTTTAATCCACTGCTTGAATTTCCAAAAAATAGTGGCAACCTCTGACTTGAACCTGAGAAAATAAATCCAACACATTCTCGTATAGTCATTGATGAAAACAATGCAATACTTACTCCCTTTGAGTGACGGAGTTCGGTGAGGACCAGCCAAATCTGTGTGGATTAAAATTTTGCATTTTCAGTGGCTCTCCAGGTTGCTTTCTTGAAAGGTAGCCTTTCTTGTTTTCCAAATTGACAAGTTTTGAAATCTGCTATTTCAGCTTCAAGATTAGGTAGCCCTAGAACCAGATCTTTCTTTTGTGAGTTAATTACAGCAGCATGGTTGAAATGTCCGAGTCTTTTGTGCCAAACTTGTGCATTGATCTTAGTTGAAGAGTAAGATTTTTTCTCATGATCTAAAAGATCCAATGTAAAGCTCCTTCCCTTCATCATTACCTTGAATAAGTTTCTGCCATCTTCATCCTTGATTTGACACTAATTTGATTCAAAGAGAAGTTTGAAACCATTCTTAAGCATCTGCCAAATACTTAATAGACTATGACTAATATTAGGTACAAAAAACACATCTTTGATTAGTTTTGTACCTGAGGAGCATTTCATTTCCACAGTACCTTTGCCTTCAGCAGAAATATAGTCTCCATTACCAACTTGTACTTTGGAAATTACCGAAGTATCCAATTACTTGAAGATATCATGATCAAATGTCATGTGGTTTATGCAACTACTGTCAATAAGCCACTTGTCCCTCGAGCAGCTAGTTGTCAAACATGTCGCTACAAAGAGCTGCTCTTCATCTTCCTGATTAGCTACTTGTGCAGCATTAGTTGGCTGAGTGTTGTTCTTGCAAACCTTCTGATGATGTCCCATCTGCTGACATTTCTCACACTGTTGGTCTGACCTTCTCCAGCATTTGAACAGTGGATGACCCTTCTTTACACAATTCTTTCAAGGAGGAAAATCATGTTTCGCTTCCCTATTGATCCCAGGAGAATGAGAACTTGAGTTTTCCTTATTGTTTAACTTCTTCTTTGCTTTGTCTCCCCGATTTGATTGAACTTTTGCAGGTAGTACATCCTCAATTGATCTTTCGGACCTCATAAGTCTTCTCTGTTCTTGTTCCTGCAAAGCATTCATTAGTTCTGCCAAACTAATCTGTGACAGATCCTTAGAATTTTCCAGTGTGGAAATAGTTGTTTCAAACCTTTCAGGGACTGTTACTAGAACTTTTTGAACCAATCTAGAATCAGGAAATTCATAGCCAAGTGATCTTACATTGTTGGCAATGTTGAGTAATCTATCAGAATACTCTTTGATTATTTCTAAATCCTTCATCTTCTGAAGTTCAAATTATCATATCAGGTTAAGAGTACACATACCTTTGATCCGTTCATCTCCTTCATATTCTTTCTTTAGGAAATTCAAGGCCTCAAAAGCTGATTTCAATGTCATAATCCTAACAAGATTTCATATGAGACTGTAGCGAATAACGTTGGTCTAGCCTTTGATTTTCTTGTTTTCTTTTCCTTGTGATTCCTCATCTGCGCCATGGTTGGATTTTCAGGCAAGGGAGGAACTTCGTAGTCCTCCCTAACAGCTTCCCACAAATTGTTTGCCTCCATTCTTGCTGCCCAGACATAATAGCCTTCACCTTTAAAGACAGGTGGTGCTAGTGCAGTGAAAGAAGTCTCTGAATCCATAGAAGAAAAAGCAAAGAAGAGAAAGATATGTTTCCCTCAAATGCAGGTCCCTCAAGAATATAGCTCTTGATACCAATTTGTTGGAGTTGTAAGGTTAACTTCAACTCTTTGAAGTGAAAGCAAAGAAAGAAAGAAGAGAACAAATAATATACTGCACAAAGATTGATTTTTCATTAATCTAAAGTGGTGCTGAAATAATTAAAAAAATGCAATAACTAAATCTTATAATTAAGCCACTACTTTGCACATGATTCCATGATCAGCAATATCCAAAACAACTACACCACTAACATCTAAAAATCAGCCACTAAACTAAGTTGAGAACATGGCTAAAAAAAGTTGGATAATGTCCAACAGTTGCTCCTACTTTTACTACAATAACTGAGGCAATAATCAACACATGCACATCGTAATAACATTAGTACATCGCAAAAGAACTATCAAAACAGGGAAAGCTCACCTTTCTTCATTGCACTCCATGTAGTTGGCAGAGGGTGGAATAGCAGTTTGGTTGTTCCTAACACAGCGTTTTCACTTCCTGAAAGTTCAATAATACGGAACAGTTAACAGAAAACCTCATTGACATCTCCTATGACAAGTAAAAGCAGTGCAGATCTAGAAAGCATCACATGAACAGCTAGCTCTGGCACAGTTAACATTTAACATGTACTAAACACAAGTTGCTGACCTTGTTTGAGCAAAATAAAAAGGAGCTCATTTCCCTACATTTGAATATGTCGAACGTTCTTTAATTCATGCTGTAAGCAGTGAACACGAACAAATAAAAGGTAGTTAAGTAATCTGAAGTCCAGTCTGCATGAAAGTTAACATTTGTTCCCCGTATTGTTTCCACTAAATGTACAATTAGAGATATCTTGGCTACGTTTCATTTCAATTTTCACCCCTATTTCCTCAATTTAGTGCCACACAGGATGAAAATCAACAAATTGAATCTCAACAAAAAGTAAATCCGGATGTGTTAAATTCTTGAAATAAAATCCCTGTATGTATTAGCAAATTTTCCTTGCTAATACACACGCGGCTACATTGACTTCAGCCAGATTGCACAAAATCGTGCTAATACATTGATATCAAACAAAATAGACATTCCGTCAAGGCTATCAGTTTCTTACAAGGTGATAATTTATATGGACGGTGAATATTACTAAAACTCACACAAGTACTTAATAGATTTCTTAAAACACACACACACACAACAAAGGTTACTGAATTACGTAATCACATAAGTGGGTTACAAGATAATCTGTTTAAATTGTCTTGTTCTTAGCCATTTCTATACGCATTGATACTTACGATAGTGACAATCTTGCTGCTAATGACAATTTTTGTCTTGGTTGAGACAGCATAAAACATCTCTATGCACTGTCATTTTCATTAATTTGATGTTTCACCTACCTCATAAATCTAGAGGAAATGTTCAAAAACAAGAACAATGAGCTAAGTGGTCTAAGGGGCTGCAATTTTCTAGTGCCCCCGCATCCATTAATACGATGCAAACTAGGTATAATTATATAATAAATGTATAAAAATTGGTATAGGATTTAAAAAAGAATGCTGGAAACCAAGATGATAGTTAAGTGCTTTGGTTTCCAGGCGGAACCTTAAAGCCTTGGGGGTCAATATGCATGTTCGAACCTCCCCGACACCCACGATCCCTAAATCGTGAATCCGCCACTGATGTGGTCTCATGATACCGAACTCATCAATATATGAAACATCTATGACCTTTACAATTTCTTTAATTTGATGTTGCAGCCTGCCACATTAATCTAATGGACCTTTTCTAATAAAAAACAGTGAGCTAACTGGTCCAATAATGCCTAACTAATCAGTATATAAGGACCTAAAAATAGTTGAGCCATATAAGCATTTCACATTACATTCTTCTGCACTTTTTTCTTCCCCTTTCATAATAGTACCAAGACAAAAGGTATCTACAAAGATGGAAGTTAAGAACAAGTATGTAGCAATAAAAGCCAACATAAATGGTGCACCAGAAGAGTCAGACTTCGAGATAAAAGTCGAAAACCTCTCACTTATAGTTGACCCAGAGTCTAAGGTGGTGGTTGTCAAGAACCTGTTTGTATCGATTGAACCGTATCAGATAAACCGGATGAAGAGCCAAAGTTCATCACAAACATCAATAAGATATGAAAATGCCATTACTCGTGGAGAGGTCACTGACACTTATGGTGTAGGAAGAGTGTTGGTTTCTCATCAGCCCGACTTCAAGAAAGATGATTTGGTAGCAGGCTTTCTTACCTGGGGAGAGTACAGTATAGTAAAGGAAGGTTCCCTGTTGAATAAGTTCGATCCTAGTCTGGCGTTTCCTTTGTCTTACCATGTTGGAGTTTTTGGATTCAGCGGATTTGCTGCTTATGATGGATTCTTCAAAGTGAGTAAGCCAAAGCCAGGGGAGAAAGTTTCCGTGTCTGCTGCTTCTGGTTCAATAGGACATTTAGTAGGACAGTATGTTGTTGGCTCTGCTGGTAGCCAAGAAAAGGTAAATTTTCTAAAGGAGAAACTTGGATTCGACGATGCATTCAATTATAAACAAGAAGCTAACCTCAAATCGGCTCTCAAAAGGTGTTTCCCTAAAGGGATTGATGTCTACTTTGACAATGTCGGAGGCAAGATGCTAGAAGCAGCATTGGCAAACATGAACTCACTGGGCAGAGTAGCCATCTGTGGGGTTATTTCTGAGTACACAAATGCTAGCACACGAGCTTCCCCGGAAATGTTGGATATAGTCTACAAGAGGATTAGCATTCAAGGATTCCTAACAGCTGATCTCATGACAGTGTATGCAGATTTCCTGTCGAAAACAGTTGAGTACCTCCACGATGGAAAACTTAAGGCCATCGAAGATATCTCACAAGGCGTTGAAAGCATTCCCTCTGCTTTTATTGGACTGTTCAATGGAGATAATATAGGCAAAAAGATTGTCAAAGTTGCAGATGAGTGAAAAAAAGAAAAAGAAGATTCACGACTGTTGGCCTATACATTCATGAATTCGCGAACAATATCTTGTCTGTACTTCTTTCAAGTTGTAATCCATTTAAGCATTCATCTTCTGCATCAAGTTAAAGAACAAGTTTACGTATTATGCCTATCAGATTCTTGTTTAGTTTTCCTTTTCATGTATCCGGGATTGAAACAAACTCTGTGATCCTAGTCTACCAACTATGCCTCAATCCCAAATTTTTTATATCAACTCAACAAAGTGAAAAAATACATCTTTAGCAACTACTTCAAGACCACTATAAGATAAAGCAATATCAAGGTCCCCATCAACATAGAGACCAACTATTATGCCAAAATGAACTCCGGTACTGCAATAGAAGCAAAGTAAAGTGACGATGGTTGTACGTAAGTTAGTTTCAATAGAATAACATGATGGAAAACACTAAATGTACTAGTATCACAGTAGAAACAAAATTTGAGAGGAATGGATCAGGAAGAGGATAAACGTAATACCAAGTGTTACATCAATGGCATTAATCATGAACCTGCGGTCATCCTTCCATTCAAACAGACTGTCAACAGCCTCTGCCAACGAAGAATGAAGAACTAGCTTCTTGTGTTTTCAAGAAATTATGGTCCTACAATTGCAGCCACAGGAAGACACACACATATTAGTGAATGCTTCATCGTAAGGCTATTCATCCTTGACGAGAGCGGTTAAAAGGCACCACAAAGATGCATAACCACAGTTCCCCTGGAGAGCAAAGAACGTGCCAAAACTAGCACTCATCAACTTGCAACACTTTTTTTTGGGGAAAACTAATTGCAATATAAGGAAAAAGAATTCGATAATATGGACTATTATCATCACAAGTATCATGTGACAGATCAACATCTAGTTCAGATCGATCTACAAAAGCCACACATTCAAGGGAAGTAGAAGCTTGTTCAACATTTTGTTATGATGAACTTGACTTTAAGCTACCAATAATGTGAGACGAAATTTAGCAGACATAGGTAACTCTCGCAGCATACATGCACATGTATGGTAATAACATCAGTACTTCACAAAGGAACTGTAGAAACAGGGAAAGCCCGCATGTCTTCATTGCGCTCCAAGCAGTTAGCACAGAGAGTGGACTAGCTGTTCGGTTGTTCCTAACATAGCTTTTTCACTTCCTGGAAATTCAATTATACAGATTAGTTAGCTGAAAACTGCATTGACACCTCATATGACAAGTAAAAGCAGCAAAGATCAAGAAAGCAACACGTGAAGAGCTAGTCCCGACACAGTCTACATTTAAAGTGTATTAAACACAAGCTGCTGGCCTTGTTTGCGCATAAAAGACGAGCTGCATTTCCCTACATTTGAATATGTCGAAGGCTCTTTAGTTCATGTTGTAAGCAGTGAAGATGAACAAATACAAGGTAGTTGGATAACCTCAAGCCAGACTGCATGAAAGTGGTTCATAAATGGTATACTTAGTATGAAAAATCCCATAAGAAAATAAAAATGAACAAAGAGATGTTCATCCTGATTCCAGTGAAACATATTGACCGTCCCAAAAATGGGTAATTTGATTCAGATCTGGAACACTTCACAGAAAGCATGACCCTCCCACTACTAAAAAAAAGACCAAAAAATGACGGCCAAAAACGACGGACAACATCGTTTATTTTGGACAACATTGCTTTTTGCAAACGATGGGCTGCGTCGCTTTTTTTACGACGGACAAAGCCGTTTTTTGAAAAAGAAAAAATCTTTAAGAAAAAGCGACGTTGTGCATCATTTTTTGTTCTTCATGTGTAGAATAAATGATGAACAAAAAACAACGGACATCGTCATTTTATTGAAGAAAACAATATTTTTTTTTAGAAAAACCGTCAACGTCCGTCGCTTTTTTGTATTTTTTTGAATGTGGAAATCTGCATTTTCTGCATCCCACCTGCCAAATAAAAATGCAATTCAATATGTACAGCCCCTTACAACACACATTACTAAAATAATCATACAACACACTACATCATCAAAACATTTAAGCAATTCAAATCAACAACACTTAAAACAATCAATTCAACAACATCCAAAACAATTAACAATTAATCCAGCAACATCCAAAACACTAAAGCGATCCTGAACGTTTTCCAATAGTTAAAAGTTAAGTTCAAGAATTGTCTAAAAAGTGTCTAGAAGCCAAATCCAACAACACTAAGGAGTAGCCCCAACAAACTCCTCATCACTTTCTGTTTCTTCTTCGCTACTTGAATCGGGAGATGGAGAACGGTGACGACGACAACGAGTCATGCTAACCATTTGTTTCTTAAGTTCCTCGACGGTCTTGCGCATGACTTCAGTTTGAGCAACAGACTCTGCCACGGCACGTGTAAGTTGTACAATCTGTTGCGACATAGCAGCAAGCTGAACGCTGTCAATGGCCTCAGCCTGGCGTGAGGAACCAATACCAGCCCATCCAGTCTCGAGGCGTCGTAATTCATTTCGAGAACCTAAGCCATAGGTTCTCCCCTTTCGTCTTCTTCCCACCACTTTTTCGGTCCGAATTTGAATAACTTCCTCCTGTATAGGCTCGATTGGACCAAACTCAGACACGTAGTGTATATATTCACTCTGCATATTAAAAAAGACACGTTAGTAAATTTTACTATTACTAAGTAAGGTGGAGATTAACGTAACTTTTAATATGTTTTGCTTACATATTGAATACAAAAATAAGCAAGAAATCAACTTTTTTCCCTAAACATTATTTTAAAGCTAACTTTTGTTTTCCATCAAATCTAACTCGGCAAGAATTTCCACACACAACCCTTTGACTTTTTAAAATTTGTTCCTCGTATTGTTTCCACTAATTGTACAATTAAAGTTAGCATGGCTACGTCTCATTTCATCCTATTTCCTCAATGTAGTGCCACAAAAAGGATCAAAATCAACAAACAATAAGTAAATCCATGTTAGTCAAATTCTTGAAACAATTTTCCTACAAGGATTAGCAAAAATCGTTCGATAACACTTCTTCCTATTTCCTTCTCAATGATATCCGACGATCAATTTTCCTTGCAAGTACATACTCGGTACATTGACTTCGGTCAGATTTCAGAAAATTATGCTAATACGTTGATATCAAACAAAATAGACCTTCCGAGAAATGCATTAAACAAGGCTATTAGTAATTTGTACTTGGTGATACATCACCATAGCACTGAAGAGTTCTTAGAAAGGTCAAGTTACAGATACGATTTACTACGGTATTTAGCAAAAAGATCGAGAATTACTTATAGTAGGGAGACAACTTGTTTAAAATAACAAAGAAGAGGAGAATTGAGCTTTAGTAATTAGAAGAAAGCATCATATTAAACAATGCTTTAAATCCCAATAGATTTATCTAGATTCCCCTGTTCATTGGCATCTCCAATCTACACTCGTGATCGTAACCCCATTGCGATTACAGGTTGGATGTCTAATTGTCCAGGCGGTAATGATAGTATCTTGTACCTGAACTGGTGGCTCACTTTTTCTAAGTAATGGGGAAGAGGACCGAAACGTGCCACTGAAAGACTCTAGTGAGACAAAGATGGGCTGTCAAGAACATAGAGGAGGTAGGATGGGCAGTTGGTCAGATCTAGTATGGATATACATGGACGGTAGTTGGAGTCGGCGGCTCTCTCAGTCTTCCCTCACTGAGATCTCTGGGGAAGCCTTCCAACCCACTTTTCTTCATGACAACTTTATTACCAAACTGAAAGAAGATTTAAATTGACCAAATATGCGACAGAACGAGAAGATAGTCCTGGAGAAAATTATCAGTAAGCTATAAGCAGCAGCAAAAAGGACCAAACTAGATAGTATCTCTTTAACTCTTATTCAGTAATTCCACTATTTCGTACTTTTCCCTATTAAGTTTCACCTACGAAGACAAGTAAAAGTAGGCCCGAGATTAAACACTAGCAAGGGTTAGGCACATTATGCTGCCATAACTTCCGTGTCCCTGGTCCTCTTTATGATTACTCTATCTAGAGGCAAAATCGACTCCCTTATAAAGCTTCAAGAAGAACAATAAAGCTAGTCCAGAAGAAAGACAAAGATTACGTAGATCGTAATACCTGAAGAAAAAAAAGCTAGTAACTAGGAGCAACGAGAAAACCAAAACAAGTCCAGAAGAAAATAAACAGTTAGCTACCTATTAGCTGCAATGAGAAAAGCGAAAATCAGATACTAGGAAGACCGTAATATTGATTCCAAAAGTATCAAGTTTCCTCTTTATGCCTCATTAGTTTTCACCTGTAAAAGATTTATTAAAGAAGCCCCTAGATCAAACAATAACCCTGGGAAGGACCTCGGCTTTATCGGCGCATTCACATGCCACACGTTCTAAGTTCCTGATGCTCTTTATTTTTTAGTCTTACTAGAGGCATAACATTCTCTAAAACACTGCTGAACAAGAGAAAAGATGTCCAACATCATTTAGTTCAAAGTCGAAGACAAATTTATTGTTCCTTGAAGATAGTGCATAAAGGAAAAAATGACCAACCAGATCTCGAAGCAATGCAGTTTAAAGATGTCTTTTACATATTCATTGTCTTGTTCTGTATGCGAAATAACAATAAGAATTTAACAGCAATTGAGAAAAAAAGAAGTATACTTACAAGTTCTTTGTCACTTGGTTTTGTTGATCGGAGCTTTTTCAGCCATTTGTGTTTTGTTGCATCTGCAGCCTCTTCTTTAGAAAAAGGACAAACTAGACTTTCAACGTAGATGGCTATCTTAGGAATCTCATGAAAGTCAATAACGTATGAATATATCAATGAAGAATCCTTCGACTTGTATATCATGCCAAATTTAACAAACCTGAAAAAGATTTCACCTTTGTTTGACATGAAACAAGGCAGAAAAAAATCATACCCCGTTGTACGAATAGGATAATTGATGGTAAACATCTTTGTCAATGACTCTTTAACCCCATACTCCTTCATAACCCAAAAATCTACATGAGAGCCCGCATTATCACAAAAAATGGAAAGATCACTTCCCAATATCCCTCTTTGTAGCAAGGATGCTCCACTTTTACCCATTTCTCGTTCACCAAATCAAACGAAATGATTTTCCATTTTTTAAAGTCAATAATCAAACCATTCACCTTAGCATTAGGCCAATGAAGTTTCCCCTTCACTAAGATACCTGAAATATATACTTCCTGTCGACTTTTACACTTCCTCAATTGACAATCGTCAACACTTCCCCAAGAATCACTCTTTAGACTATATATTTTGAGCTCACCTCGACTGAACTTACCTTTTCTACAAAAGGTACCCAATAGCTTATAATCATCATGAAACTCATCGTATCCAAAACCATACATTCGCGCTGTTTCAAACCACATGTAGCACTAGGACAAGGCAATTTCTTGTACTTTCTATTCGATGGATTCCATAGAAACAAATTATCTTTAGAATCCGCAAGACAAATCAATCCGTTGACAGAACTTAGAATTGTTACAGAACTAGGCAATTCGTTGTACAATCCATCGGATATCATACGATGACCCAAGTGAGATACCTCCGTAAAAGAATCATTAAATAAGGAATCAAGATTACAATCTTTAACATTCACACCTT
The DNA here is from genome assembly GCA_030864215.1 of Capsicum pubescens. Lineage (NCBI taxonomy): Eukaryota > Viridiplantae > Streptophyta > Magnoliopsida > Solanales > Solanaceae > Capsicum > Capsicum pubescens. The sequence goes on along the minus strand of CM061546.1, from coordinate 22,022,366 downwards.
GTATAGAACTCCATATCACCCTACGTTCGGTAGAATTACTAAGATGGGTCTTGATAAATTCGGGGCTCGAGATTAAAGCAAGCCAGGATTTCGAAACACACCTGAATTGCAAGAAGGACAAAACTCATCATACGCTTATAATGTAAATACTCATTAGTATTAGCAGATACAATAAAATGGGTATTATTATATTAGTGGTTAGAGATTAAAGCAAGCCAAGACTTTGAAACACAAACTCAACAAAAGCTTAATGATGTAGATACTCTCCTTACTTGATACGAGTCAAACGACACTCATAGTTTTTGATGACGTACTTGGAGACCAACACATAAAGGCTCAATTCTTGGTCGCCTCGAGGACACGAGAGCATGCATGTAGAGACCGTGATGGGCACTTGATGGAGCAATGCCGAGTGTGGAAGGTTGCTTGGAGCACTAAGGACTTGAGGACTCACGATTTTTGGAGCTTGAAGACGGCACCTTTGGAGTGTTAGGACTCAATGTGAGAATTCCTCAACACACCAAGGCCACACCTCATTAAGGGTGTTTTGGCCATTTCATCTTGCCTTCCAACACACCAAGGCCACCCTTTGTCATTAAGGGTGTCTTGGTCATTTTACCATGTAATAAGCTAGGCTATATATAGTTCCTTATTAGGTCTTTTCTCTTTAGTTGTTTATTGATGTAAGACAAACTCTCTCTCTAGTGTGAGGAGTGTAACACCCCTTAGTTGTAGGTCTTGGAAAAGCCACCAATCTGTAACTAGGGTTGCCCAAGTGTGGATATCACTTGTGTTGCATCGTTGGCTTGATACGCTGGTGTTGAGAGGAGGTAAAGTCCCTCTTGTGTCAACGTTAGAGTTAGGTTTGCGTCGTGTATAGTGTTAAGGGTCCAAGAGTCTCATTAGGTTTGCGTCGTGGATAGTGTTAAGGGTCCAAGAGTCTCACAATTCTTGGGTTCTTAAGACTGTCCCTTCATTTGGTCTAACTATTTATCTTGTATCTTGTTGTATCTGTTCTTCCTTGCTGTTGTTAATGTACCCGTAACTTTCTTGTTGTTTATGTTTTGATATAGTGAAGCCGTGTGGGGCTCTTTCGATTCACTATAGTCATTGTAATCTTGTGTTCTCTATCTATCTTGTTGAATATTGTGGTTGTTGTCTTGAAAACATAGAGAAGCAAAATGGGGTCTTTGATTCTCTAGTGTTATTGTCTTGTAGATCTCTTGATTTTCTTGTTGTGTGTTTGATCTTGTATCATTTAATATCAGAGCATGGCTTGATCTTGTTTCCACAAGATCAATCTTGGTCTTGTAAACTTGAAAAAAAAAATTATTAAAAAAAAAAACTGAAAATTCCAGAAAAAGGGTGAAATTTGTCCATTTTTTTGTTCTTGGCCGAAAGTTGTTGTTCTTGTGAAGTTGTCTTGGCCGAGGTTTGTACTAGATTTAGTAGATTTTTGTTTGTCTAGTTTGTTTCTTGTGTTGGTTTCTTTCTCACTAACACAAAAGGTCTCTAGATCTAAAATTGAGCTTATAATATTGACCTTGTTGTTGTGAACTTGCAGTGGCCCTGTGTTGTGATTTGAAGTTGGCCGTGTGTTATGCCTTGTTGTTGAAGATTGGAGGATGTTGTTGGTGTGTTGTTGATGTGTTATTGAAAGGTTGTTGTTGTGTTCATATTGTTCTTCATCTCTTCTCATACTTAAACCAACAAAAAGTGCATATAGATTCAAAAGGAGTGAAGATAAAAGTTGTAAAGTGTGTTTGTGAGAAGACTTGAGCCATCACTTCCTAGACTTGCCATCAAATTTTTCAACTACTATCCTTAAATCAAGGAGCCATGTTTGGTGGAATTAGTACAAGTCAAGATCATCTTTTTGAGATTAAACTTACAAAGGACTCAAGACTTATACTTTCCCTCCAAATACAATTGTCTTCCATTCCAAATTGTGTGAAAATTGAAATTTCAAATTTGTGATTAAAGTTGTGTGGGCCCAAGACCAATTACATGCTGCCACGTCACCCTAATTACTGTTCACCATCAATATTAAGCTCAAATTTGGATTTTCGTAGTTTCTAATTGTTGATTCTTGGTTTCATTAGTTGATCCTAGAACTAATTAACAAACTAGTAAACTCCTACTAGATTGTCAATTAGTCATTTCCATCCATTATTCGTGTCTAAGTTTCTTTTGTGCTTTTGTCATTTTTATAAATCGTAGTACTTCTTGGTTCAAGTCCTAACACATTTCCTTGAGAATTCAAACAAAGAATACATTATGACCAAGGAGTAGACTCACCCCTCAACTTATCATGAACTACAAGCCGACTTGCAACACTTATGAATCCAAGTGTGAGACGATCAAGTGTGTGAGAGTGTGGTGAGGTTGTTTCGAACTAACTTGTGTTTTTCTTTGTAGGCTTGTTCTTTTTTTATTTTTTTTATTTTTTAGGTGTAATTACAATGGAACCTGCGGCTGCAAGTGCTATTTTGGCTAAACTTGAAGCCATTACCCGTCAATGGGAAGTAATAAATGAAAATTTGGATCACATGGGAGTTCCAAGGGAGAAAGTGGGATGCCCGGACACACGTCAAGATGAAGACCGTAGCTCATGTGAGCTACGAGGTAAAAATGCTATCCCCTACACTCCTATGAACGTAGTTACGGTTTTATCTAGTGTAGGAGTGCATGAGTCTTCATTTTGTGATACTCTTGATATTGTTAGATCGCATGAGGACCAAACTCTTATTGTAGGTACGCAAGCACTAGTTGATCCTTTAGATGACGAAATTGATTCTCCTCGTGAGAATGATTTGTGTCCATGTAGTGCTAGCACTTAAAACTTGACTAAGGTTCCATTACCAAGTGACGAGAGTATTCACACACTAGTTGACCCTTGTGAAAAACAAGGTGAGTCTACATTGGTATGTGAATTGCCAACAACTAGTGAGGGTGAGCAAAATGATCAACCGGGCGTAGGTGATCTTGATTTGCTTAAATGTTTAGAAAACCCGAGTTATGATTGTCCTTGTGAAGACGATTTTGATTATGGTCCTTTGTCTGCCCGTGATGGTTTGTATGTATGTGAGGACTACTCTTGTGAAAGAGAAGGTGATATGTGCTTAGAAATGTCATCTACTTCTTCTTAATGTGTTTCTTGTGTTGGACATATTTCTAGTGGAGATTTTGAAACTAGTAGTAAGTGCATGCATGAGAACCCTTTATTTGAAGTTGACTTATGGAACACCTTTCTCAATCCTCTTTTTGTTCATGATATTTCCAATAATGATAAAGAGGGCTTGCTTAATTTTGAGGATGACACCCTAGGGGAAAGTGAGAGTGGCTGAGGCCTAAGCCTTTGGTTACATCTCCCATTCGACCCCGGTAACTTCTTAGGGTGTGAAGGACGGATAGTTGTTGGTAGGTCCAATTGTTTGAGTGACATTGCTATATGTGTTGCGTGGACTTTACTTTCAATTAGAGCACCACCCCTTGATGGTGATTCCTTTCGCCCACTCCTTTGTAATATTTTTGCTAAGTTCCCCGTGATTACAACAAAGGATGTGTGTTTATACCTTAAGTATGTACCTCCTTAGCATGTTGATGTTGTTTATTGTGCTAACTCTAACCCTCATGTCATGAGGATGCGGTTCTTGGTTGTCTTCTCTTTGTGCTTGCAAGGTTTGGATTCGAGGTTGAATCCTTTTCAAGAAGGGGAGGATGATACGATTCAAACGGCACTCATAGTTTTTGCTAACATCCTTGGAGACCAACACGTAAAGGCTCAATTCTTGGTCGCCTCGAGGACACGAGAGCATGCATGTAGAGGTCGTGATGGGAACTTGATAGAGCAATGCCGAGTGTGGAAGGTTGCTTGGAGCACTAAGGACTTGAGGACTCACGGTTTTTGGAGCTTGAAGAAGGCACCTTTGGAGTGTAAGGACTCAATGTGATAAATCCTCAACACACCAAGGCCACACCTCATTAAGGGTGTTTTGGCCATTTCATCTTTCCTTCCAACACACCAAAGACACCCTTTGTCATTAAGGGTGTCTTGGTCATTTTACCATGTAATAAGGTAGGATATATATAGTTCCTTATTAGGTCTTTTCTCTTTAGTTGTTTATTGATGTAAGACAAACTCTCTCTCTTGTATGAGGGGTGTAACACCCCTTAGTTGTAGGGCTTTAAAAAGTCACCAATCCGTAACTAGGGCTGCCCAAGTGTGGATATCACTTGTGTTGCATCATTGGCTTGATACGTTGGTGTTTAGAGGATGTAAAGTCCCTCTTGTGTCAACGTTAGAGTTAGGTTTGCGTCGTGGATAGTGTTAAGGGTCCAAGAGTCTCACAATTCTTGGGTTCTTAAGATTGTCCCTTCATTTGGTCTAACTATTTATCTTGTATCTTGTTGTATCTGTTGCTTCCTTGTTGTTGTTAATGTACCCGTAACCTTCTTGTTGTTGTAATATTGTTGTTTATGTGTTGATATAGTGAAGCCGTGTGGGGCTCTTTCGATTCACTATAGTCATTGTAATCTTGTGTTCTTTATCTATCTTGTTGAATATTGTGGTTGTTGTCTTGAAAACATAGAGAAGCCGAGTGGGGCCTTTGATTCTCTAGTGTTATTGTCTTGTAGATCTCTTGATTTCCTTCTTGTGTGTTTGATCTTGTATCATTACTATTCCATCCGTCCGACAATATTTATCCACTATATACTAAAAATAAGTGTCAAACAATACCAGTCCGGTTTAAAAATCAATGGATAATTTACCCTTTTCTACCCATTTTATCCTCGTTGTTAAATACTATTCATCACTCAATACATTTTTCAAAATATTAAATTTATTACTTCTTTTGTCTATCTTTACTTGTCCACTTTTCTTATTATTTTGGGATGTCCAACAATACTTGTCCAATTTATAAAACCAATGGTATTAAATACAATACATCTCTCATTTCATTTTTGAAAGCAAAAAAATTATTATATTCAAAAGGTGGCATAGCAATTTATTGTTTCTTTAAGGTATGTGTCAAGTAAAAAATGGATAAGTATTTACGGACGGAGGGAGTATATTCAAATTTTACCCTTGCTATTAGATACTACTCATCACTCAATACATAGTCTAAAATAATAAATTTATTATATTCAAAGAGTAATACAGTAAAATTACCCCTATTATCAATTATATATTGTTTCTTAACACGTGTGCCAATACAAGTATTGTTGGACAGAGGGAGTAATATATTCGGGGCTAGATATTAAAGCAAGCCAAGAGTTCTAAACATACCTGAATTTCTAGTGGGATTTCACTGGAAGCCTCGAGAGGATTTCAGTAATGAGTTCAGCCGGCAGAAGAGGGATTGTAAAGTTCAAATCTTGCATTGAATTTGATGGAAATCCAGCAGATTTTGTGCGCTTCTTCCATTTTTGGTGTTGATGGGAGGCTTTATCTTCCTCATTTTCCATTTGGGCGCCACAAATTTGAGTGAAATTCCCAAGTTTATAGTAGTCAGCTGTGGACCGAATTCGACATGGGTCGGGTCGGGTTATATTAGGAATAGTGGGTTCTCTCTTCAAAATTGAATATTTTTAGGTAATTTGGGGGTTTTCGTTTATCTAGGGTATGGGTAACACATTTATTAACGGTGAGTCAGATAGACGATGTGAAAAATGCTGGAGAAGCCAGACCAACAGTGTGAGAAATGTCAGCAGATGGGACATCATCAGAAGGTTTGCAAGAACAACACTCAGCAAACTAATGTTGCACAAGTAGCTAATCAGGAAGATGAAGAGCAACTGGCGACATGTTTGGCAACTAGTTGCTCGAGTGATAAGTGGCTTATTGACTGTGGTTGCACAAACCACATGACATTTGATCGTGATCTTTTCAAGGAGTTGGATACTTTAGTAATTTCCAAAGTACAAGTTGGTAATGGAGACTATATTTCTGCCGAAGGCAAAGGTACTGTGGAAATGAAATGCTCCTCAGGTACAAAACTAATCAAAGATGTATTTTTTGTACCTAATATTAGTCATAGTCTGTTAAGTGTTGGCCAGATGCTTGAGAATGGTTTCAAACTTCTCTTTGAATCCAATTACTGTCAAATTAAGGATGAAGATGGCAAAAACTTATTCAAGGTAATGATGAAGGGAAGGAGTTTTATATTGGATCTTTTAGATCATAAGCAAAAAGCTTATTCTGCAACTAAGATCAATGCACAATTTCCGCACAAAAAGACTTAGACATTTCAACCATGCTGTTGTAATTAACTCACAAAAGAAAGATCTGGTTCGAGGGTTGCCTAATGTTGAAGCCGAAATACCAGATTGCAGAACTTATCAATTTGGCAAGCAAGCAAGACTTCCTTTCAAGAAAGCAATATGGAGAGCCACTGAAAAGCTAAAATTAATCCACACTGATCTGACTATCCTCACCGAACTCCGTCACTCAAAGGGAGCGCTTTCCCCCAAATGGGGCCCTACGCAGGGCGAATCCAGATTAGTCGGACTCCAATGCGGGTACCGGACACCGGATGGGAAAAAAATACTGCAAGACGGATCTTTAATTGGCAGATATGTTTACCAAAGCCTTGCCAAAGAGCAGATTTGAATTTCTCAGAGAAAGACTTAGAATTTACAGCAACTGAAGCAAGGAGGGGTGTTGATTATTGCCTCAGTTACTGCAGTAAAAGTAGGAACAATTGTTGGACATTATCCAACTTTATTAGCCATGTTCTCTTAACTTGTTTAGTGGCTGATTTTTAGATGTTAGTGGTGTAGTTGTTTTGGATATTGCTAATAATGGAATCATGAACAAAGTAGTGGCTTAATTATAGGCTTTAGTTATTGCATTTTTTTAGTATTTAAGCACCACTTCACATTAATGAAAAATCAACCTTTGCGCAGTAAATTAATTTGTTCTCTTCTTTCCTTCTTTCTTTGTTTTCACTTCAAAGAGTTGAAGTTAACCTTACAACAACAATATGGACGGTGAATATTTACTGAGAGTCAGACAAGTACTTGAATATATATATATATATATATATATGAACAAAGGTTACTGAATTACGTTAACCCGTAAGTGGGTTACAAGATAATCTGTTTAAATTATCTTGTTCTTAGCCATTTCTATACACATTGATACTTACGACAGTGACAACCTTGCTGCTAATGACAATATTGTCTTGGTTGAGACAGCATAAAACATATCTATGCATCTGTCATTTTCATTATTTTGATGTTTCACCTACCTCATAAATCTAGAGGAAATGTTCAAAAACAAGAACAGTGAGCTAAGTGGTCTAAGGGGCTGCAATTTTGTAGTGCCCCAGCATCCATTAATACGATGCAAACTAGGTATAATAATATAAGAAATGTATAACAATTAGTATAGGATTTAAAAAAGAATGCTGGAAACCAAGATGATAGTTGAGTTATTTGGTTTACTGGCGGAACCTTAAGGCCTTGGGCGTCAATATGTGTGTTTGAACCTCCCTGACACTCACGATCCCTAAATCCTGAATCCGCCACTGATGTGGTCTCATGATACCTAACTCATCAATATATGAAACATCTATGGCCTTTACATTTTCTTTAATTTGATGTTGCAGCCTGCCACATTAATCTAATGGACCTTTTCTAATTAAAAACAGTGAGCTAACTGGTCCAATAATGCCTAACTAATCAGTATATAAGGACCTAAAAATAGTTGAGCCATATAAGCATTTCACATTACATTCTTCTGCACTTTTTTCTTCCCCTTTCATAATAGTACCAAGACAAAAGGTATCTACAAAGATGGAAGTTAAGAACAAGTATGTAGCAATAAAAGCCAACATAAATGGTGCACCAGAAGAGTCAGACTTCGAGATAAAAGTCGAAAACCTCTCACTTATGGTTGAGCCAGAGTCTAAGGTGGTGGTTGTCAAGAACCTGTTTGTATCGATTGAGCCGTATCAGATAAACCGGATGAAGAGCCAAAGTTCATCACAAACATCGATAAGTTTTGCAACTACCATTACTCCTGGAGAGGTCATTGACACTTATGGGGTAGGAAGAGTGTTGGTTTCTCATCGGCCTGACTTCAAGAAAGATGATTTGGTAGCAGGCTTTCTTACCTGGGGAGAGTACACTATAGTAAAGGAAGGTTCCCTGTTGAATAAGTTGGATCCTATCCTGGCGTTTCCTTTGTCTTACCATGTCGGAGTTTTTGGATTCAGTGGACTTGCTGCCTATGGTGGATTCTTCAAGTGTGTTGTAAGCCGAAGCCAGGGGAAAAAGTTTTCGTGTCTGCTGCTTCTAGTTCAATAGGACATTTAGTAGGACAGTTTGCTAAATTACTTGGATGTTATGTTGTTGGCTCTGCTGGTAGCCAAGAAAAGGTAAATTTTCTTAAGGAGACACTCGGATTCGACGATGCATGCAATTATAAATAAGAAGCTAACCTCAAATCGGCTCTCAAAAGGTGTTTCCCTAAAGGGATTGATGTCTACTTTGACAACGTCGGAGGCAAGATGCCAGAAGCAGCATTGGCAAGCATGAACTCACTGGGCAGAGTAGCCATCTGTGGGGTTATTTCTGAGTACACGAATGCTAGCACACGAGCTGCCCAGAAATGTTGGATATAGTCTACAAGAGGATTAGAATCCAAGGATTTCTAACAGCTGATCTCATGACAGTGTATGCAGATTTCCTGTCGAAAACAGTTGAGTACCTCCACGATGGAAAACTTGAGGACATCTCACAAGGAGATGAAAGCATTCCCTCTGCTTTTATTGGACTGTTCAATGGTAATAATATAGGCAAAAAGATTGTCAAAGTTGCAGATGAGCGGAAAAAAAAAAAAAAGAAGATTCAGGACTGTTGGCCTATTTATTCATGAATTCGCAAACAATATCTTATCTGTACTTCCTTCAAGATGTAATCCATTTTAACGTTCATCTTCTGCATCAAGTTAAAGTACATGTTTATGCATTATGACTACCAGATTCTTGTGTAGTTTACCTTTTCATGTATCCTAGATTGAAACAAACTCTGTGACCTTATAGTCTACACCCTATGTCTCAATCCCAAATGTAGTTGACTATATGAATCTTTTATATCAACTCAACAAAGAGGAAAAATACATCTTTAGCAACTACTTCAAGACCGCTACAAGATAAAGCAATATCAAGGTCCCCATCAACATACAGACCAACTATTATGCAAAAATGAATCCCGGTACTGAAATAGCAGCAAAGTAAAGTGACAATGGCTGGTGAGATGGTTCGGTATGCCACTTGAAAGTTGCTCTTAATGTGTGATTGTTCAAGTTCGAGCCCCAGCAACAACGTTTTATTGCTCCTTTTATCATTTTCCAATTTTCTATTGCATGATTGCTCAGGTTCGAACCCCAACAACAATGTTTCTTTATTGCTCCTTTTTTCATTTTCCAAGTTTCTTTACACTTATTGTGCAAATGTATATATTTATCTTTTGATTAAAAAAGACTTCCTACTTAGTAGTCATTTATTTCATACTTTTTTTTTTCTTTTATGTATTGTGGATATTATTGAGCTATTTTTTATTTTATTTCAAAATATAAGCTTCTCTCCAACTTCAAAAGGTAGATATTCTCCCTAGCTTATACTGTATAATATTTATTTTCTTTTAATCTTTTGATCATTGAGTTATTTTTTATTTAAAAAATTAGCAATTTAAAGTTTGAGATAGGCTTAAATCAAACGTTACCCGTTGCAACTATCTAGCAAACAAATCTCACGAATTTCATATTTTTCAAAACCTTTCTATTATTGTTCAAAATATAAAAGTACGTTGAAGTTAAGTACGGTGAATAACACACTTTTGTCATATTAAATCTAATTAATGATATTCAATAATATTAAAATTTTGCTTATAAAATGCTATAATGAATAAGTTTTCAAAGAAATGTATGTCGAACTTTGACACTGTTAATTACTATATTTAATTATAGAGGTGCACCCGTCAAGCTTAAATCCTGGGTTCGCCTCTGGCTAGACTGCATGAAAGTGGTGTATAATTGGTATACTTAGTATGACAAATCCCATAAGAAAATAAAAATGAACAAAGAGATGCTCATCCTGATTCGAGTGCAACATATTGACCCGCCCAAAAATGGATAATTTGATTCAGATCTGGAACACTTCACAGAAAGCATGACCCTCCCACTACTAAAAGAAGACCAAAAAACGATGGCCAAAAGCGAAGGACAGCGTCGTTATTTTGGACAAAATCAACGGAAAAGCGACACGGTCACTTGCATCGTAAAAAGGCCCGATGCTTTTTGAAAACGACGGCTGCGTTGCGTTTTTTTATGACAGGCAGAGTCGTTTTTTGAAAAAAAAAAAACTACTATAGTTTATTTTTTAAAAAACGATGTCGTGCGTCTTTTTTTGTTCATGTAAAGAATAAATGATGAACAAAAAATGACGGACATCGTCATATTATTGAAGAAAAAGTCCATCACATTCTGAAAAAAATAATATTTTTTTCAGAAAAAGCCGACGTTGTTCGGCGTTTTTTGTTCTTTGTAATGAAGAAAAAAACGACGGACACCATCGGTTTTCTTGAAAGAAAAATTTTAAAAATTAGAAAAGCATCGGACAACGTCGCATTTCTGAAAATTAATTTTAAAAAATTTCAGAAAAACGACAGATAAAAGGGACTCTGTCCGTCGCTTGTCGCTTTTCTGCATTTTTTGCATCCCACCTGTCAAATAAAAATACAATTCAAAATATACAGTCTCATGCAACACACATTACTAAAATAATCATACAACACACTACATCAAAACATTTAAGCAATTCACATCAGCAACACTTAGACAATCAATCCAATAACATCCAAAACACTTAAAAATTAATTCAACGACATCCAAAACACTTTGAGCAATCCTAAAGGTTTTTCAATAGTTAAATGTTAAGTTCAAGAATGACTAAAGTGTCTAGAAACCAAATCCAACAACACTAAGGAGTAGCCCCAACAAACTCCTCATCACTTCCCGTTTCTTCTTCGCTACTTGAATCGGGAGATGGAGAACGGTGACGACGACGACGAGTCATGTTGTTGACACCTAATTTTTGATCTCCATAACTAAGTTTAGTTCGGAGTTCCTTCGATTTTCAAATAAAATTACAACATTTATTTTATCTGAATAAAGGATTTTCAAAGTATTTATTTGGGTAAATTGGTCAGTTTAAGTAGCGATTATATATTATCGTTTTCAATTATACGAAATTTTATAATTTTGTTACTTAAAAATTTATTTTACAAAATATCGGATTTTAGTCAAGGCTTATCTTGAAAATAAATTGTAATGATCAAAATCTTGATTTAAATATAACTTATTCTCAAAAATAATTTATTTGGATAAATATGTGCTTGATTTTATCGAATCAAGAAGCTCGGGGTTAAAGGAGATATCAAATTCATTTCGAATTTTGACTTAATTTAGCCAATCTATTAGATTTGGCCATAATTGAAATCAAATTGGCTACAATCGCGATGCAATTGGCCAATTGATTTTCAATATGGCCAAAACTTAAATGATTTGGCCAAATTCCCAAATTACATAATCCACTCAATTTGTAACCTAATTTCAGCTCCATTGGCCCAAACACCACACCAACCCACTTCCACCAATAACTCAATTAGACCGCCCAGGCCCAATCCAAACTCACCATGACCCGGCCCAACTCACCTACATCTTCTCTGCAACAATCAAGAACAATAGACAACAGTAATAGCCACCACATCAACCACATTCGCGTACAACTCAAAATCCATCGACAACACCAACATCTCAACCCAAATCCGACGGACCTCAACCCAAAAACCTTGAAATCGATCTGACCCGACCCTTCTCCACGCGTCTCACGCGGGTTTGTGCGAAGAGGGCTCGAGAACATTCTAGAAGATCGATTAGGTGTCATCCTCCAACGTCCAACTCCGCGAATCTCAGGATAACGGTACGATTTTGGTACATATTTGGGCAATTTTGATTGGTGGGGAGGGGAATTCGGTTTTCTCAATATTCTCGATTTTCAAATTCTTCAAAACACTCCCAAATTTGGTACAAGTTGGGGATGGGAAAACCTTATCCAGAGTTCAAATTTTGAATTCCCTTTGGAAAAGGAATCCCTAAATTACCCTCATATTGGCTTCTATATAGAGGAGCTCACTGTTGAACTGGAGGGGGGGGGGATTTTTTTTGGGCTGGGGGTCGATTTTGGTTCAAATATTTCTAAGAAAATTTTGGGATTTTTCCTCTCTTCTTACCTTTTGGGTTGGAAATTCTGGGGTTGAACATTCTTGGGTTGGGAAACTTTTGGGTCCAAAAAGAATTAGAAATTTTGGACTCGAAAACCTAGGTAGAAAATATCTTTTAGGGTGACAAAACTTTTCTCGGAGAGGAAAAAATAAGAAAGAAAAAGGGAGAAATAGTCAACTAGTCGAGTGTTCACGACGGTATTGAGCTTTCAGGTGGTGGTGGAAATCCGAAGTTAGCTCGTAGTACTGTTTTTCTACACCGAAACAGGTAATAGCCCATGCCGTTTAATTTTCGTTTATTTTTGCTTCATTTGAAACTTCTGAAATCCTAAGCTTTTAATGACATGATATGTTGTTTGTTTAAATCTCTAAAGTTGTGAACTTTGTAGCTACATAATGTACTTGTGTGATTAAACTTCTGAAGTTATAAGTTTTAGTGATATGGTGTGGTGGGAGTAGCTGTGGATGACGATGAAAGCCGTAGGATTAGTTTATAATAAGTCGTTATTCTGCTGAATCAATAACTGTTTTCAATTTGACTGCCTCTGGATGACTTCGTTGTTCTTGTGCCAATACGGTCCTAATAGCCTAATCGTAATTGTGTGAGATTTTGTTTGCTGTAGAATGCTACAAGATTTCTGTGATTACCATGCTATTTCCATCGAGTCGATATTCTCTCCATAGTCGTTGTGCTTATTGTCTAGCCTCTTAACTGGTTCAATCATCAATTTATTGACGGTTTCATTATGCATATTAATGTCAAACGTAAGTTTCGATGAGCGCTTCCCCGATTTGTTGTAATCAGAGTTGGTATCTATGCTTGGGTCGCTCTACATGTTTTTCCCTTTCCTCTTTCTGGTTGTTCGACTTATTTTAAAATTTTCATTTTTTGATGTTTCCTTTCTTATTTGACATCACGAGTAAGTTACTTATGAGGTTCAATTACCAACTCTAGTGCATTTTTCCATTAATAGTGTGTAGCTTTATTAAAGTTTGCATTTGGTTCACCCCACTTCAAAAGAAATTACCTGAAAATTATTTTTCTCAAGTCCATTTGTTTCAACTATGTGGTTTTATGTGATTCTTTGACCAAACATGTTCCTTTTCCCGATTGTTTGCTTACAAGTTGTGTTTTTCTTATCATTTCTCTTCATATTTACTGAAACCCGCAAAGTTAGTTTCAAATATCTTTCTCCATCAAAATTCGATTTACATGTTTTCATGAATTCGTGACAATCCTAATTGCTTAACTTTACTATGTTATGTATGCCTATTTTCCTTGGTATATTCATATCTTACTTGCTACCTTTTATTTTATTTTGGGACCACCACAGATCCTTTTTCATCCATCGATCTATCATATCATTTATTTGTGCGGCGTTTGGTATTCTGGATGTGTATTGATCTCATTTATCTTTTTCCTTGCATGTGAATCCGTTTTGGAGTCCGAATGGATTCTATCTCTTTGCATCTCTTAGTGGGCCATTGAGGCTTGCCTTGTCTATCAAGTCAAGCCCCAACTCATAATGTTCTTAATCTGCCTTATATAATTTCCCTTTTTCCTTATTGATTCCAGTAGATAATGTACCTGATTGTCATTGTATGCTGTCCACACAAATTCAAAAGTATGATGTTTGTGCTTAAGTTGGTGTAAAATGGTTTCTTTTACCTGAATCGCCTTAATAAAGCATTTGTGTGGATTTTTTTGTAAAAATCCTATTTGGCTATGAGATTCTAATGTTGAAATAATTTATTGTGCACGCCAAAACTCGAAAGTTTGTGTTGACCCTTATCATTCTCTATCGAACATCAATATGGCCCTCTTTCCCTTTTGTTGCTAGTTTGCTCAAACCTTGATTGATATTACTTTTGTTTTCCAATTTGGGAGACCCCACGACTTTTAGCTTGATTTATTGATTACGCTTCCCATATGTTATGTGCAAATTTGGTCTTCTCTCACTCAGCTTTGGCTCGGTATACATGACCTTTGTGTGGGTAAAGATCGATTTTCTTTAGTTCGTAATATCAATGACTTTCTAGTTTACATGCAAGTTCACAAATTCTCTTGATAATTTTGTTTCAAATAATGATAATAGTAATGGCGACAGTAAGTATCAATTTGTAACATGCATTCTAGTTCCTTAGTTACCTTTAAGAAAACTTTGGTGGAATTTTCCTTGGTGCAGTTCTATCATTTTGTTAAACCTTTGCATTTATTTGGTTGTTGAAGTTTTGTCTTTGCTTAATTGAAAAATAGTTCAAACTCATTTCTTCAGTTACAGTTTTCTTTTTCCGGTATCCTTCTGTCTATGATCTAATTTTTGTTCCTCCTATTATTTTTTATTATTCGTCGCACCATTTATTTATCTTATCAATTTTTTCTTGCCATGTTTCTTATCTGCCATAACATGGGTGTTGAATCACCGCTAATGTTGCCTTAGTGGGAACCTGGTGGTTCCCTTTATTAGAGTTAGTTCCTACTTTCTTCCTTATCACATGAGTTAATATTTATGTTATGTTCAGAAGACATGTTTTGCCTTTTGTATCACTTCTTGAATAGGTACTAATTTCTTCACTTTTTTTCTTCTTTGCATGAACTCGCTCGAGAGTCCAATCAGACTCCTTTTCCTTGCATTACACAATGGGCCATTGAGGCCCACTTTATAGAAGTCTTTGAAAGCCGATCACATAGCGCATGGTTATGAAGAGTCTAATGAAGAAGAATGGGTTAAAGTTTCCTTGAAGTGGCTAAGGGATTTGAAAGTCTCGTTTTCTCTCTCATTCATTCGTATTGTTGTCTCTATTTATTTATTCCTTTATTTATTTCATTGTTTATTTATTTAGGCTTCGAAGCCAAAGTTGTATTTAATACAGGTGAAGTGAAAATCGAGCCAAAAAGGGCTCGGAAACATAGAATTAGGACAGGTGAAAAATGTGTTGAAAACCCAACTAGATTAGGACAGGTGAAAAATGGGTTGAAAACCCAACTAGATTAGGACAGGGTCGACGGTTTAGGCTTAAAAGCCTAAATCACTACTTTCCCGTTTTTTCCTTTCCCTTTTGTTTACTTGTTTACGCGCTTCTTTGCGAACCTAGTTAAATCCCTAAGTCGCTAAAAACTGATTTCGCGAAAGCTTCTCCTTAATCAATTACTTTTCCAACAAATTGATTTTCCAAAGTTAGTCAAAAGAATGTTTTCAAACAGTCCAGATAACCGCAAGTTAGAGGACGTTTTACGTGCCTAACACCTTCCTAAAACGTTAATAGGAACCGCTTATCTAGAATCTCTAACTTAAAACGATTTTCCTGTTTTGAATCGTTTGAAGTACTTTATAAAGGTTTCTTAATTCCTTTTCAAAATTAAGTGGCGGCTCTCTCTCAAAGTCAAAATTTCTCCACAAAACAGAAATGGCGACTCTGCTGGGGAGTTCTAACTAGGTTCTAATCAAATATTTGATTTCGTCTTTTGATTAACTGTTTATGTGTTTATATGTTTCGATTTTGTAAATTTTAACTATCACATCTCATGGCATATTCCGACATTATTTAAACTGTTTGGGGTTTCGTGGGTATCCCGGCCCCTATTGATCAATTCCAAAAATGTGTTGGAAATACAAACAGTTTATTAGCACGTGAGTCGTCTGATGGCTGTTTTATTTTCAAACTCAAGTTGTCCGCTTGAGAACCCGTGGTCAAACCCACTCTAGATACCTAGGATAGAGCGAAACCAAAACCCTATCTTTTAGGGATGAGCCTAGGAAGACTCAATACCCGAGCGGGGTATTGGGCCCATTAGAAAACCTTCCCTACGTCTATTGACCCCGAGTCAATCACAGACGAATCATACTTATGTGTTGAAGAAATATATGCTTGTCTAAATTCAATCCATTACCCTTTGGGGTCGGGGAAAGGCTTATTTTTGTCTTCTTTTATGTAGATATGGCTCAATTGCATTCTCGTGAAAAGTTCAAGATGGTCACCAAACCCGACGATTACCTGAAACTGTGGTGGGATTACATTGGTACAGAAGAGAGAAAAATTGTTAGAACACACATCGGATACCTGCCTTCATTGATCGAAATGGATGCTTGGCCCGAAATGATCCACGTACTTACCATTTTTTGGGATGATCAGAATATGGTGTTTCACTTCGGGGATGTGGAATTGACTCCTACCATCGAAGAAGTGTTAAGTTGCTATGAGAGTATTGAAATGTGTTTCAAGAGAAAGAAAAAAACTGATAAGAACATTTTATTTCATGCCGTGTGGGAACGTCAAACAATCAAAGAGGCATTTTTAACTGACGACGACAACTGTCTAGGGGAACGTGATGGAGCAAATATCACTTTTCGGGAGTTGTATCATCGGTTTGAAAGATTCAATGCCTTCCACAAATTTGGACATAAATTTGAGTCCGAAGCAAAATGGAAGGAGATGAGAGCCTTTGCGTTTGCGGTAGGTCTACTCGGAACCATGGTGTTCCCATAGGGGGAAAATGGCACAATTCATCCAAGGTTGTTACGGTGGCCCATGCACTTTTCTTTGGAGTAGATTACGATTCTACCAAGGTATTCCACAATTTAGCTCCCACGATTGTCGTTGACATATATCGAGCCTTGGGAAGGTGTCAAGTCGAAAATCGTTTCTTTCAAGGTTGCAACCTCATATTACAATGGTGGATGATGAAGCATTTGGTAAAGGATTCGAGAACGGTACAACCTGATCATAAAACAAAGGTGGATATGCAAGCTTCGCACGACATGTGGTTGTTTCTACACAGGTTCAAAAAGGAAGCATCTCACGAATTTTGGTTTAAGACTCTCGGGGCATTAAGAGATGACGATGTGAAATGGTCCATTAACTCTCTTCATTCAGGGAAATACACCATTCGAGGGGGCAAGTGGCCTTTCCTAGTGCTTCCCGGTCTCAGGGGGACCTGGCCCTACAATCCTGGCAGAGTTCTTAGGCAATTCGAGATCAAGCAGGAGGCACCACAAATAGATTCCATGCTTAGGTTTTTCACCGAATACGATGAAAGTGAGTCTCCACTCAAAGACAGCATGATAAATGGATGGAGAAGAAGAAGTTGGACGAAAGTGACTTTCCATATAGAGCATGACCCTGAAGTCAGCGATACTTACAAGGAGTGGTTGAAAAAGAGTCTCGCCGGAGCATTGATTCTGGGACCAAATGGGCCCACTCGGGTTGTGGATGTAGAATCCAAGCATCAAATTCGGCTCCACAGGCTACAAGATGAGTTCCAGAAAAGTGAAATCACGCACTGGAAGATACACATGGAGGACGTTTTAACTATACGTATGTTGAGGGAAGAGTTGAAAAGAGCTAGGCAAGAAGCTGATGATGCCAGGCAATGTCTAATCGATTTGGATGATAGCACGGCCTCCCAACTCGATAGTATAGGGAAAATGACTTACGACTGCAATGCACAATTATGCGGGAGTCATCTTATCATCAATAGGTATCAAATAGCACAGGAGGTAAACAAGGCAAAGAAGGCAAAGGCAGACGAAGGAGCCTCCAGTAGCTAGTTTTTCTATTTCTCCTGCGCGGGAACTTATCTTCTTTCATGTTATTTCCCTTTTTCCCTAAAGATTGTATCCCTTTTTCGCTATCTTTTGTAGGCATTTATGCCCTTTTTCGTGTCTATATGAGTTGGGGATTAATGGATTGACTTCGAGGAAGCATATATTTTCTTCAAAAATCATTAGGCCTGAACCCTTGGCTCAAAAAGGGTCACCCCAGCTAGGATATGCGTTATTATAATGTTTTTGTGTGATATAACTTTTTTATGTGCTTATGTCCGTTTGTTTGGATCAAAGTCAAGTTCATCCACTATGTCCTATGGATGAATTTGGCTATGACTCAAGCAACTCTATGTGGTTATTTCCTGTCAAATATTTTGCATTACTTATCATATACGGAAACTAACACATCTGCCTTTGAGTTGTTTTACTTTACAGATAATAGAAATTGCTCCGTGTTGATATAAGCTGGAAGAACATCCCTACTTCACCCGATCGAAAGCGCACAAAATCCCATCCTCTGACCATCATTCAAAAATAACAGGAAATGATAAAGAAAGTGCACTGACTATCCGGGACAATGTGATAGCGGAACAGAATGAAATGATTGCGGAACTTGCAAGAAAGTTAGAAATGCTTCAGGAGAAAATAAATTGCACTCGAGATTTGGCTAACTTGGCCATCACCGTCAATACCCCCGATCCAGGAGGACATGGGACTCCACTCCAAATCCCTCCCCTCAGCACACCTATTCTCGGGGATCAGCCAAATAACATATCGTCCGTCTCTACCCCTCCACTTGTCCAAAACACTAATCGCGAAAATAACCTAGATGCCTACCATCCACAAAATCCATCTCTAACCCCACAAAACCCATCTCCGAATCCATTCTCAAATCCCCAAAACACATTTTCAAATCAAGAAAATTCATTCCCAAATCCACAAGATTCACTCCCAAACCCGCAAAATCCATCAAATCTATCCCCGAATCCACCAAATTCCTTTCCGAATCCACAAAATCCTTCTCAGATTCCACCAAACTACTCACAAATTCCACAGAACCTTTCCAAATTCCAAAACATCCTCCCCACTTACCAACCAAGTTCCTTTCTTCCACAAAATCAAGCCTCCCTTCCAAATCCCCCTCAAGCCATCCTATCCCCTGATATTTATGAACCCCTTCCTAACCCCGAGATAGATCATTACGAGGAGAAGGAGAAAGAGTGGAGGACCCAGCATAAAAGGAATTTACTAGCTATGAAGGAAGAGATCATGAGGATCAAAGAGTCTCATGGAGCCAGGGACCACGACGGTTTGGGGTATGACGATTTATGTGTTCACCTGGGAGTAGACCTACCAGATGGGCACAAAGTCCCTAAGTTTGAGATGTTTGACGGTACCAGAAATCCAATGGCCCATCTGAGAAGGTACTGTGAGCACCTGGTAGGGATAGGGAAAAATGAGGCATTATTGAAAATGAGCCTTGGAGTGGCTCATGTCTCAGGAGCCGAAAAAGTGGTTTGGTTGGAAAGCATTGGCCAAGGGTTTCCTTGACCGGTTCGCATTCAATATTGAAATAGTCCCTGACCGATATTCACTAGATCGGATCAAACAGAGGAATGTTGAAAGTTTTCGAGACTATGCTTTTCGTTGGAGGAAAGAAGCCGCCAAAGTGCAACCCCCCATGTCCGATGAGGAAATGGTATCCGTGTTCTCTCACGCTCAAGAAAGAGAATATTATACTAGGATGGTGTCCGCTATCAGGGCAACCTTTGCAGATTTGGTAAAAATAGGAGAATCATTGGAAGAAGGTATTCGGACAGGAAAAATTGCCAAGACCCTGACATCGTCTGGAACTGCCATGTTTTCTAAGAAGAAAAAGGAAGATGTAGGTATGGTTTTTGCTAATTCTGTTACAAATCGAAATAGCGATTCAACTCTAGAAATGCTTTATCTTCTCCGTCGTCACCTAACCTTCCGCACGCGTTCTACGCCCACCCCCAATACCAAGCTCCACTCTCAAATTCCCAACCTCAGTACCAAACACCACTCCCAAACATCCAATCCTCATACCAAGCTCCACAGCCAAATATCTTTCCCCAATACCCAGTTCCACCTCCAAATTATCAGTCTGATTTCCAAACCACTCCTCTAAATAATCGAACAAATTTCCAAACGCCTCCAAATTATCACCAAGTACACCTCCTACAAACCTTAACCCGTATAACCCCTAACATCCAAACCACAAAAAGAAACCTCCCCTAAACTTCACCCCACTAGCTAAAAGTCGCACCCAATTGTTTGAAAGATTGAAGAACGTTGGTCATTTGCAACCAATACAGCCAAGGAATATCAATCCCAACTCTCGATTTTTTAATGCAAGTCAACATTGTGCTTATCATTCGAGGGCAGTGGGGCACAATACAGAGGATTGTGTCTACTTGAATCACAAGATCCAGGATTTAATCAATCAAAAGGTCATCACGCTCCAAGCGCCTACTCCAAATGTTAACAGAAATCCATTGCCCAACCATGGGGGATCTACAGTTAACATGATTGAAGTAGAAGGCGAATGGACATCTGGCAAGACCATTACCCAGGCGAACTCTGAAAAATGCAAAAGAGCGGAAGAGGTAGGAAAGATAGAGAAGGTTGTGGCTGCCTTAAGTATCAATGAGAAAGCCCCATTTATAGTGATGACGGCCCCGAATCAAGTGTACGTTCCCCTGCCAAGAAAGGAATTTATTGTGCAAACCGCTGCTGCCCAAGGGATGATGCAATCGGGACGATGTTACATCCCTGAGGAATTGACCAACAAAAAAGATTCACAGAAAAGGCCAATCACTGAAGAAGAGGTTGGGGAATTTTGGAGGCGTATGCAACCAAAGGATTACTCAATTTTCAAACACTTGAAGAAAACTCCATCCCAAATCTCTGTCTTGGCAATATTAATGAGTTCGCAATACCATCGACAGGCTTTATCGAAGGTCTTGGAGGAAGCATATGTTCCCGTAGGAACAAGTGTTGAGAATCTGGCTGCAATGATAGGGAACATTGTGGGGAATCATCGCATATCATTCAGTGATGAAGAATTGTTGTTTGAAGGAGCGATGCACAATAAAGCCATGCATGTCACCATTATTTGCAGCGATTATGCGATTAATCAGGTATTAATAGATGATGGATCTGGTGTGAACATTTGTCCCCTCTCTACATTGGTTCAAATGGGCTATGATTTAGGAAAAATTTGTCAAAGCCACGTAAATGTGAGAGCATTCGATGGTGGGCAGAGAGATACCATAGGAGAGATTGATTTGCACATCCAAATGGGGCCTGCTGAGTTCAAGACTAAGTTTCATGTTATGGATATCCATCCTAGCTACAACCTGCTCTTGGGAAGACCATGGATACACGGTGCAAAGGCAGTTTCATCACCCCTTCATCAATTATTGAAGTTCATTTGGGAAGATCATAAAGTAGTCATCCAAGGAGAAGAAAGTCGAGCGGACCGTCCCAATGGTTATGTGCCGGTGATTGAAGATGTTCCAAAAGGTAGCAGTTTCTATACACTGGAAATTGTAAATACTGCGGACAGAGATTCGATGCCCAAAGTACCAATGCCTTCTGTCTACAAAATGATTGCAACGGTGATGTTAAGAAATAGGTTCAAACCTGGTTGAGGCTTGTGCAAGAATTTACAAGGAATTATCGAGCCTATTGCGATCCCAGAGAGAGGCTCTAAGTACGGTCTAGGATATCAGCCTACCAGGAAGGATAGGGTTGAGGATGAGCCAGAGAAAAGTCATTTTGGGCCCTTGCCACTCCTGTTCCAGTCATTTCCTGTATGAGAGATGTCAGATGATGATGGTCTTGGGGATGGGATAGGAGATTTGTTCAAAGGATGCAATGTTGTACCAGAAGATCTCCCAAAGTCCAGCGGGGTGAAGCAGATTGCGCCAGGGGAGGCCTTACAAAATTAGAACTCCACTCCACTCATAACCCGTCGCCCATTGTGGTAGATGAAAGGAAAATTACTGATAGTTTTTAAAATCGGTGATGATCCAGAGGAGGCCCCGTGATCCACCTTTTATATCTCAAAACTTCCTTTTTGTATCTTACTGCTTTCAAAAAGGCATGGACTTGTATTTGCGCAAGTCATGAGCCACGATTTTGTAATTATCTCCCAAATTTTAATGAAAAGGCCTTTATTTATTTAGAAAATTCTATTATTTCAAAAACACTCCTAGTCATATATTTTGTTATTATCTTGTTATCATCTAATTTGGTTTGTTTGTCCATTACAGTAACAGTAGCTTAAAATCTGCCAATATCGTCTCATGTCAAAGCTTGAACGAACAAAATGAGGGGAACAATGATGATTGGAAGGACGATGACGAGGAGCGATTAGTTGAAGAAATGGAGGAATTTGAGAATCACGAAAAAACCAATCTGGAGGAAATGAAACAGTCAACTTGGGAGATCACGATGAAATTAAAGAGACAAGTGTCAGTATCCACCTGGTGGCGCCACAAAGGAAAGAGCTCATCCACCTGTTGCGGGAATACATCGACGTGTTTGCTTGGTCCTATGATGATATGCCAGGGTTGAGCATCAGCATTGTGTCACATAAGTTGCCAATAAATTCGGAGTTTGATCCAGTCAAGCAAAAAATGCGGAAATTCAAGCCAGATTTAAGTCTAAAGATCAAAGAAGAAGTGACAAAACAAATCCATTCTAATGTTGTTGAGGTCACAAAATATCTAACGTGGTTGGCCAACAACGTCCCTGTGCCGAAGAAGGACGGCAAGATTCGAATTTGTGTTGACTATAGA
Source organism: Capsicum pubescens (assembly GCA_030864215.1). Classification (NCBI taxonomy): domain Eukaryota; kingdom Viridiplantae; phylum Streptophyta; class Magnoliopsida; order Solanales; family Solanaceae; genus Capsicum; species Capsicum pubescens. The sequence goes on along the minus strand of CM061546.1, from coordinate 21,999,700 downwards.
GACTTGAATAGAGCCAGTCCTAAAGATAATTTTTTGTTGCCCAACATCCACATTCTCATCGATAACTGTGCAAAACATGAAATGCAGTCATTCATTGATTGTTTTGTTGGTTATCATCAGATATTGATGGATGAGGAAGATGCAGAAAATCGGCTTTTATTACACCCTGGGGTGTTTATCATTACAGGGTAATGTCGTTTGGTATCAAAAATGCGGGTGCAACATATATGAGGGCTATGACGATGATTTTCCATGATATGATCCATAAAGAGATTGAGGTGTACGTGGATGACGTAATTATCAAATCCCGCGAGAGTTTGGATCATCTGACTCATCTGGAGAAATTTTTCAACATATTAAGAAGGTACAGTTTGAAATTAAACCCTGCTAAGTGTGCTTTTGGTGTTCCATCAGGGAAGTTGCTGGGGTTCATAGTCAGTAGAAGAGGCATCGAGTTAGACCCATCCAAAATCAAGACAATTCAGGATTTTCCACCGCCGAAGACTAAGAAGGAAGTTATGAGGTTCATGGGTCGTTTGAATTACATTAGCAGGTTCATCGCACAGTCAACAGTCATATGCGAGCCAATTCTCAAGATGTTGAAGAAAAATGCATTGAACGAGTGGACAGAAGAATGTCAGAGAGCTTTTAACCGCATCAAGGAATACTTGTCTGCACCGCCGGTTTTGGTTCCACCAAGAGAAGGAATTACATTATTGCTTTACCTGTCAGTCTCAGAAAATGCTTTCAGATGTGTCCTCGGACAACATGATGAGACCGGTAGGAGAGAGAAAGTATTTTACTACTTGAGTAAAAAGTTCACGCCATATGAAGCCCATTACACTCTTGTAGAAAGGACATGTTGTTCTTTGACTTGGACGGCACAAAAGTTGAGGCATTATCTGTCGTCCTACACAACATACCTCATCTTGAGAATGGATCCATTAAAGTATATTTTCCAAAAGGCCATGCCTACGGGAAAGCTAGCCAAGTGGCAAATGTTGCTGAGTGAGTTTGACATTGTGTATGTAACCCAAAAAGCAATCAAGGGGCAAGCCTTAGCAGATCATTTGGCAGAGAACCCAGTTGATGAGGAATATGAGCCACTTCGAACTTACTTTCCAGATGGGGAAGTTTTGTTCATAGGAGAAGACATTACAGAGATTTACCCCAGATGGAGGCTATTTTTTGATGAGGCGGTCAACTTCAAAGGTTCAGGAATTGGAGCAGTTTTGGTGTCAGAAATGGTCCAGCATTATCCGGTAACTTCTAAGTTACGTTTTCCATGCACCAATAACATGGCTGAATATGAGGCTTGCATTCTGGGTCTCAAATTGGCACTTGATATGGGTGTTTGCGAATTTTTAGTCATTGGGGATTCAGATTTGCTGATTCACCAGGTACGGGGAGAATGGGCAGTAAAAAATCCCAAGATCACTCCTTATGTGGAGCTAGTGCAAGAATTATGTGAAAGATTCAAGGAAGTTGATTTTAGGCATATCCCATGGATACAAAATGAGTTTGTTGATGCTTTGGCCACTATATCTTCCATGATTCATCACCCAGATCAGAGTTACATTGATCCTTTGGAAATAAGCTTGAAGGAGCAACCCACGCATTGTGTACACGTGGAAGAGGAGCCTGATGGAAAGCCTTGGTACTATGACATTAAAAGGTATTTGGAATCTGGAATATATCCTGAAGAGGCTAGTAACAACCAAAAGAAGACAATCCGGCGTTTGGCAAAGAATTACTTTCTAAGTGGGGAAATTCCTTTTAGGAGGACTCCTGATTTGGGACTCCTAAGATGCGTCGATGCTGCGGAAGCCAATAAATTGATAAAAGAGGTACACGCTAGAATTTGTGGGGCCCACATAAATGGGTTTGTCCTTGCCAGAAAGATCCTGAGAATCGGCTACTTCTGGATGACTATGGAAAATGATTGTAGTAAGTATGTGCAGAGATGTCCAAAATGTCAAATACACGGAGATCTGATTCGAATGCCTCCACACGGGCTTCACATAATGAATTCACCTTGGCCTTTCGTAGCTTGGGGCATGGATGTCATCGGACCAATAGATCCATTAGCATCGAATGGGCATAGATTTATTTTGGTTGCCATTGATTATTTCACTAAGTGGGTCGAAGCGGCTTCCTACAAATTCGTCACTAAGAAAGTGGTTGTGGATTTCATCAGGAATAACTTGATTTGCCGGTTCGGAGTACCGAAATCGATCATTATTGATAATGGGGAAAACTTGAACAGTCACTTGATGAGAGAAATTTGTGATCAGTTCAAGATTGTGCATCGTAACTCGACTACATATCGTCCCCAAATGAATGGAGTTGTGGAAGCGGCCAACAAGAATATCAAGAATATCTTGAGAAAGATGGTCGAAAATGATATATCATGGCATGAGATGTTACCTTACGCTTTGCTAGGGTATCACACAACAGTTCGAACCTCCACCGGGGCGACCCCCTATTTACTTGTCTATGGGAATGAAGCTGTGATACCTGCTGATGTTAAAATACCTTCCCTAAGGATTATTCAAGAAGCTGGACTAAGTAACGAAGAATGGGTTCGTGCTCGCTATGAACAACTCATGTTGATTGATGAAAAGAGAATGGTGAATGGTCGTTGTATGCCATGGTCATTTGTACCAACACAGGATGGCTCGTGCCTTTAACAAAAAAGTGAGGGCTCGGGCATTTGAAGTGGGGCAACTGGTTCTCAAATGAATATTCCCTCACCAAGAGGAGTACAAGGGCAAGTTCGCTCCAAACTGGCAAGGACCATACATAGTTCGCAAGGTGCTATCCGGAGAAGCTCTGATTTTGTCTGAGATGGATGGCACGGAGTGGACCAAACCAATTAATTCCGACGCGGTAAAGAGATATTATGTTTGAAGGACATTCTAGCTTTTGTGTTTCTTTAGTTAATTTACTTGTAATCGCCTTTGTAATAATGTTGTTTTCTAGTGTGTGACTGTCTAGAGTCCTTTCCTCTTATGTATGAACTACGTGATGACCTGAATTCCCAACAAAAGGGATACGTAGGCGGCCTATGTCGGCTTCGGTCAACCCATTAGATTTTCTATATATATCCCTAGCGTAGTCTTGAACTACGTTTGACCTGATTCCTGCTTCAACGGGATACGTAGGCGCCTCAACGGCTGGGTCATATAACCCCAGGAAATGGAAACTGGGGTAGAATTTTTTAGAAGAAATCTCGAAATTCACAAGAGAAGATCGACATCCAACAAAGAGAATGAAGATCAGCAAAGACTTCATACCCATCCGGATTGGTATCATCTCAAACAACTTTAAACTGGGGCAGAAATTTTGAGGAAGACCTCAAAATTTCCAACAAATGCTAGAACATATTCCAAATTCCCCAGCACCAGAGGTTAAAGTCAAGCTTTGGAAGCCATCGACTGTAACAAAGTCTGGGGAGACTCAATTTTTGGCTATGATAGAACTATTTGAAGAAACCCTCCAACAATGATCATGAGTTTTGGAAACCATCCGTCGGATATAGTCAAAACCACGAGAAAGACGTTCGTTAAGCTAGTACATGACATGACTGGTAGAGATTTTCTAAAGTTTTACAGAAGTTTTCGAAATTATTTTCAAAAATTTAAGACTATTTTCAAAAATCTTACGACTCACTTATTTAGTACTTGCCTAGACATCATTTGGGATGGAGTGTCAGGGTGAAAGTCCCAATATGATGGAATGCCCAAGAGATGGCAAGGAGCAAATCGAGGATCGAAGAAGGACGACATGGAGTAATTTCATTCAAACTAATCATTTTTCTGTGGATGCAGGGATCAATACACAAAAATGAGAGTCTCTTTCAAAAATCCCCGAGCAAATTGGGAACCACAACAGATCATTAATGCCCAAGAACGGTATTTTAGGGTAGCCCTAAAAATGGGTTAACATCTATTTATTGAGGACCTTTTGATTTGTCCATCTCATTTTTTGAGATCATAGGCGACAAACAAAAGCGCCTAGTCTTCTTTACAAATATTGTATTTAGAAGTTTTCAAAAAATAGTCGCTAGCAAAAGCGAATTTGTGTCTACTAATCGCCTACCTTGAGCACAGGTACATGCAGAAAGCAAGACGATGACAGATGAACTCAGGTAAAATTATTTTTAGCATTGCCTCAAGGGCCATTATATATCGTTGCCGCAAGGCGTTGCCCCAAGGGCCATTACATATCATTGCCGCAAGGCATTGCCCCAAGGGACATTACATATCATTGTCGTAAGGCCTTGCCCCAAGGGCTATTTCATATCATTGCCGCAAGGCGTTGCCCCAAGGGCCATTGCATATCATTGCCGCAAGGCGTTGCCCCAAGGGACATTGCATATCATTTCCGCAAGGCGTTGCCCCAAGGTCCATTGCATATCATTGCCGCAAGGCGTTGCCTCAAGGGAGTTCAAAGGTTATCCATAAGTCGCAACTAAATCCTTACCGGAGAATATGCAAGATTATCAAATTGATACGTCCAAGGGTTCTCTATAAGTCGTGTCATATCCAAGATCGATTATGCGCAGGATTACCCAAAGACTAACAATTTGAGAGATTATCTATAAGTCATATTGTATCCAAGGCCGGATGATGTGCAGGAACCCCTGAAAGCTAGCGATTGGAGGGATATTTTTAAGCTATATCTTATCCAAAGTTGGATAATGTGCAGGATTACCTAAAAGCTAGAAATTTAAAGGATATTTGTAAGTCGCCTCGTATCCATTATCAAATAATGCGCAAGATTATCCAAAGATTAATAATTTAAAGGAAATTTATAAATCGATCATCGGCTATAACCGGGGAGGTTATCATTCCACATACAACAAGTGATGTAGGTAACCAAAAGGGTTGCCACACCAGCACAAGATTACACGGTTGCAGGGACCGTTCTGCATAAAGTATCCCCGGTGTCCAAAAGGGCCACCCCACTTTGAAGGCATATTCAAACGACAAATGTCATAATTATACAACAACCAAGAGGGTTGTTGTGTTTGTTATTTCCAGTTATTCCATTCCAAATGACTCCGTTTTTCAGGCCATAACTTACGTGAAGATATGGTAAAAGACTACATACCTCTTTCATGAATTATGTTTAGCACTAACACTTTTTTCTTGAAACATTGTCGAGAGAATCCGAGAGGATGAAAATCTCAAATCAAAACCATAGGTACGGACGACTTCAAATAGGACGCAGCACAACATAGAGCTCTTTCTTAACAGCAAAACGGGACATAGTCTAAAGAGGGACGCCAAACTCTTTGGACGCGAGCTAAAGGATGATCACCACCACCATCCAACCACACCCCTATTAGAAGGCATGTGGGTATTTCAGGATATTCTGGTTTCAGCTATACCTTTAGGATATTTCTAAACCCATGCCTAGGGTGACCTTCTCTTTCTTTCAAATTCGGGTGGCAACACACTTAGAGTTTTGGAAATTATGTCCAGGTAAGTTCTTGCCTATGGATGTGAAGGATCCCACATTCATGGTTAAGAGGTTAAAGGCCTCTTTTCCGCAACTCGATCAACTTGTCACTCATTCCGAGCCAAAGATGTTCTGAAATAAAAGACTATCTTTTCTACCGATTGAGTAGAACTACAAGAAGTCTGATTCCCTGAGTTTTGGGGATTTGTAGGCTGGGCTCTATGTATAAAACTCGACTGCATCCCAACCACCTCCCAAATCCCTTCATTCCCCGGCATCTCGATTTCATTAAAAACTCCAAAACCGAGATTGCTGGTGAATTTTCTAAAAATAAAGCTTTATGAACTACAAGTGGCCTGAATTCTCATGAAACCTGAGATATGTAGGAAACCTGATACAGAGGTTCGGCCATAACTCCAAAACTCGTGCGAAAATCAAGTTCTTTCAGAAATGAATTTGTGGTCGGACAAAAATTAGGAACGTCAACCTCCCTTTGTCCAGGGTTACTTGCATCCACCCTACCCAAAGGGAGGGGCAGTTGTTGACACCTAATTTTTGCTCTCCATAACTAAGTTTAGTTCGGAGTTTCTTCGATTTTCAAATAAAATTACAACATTTATTTTATCTGAATAAAGGATTTTCAAAGTATTTATTCGGGTAAATTGGTCAGTTTAAGTAGCGATTATATATTATCGTGTTCAATTATACGAAATTTTATAATTTTGTTACTTAAAAATTTATTTTACAAAATATCGGATTTTAGTCAAGGCTTATCTTGAAAATAAATTGTAATGATCAAAATCTTGATTTAAATATAACTTATTCTCAAAAATAATTTATTTGGATAAATATGTGCTTGATTTTATCGAATCGAGAAGCTCGGGGTTAAAGGAGATATCAAATTCATTTCGAATTTTGACTTAATTTAGTCAATCTATTAGATTTGGCCATAATTGAAATCAAATTGGCTACAATCGCGATGCAATTGGCCAATTGATTTTCAATTTGGCCAAAACTTAAATGAATTGGCCAAATTCCCAAATTACATAATCCACTCAATTTGTAACCTAATTTAAGCTCCATTGGCCTAAACACCACACCAACCCACTTCCACCAATAACTCAATTAGACCGCCCAGGCCCAATCCAAACTCACCATGACCCGGCCCAACTCACCTACATCTTCTCTGCAACAATCAAGAACAATAGACAACAGTAATAGCCACCACATCAACCACATTCGCGTACAACTCAAAATCCATCGACAACACCAACATCTCAACCCGAATCCGACCGACCTCAACCCAAAAACCTTGAAATCGATCTGACCCGACCCTTCTCCACGCGTCTCACGCAGGTTTATGCGAAGAGGGCTCGAGAACATTCTAAAAGATCGATTAGGTGTCATCCTCCAATGTCCAACTCCGCGAATCTCGGGATAACTGTACGATTTTGGTACATATTTGGGCAATTTTGATTGGTGGGGAGGGGAATTTGGTTTTCTCAATATTCTCAATTTTCAAATTCTTCAAAACACTCCCAAATTTGGTACAAATTGGGGATTGGAAAACCTTATCCAGAGTTCAAATTTTGAATTCCCTTTGGAAAAGGAATCCCTAAATTACCCTCAGATTGGCTTCTATATAGAGGAGCTCACTATTGAGCTGGAGGGGGGGGAATTTTTTTTGGGCTGGGGAGTCGATTTTGGTTCAAATATTTCTAAGAAAATTTTGGGATTTTTCCTCTCTTCTTCCCTTTTGGGTTGGAAATTCTGGGGGTGAAGATTCTTGGGTTGGGAAACTTTTGGGTCCAAAAAGAATTAGAAATTTTGGACTCGAAAACCAAGGTAGAAAATCTCTTTTAGGGTGACAAAACTTTTCTCGGAGAGGAAAAAATAAGAAAGCAAAAGGGAGAAACAGTCAGCTAGTCGAGTGTTCACAACGGTATTGAGCTTTCAGGTGGTGGTGGAAATCCGAAGTTAGCTCGTAGTACTGTTTTGCTACACCGAAACAGGTAATAGCCCATTCCGTTTAATTTTTGTTTATTTCTGTTTCATTTCAAACTTCTGAAATCCTAAGCTTTTAATGACATGATATGTTGTTTGTTTAAATCTCTAAAGTTGTGAACTTTGTAGCTACATAATGTACTTGTGTGATTAAACTTCTGAAGTTATAAGTTTTAGTGATATGGTGTGGTGGGAGTAGCTGTGGATGGCGATGAAAGTCGTAGGATTAGTTTATAATAAGTCGTTATTCTGTTGAATCAATAACTATTTCCAATTTGACTGCTTCTGGATGACTTCGATGTTCTTGTGCCAATATAGTCCTAATAGCCTAATCGTAATTGTGTGAGATTTTGTTTGCTGTAGAATGCTACAAGATTTCTATGATTACCATGCTATTTCCATCGAGACGATATTCTCTCCATAGTCGTTGTGCTTATTTTCTAGCTTCTTAACTGGTTCAATCATCAATTTGTTCACGGTTTCATTATGCATATTAATGTCAAACGTAAGTTTCGATGAGCGCTTCCCCGATTTGTTGTAATCAGAGTTGGTATCTATGCTTGGGTCGCTCTACATGTTTTTCCCTTTCCTCTTTCTGGTTGTTCGACTTATTTTAAAGTTTCCATTTTTTGATGTTTCCTTTCTTATTTGACATCACGAGTAAGTTACTTATGAGGTTCAATTACCAACTCTAGTATATTTTTCCATTAATAGTGTGTAGCTTTATTAAAGTTTGCATTTGGTTCACCCCACTTCAAAAGAAATTACCTGAAAGTTGTTTTTCTCAAGTCCATTTGTTTCGACTATGTTGTTTTATGTGATTCTTTGACCAAACATGTTCCTTTTCCCGATTGTTTGCTGTAGTTGTGTTTTCTTATCATTTCTCTTCATATTTACTGAAACCCACGAAGTTAGTTTCAAATATCTTTCTCCATCAAAATTCAATTTACATGTTTTCATGAATTCGTGACAATCCTAATTGCTTGACTTTACTATGTTATGTATGCCTATTTTCCTTGGTATATTCATATCTTACTTTCTACCTTTTATTTTATTTTGGGACCACCACAGATCCGTTTTCGTCCATCGATCTATCATATCATTTATTTGTGCGGCGTTTGGTATTCTGATTGTGTATTGATCTCATTTATCTTTTTCCTTGCATGTGAATCCGTTTTGGAGTCCGAATGGATTCTATCTCTTTGCATCTCTTAGTGGGCCATTGAGGCTCGCCTTGTCTATCAAGTCAAGCCCCAACTCGTAATGTTCTTAATCTGCCTTATATAATTTCCCTTTTTCCTTATTGATTCCAGTAGATAATGTACCTGATTGCCATTGTATGCTGTCCACACAAATTCAAAAGTATGATGTTTGTGCTTAAGTTGGTGTAAAATTGTTTCTTTTACCTGAATCGCATTAATAAAGTGTTTGTGTGGATTTTTTTGTAAAAATCCTATTTGGCTATGAGATTCTAATGTTGAAATAATTTATTGTGCACGCCAAAACTCGAAAGTTTGTGTTGACCCTTACCATTCTCTATCGAACATCAATATGGCCCTCTTTCCCTTTTGTCGCTAGTTTGCTCAAACCTTGATTGATATTACTTTTGTTTTCCAATTTGGGAGACCCCACGGCTTTCAGCTTGATTTATTGATTACGTTTCCCATATGTTATGTGCAAATTTGGTCTTCTCTCACTCAGCTTTGGCTCGGTATACATGACCTTTGTGTGGGTAAAGATCGATTTTCTTTAGTTCGTAATATCAATGACTTTCTAGTTTACATGCAAGTTCACAAATTCTCTTGATAATTTTGTTTCAAATAATGATAATAGTAATGGCGACAGTAAGTATCAATTTGTAACATGCATTCTAGTTCCTTAGTTACCTTTAAGAAAACTTTGGTGGAATTTTCCTTGGTGTAGTTCTATCATTTTGTTAAACCTTTGCATTTATTTGGCTGTTGAAGTTTTGTCTTTGCTTAATTGAAAAATAGTTCAAACTCATTTCTTCAGTTACAATTTTCTTTTTCCGGTATCCTTCTGTCTATGATCTAATTTTTGTTCCTCCTATTATTTTTTATTATTCGTCGCGCTATTTATTTATCTTATCAATTTTTTCTTTCCATGTTTCTTATCTGACATAACCTGGGTGTTAAATCACCGCTAATGTTGCCTTAGTGGGAACCTGATGGTTCCCTTTATTAGAGTTAGTTCCTACTTTCTTCCTTATCACATGAGTTAATATTTATGTTATGTTCAGAAGACATGTTTTGCCTTTTGTATCACTTCTTGAATAGGTACTAATTTCTTCACTTTTTTTTCTTTGCATGAACTCGCTCGGGAGTCCAATCAGACTCCTTTTCCTTGCATTACACAACGGGCCATTGAGGCCCACTTTCTAGAAGACTTTGAAAGCCGATCACATAGCGCATGGTTATGAAGAGTCTAATGAAGAAGAATGGGTTAAAGTTTCCTTGAAGTGGCTAAGGGATTTGAAAGTCTTGTTTTCTCTCTCATTCATTCGTATTGTTGTCTCTATTTATTTATTCCTTTATTTATTTCATTGTTTATTTATTTAGGCTTCGAAGCCAAAGTTGTATTTAATACAGGTGAAGTGAAAATCAAGCCAAAAAGAACTCGAAAACATAGAATTAGGACAGGTGAAAAATGGGTCGAAAACCCAACTAGATTAGGACAGGGTCGACGGTTTGGGCTTAAAAGCCTAAATCACTACTTTCCCGTTTTTCCCTTTCCCTTTCGTTTACTTGTTTACGCGCTTCTTTGCGAACCTAGTTAAATCCCTAAGTCGCTAAAAACTGATTTCGCGAAAGCTTCTCCTTAATCACTTACTTTTCCAACAAATTGATTTTCCAAAGTTAGTCAAAAGAATGTTTTCAAACTGTCCGGATAACCGCAAGTTAGCGGACGTTTTAGTTTTCTAACACCTTCCTAAAACGTTAATAGGAACCGCTTATCTAGAATCTCTAACTTAAAATAATTTTCCTGTTTTGAATCGTTTGAAGTACTTTATAAAGGCTTCTTAATTCCTTTTATAAATTAAGTGGCGGCTCTCTCTCAAAAGTCAAAATTTTTCTGCAAAACAATGCTAACCATTTGTTTCTTCAGTTCCTCGACGGTCTTGCGCATGACTTCATTTTGAGCAATAGACTGTGCCACAACACGTGTAAGCTGTGCAATCTGCTGTGACATAGCAGCGAACTGAACACCGATAATCACCTCAGCCTGGCGCGACGAACCAATACTAGCCCATCCTGCCTCGAGGCGTCAAAATTTATTTTGAGAACCCAACCCATAGGTTCTCCCCTTTTGTCTTCCTCCCACCACTTTTTCGGTCTGAATTTTAATAGCTTCCTCCTGTGTAGGCTCAGTTGGACCAAACTCAGACGAATAACGTATATATTCATTCTGTATATTAAAATAGACACGTTAGTAAATTTTACTATTACTAAGGTGGAGTATAACGTAAATTTTAATATGTTTTGCTTACTTATTGAATACAAAACATAAGTAAGAAATCAACTTTTTTTCCTAAACATTATTTTAAAGCTAACTTTTTCTTTCCATCAAATCTAACTCGCAAGAATTTCCACACACAACCTTTTGACTTTTTAAAATTTGTTCCTCGTATTGTTTCCACTAATTGTACAATTAAAGTCAGCATGGCTACGTCTAATTTCATCCTATTTCCTCAATGTAGTGCTACAAAAAGGATCAAAATCAACAAACAATAAGTAAATCCATGTTAGTCAAATTCTTGAAACAATTTTCCTACAAGGATTAGCAAAAATCGTTCAATAACACTTCTTCCTATTTCTTCCTCGATGATATCCGACGATCAATTTTCCTTGCTAGTACATACTCGGTACATTGACCTCGGTCAGATTTCAGAAAATTATGCTAATACGTTGATATCAAACAGAATAGACCTTCCGAGAAATGCATTAAACAAGGCTATTAGTAATTTGTACTTGGTGATACATCACCATAGCACTGAAGAGTTCTTAGAAAGGTCAAGTTACAGATATGATTTGCTACGGTATTGAGCAACAAGATAGAGAATTACTTATAGTAGGGAGACAACTTGTTTAAAATAACAAAGAAGAGGAGAATTGAGCTTTAGTAATTAGAAGAAAGCATCATATTAAACAACGCTTTAAATCCCAATAGATTTATCTAGATTCCCCTGTTCATTGGCATCTCCAATCTACACTCGTGATAAAAACAATTTAACGTGTTTCCTCAATCCCTTTCTCCTTCCAACCCACTTTTCTTCATGACAACTTTATTACCAAACTGAGAGAAGATTTAAATTGACCAAATATGCAACAGAATGAGAAGATAGTCCGGGAGAAAATTATCAGTAAGCTATAAGCAGCAACGAAAAGGACCAAATTAGATAGTATCTCCTACTTTAACTCTTATTCAGTAATGCCACTATTTCGTATTTTTCCCTGTTAAGTTTCACCTAAGAAGACAAGTAAAAGTAGGTGCGAGATCAAACACTAGCACGGGTTAGGCACATTATGCTGCCATGATTTCTGTGTCCGTGGTCCCCTTTATGATTACTCTATCTAGAGGCCAAATCGACCCCCTTATAAAGCTTCTCAAGAAGAACACTAAAATTAGTCCAGAAGAAAAACACAAATTATGTAGATTGTAATACCTGAAGAAAAATACAGCTAGTAACTAGAAGCAATGAGAAAACCAAAACAAATCCAGAAGAAAATAAACAGTTAGCTACCTATTAGCTGCAATGAGAAAAGCGAAAATCAGATACTAGGAAGACCGTAATATCGATTCCAAAAGTATCGAGTTTCCGCTTTATGCCTCATTAGGTTTCACCTATAAAAGATTAATTAAAGAAGCCACTAGATCAAACAATAACCCTGGGAAGGACCTTGGCTTTATCGGTGAATTCACATGCCAAACGTTCTATGTTCGTGGTGCTCTTTATCTTTTACTCCGACTAGAGGCATAACATTCTTTAAAACACTGCTGAACAAGAGAAAAGATGTCCAACATCATTTAGTTCAAAGTCAAAGACAAATTTATTGTTCCTTGAAGATAGTGCATAAAGGAAAAAATGACTAACAAGATCTCGAAGCAATACGGTTTAAAGATGTCTTTTACATATGCATTGTCTTGTTCAGTATGCGAAATAACAATAAGAACTTAACAGCAATTGAGGAAAAAAAAGTATACTTACAAGTTCTTTGTCTCTTGGTTTTCTTGATTGGAGCTTTTTCAGCCTTTTGTGTTTTGTTGCATCTGCAGCCTCTACTTTAGAAAAAGGAAAAACTAGACTTTCAACGTAGATTGCTATCTTAGGAAACTCATCAAAATCAATAACCTCTGAATATCTCAATGAAGAATCCTTCGGCTTGTATATCATGGAATATTTAACAAACCTGAAAAACCTTTGTTTGACATGAAACAAGGCAGATAAAAATCACACCGCGGTGTATCAAAAGGATAATTGACGGTAAACATCTTTGTCCAAGATTGTTTAACCCCATACTCCTCCGTAACCCAAAAATCTACATGAGAGGCCGCATTATCACAAAAAATGGAAAGATCACTTCCCAACACTCCCAAATACAAATGAATATATCCCTCTTTGTAGAAAGGATGCTCCCCTTCTCCCCATTTCTCGTTAGCCAAATCAAACGAAATGATGTTCCATTCCTTATAGTCACTTAAGGAACCACTCACCTTAGCATTAGGCCAATGAAGTTTCCCCTTCACTAAGATACCTGAAATATATACTTCCTCTCGACTTTTACACTTCCTCAATTGACAATCGTCAACACTTCCCCAAGAATCACTCTTTAGACTATATATTTTGAGCTCACCTCGACCGAACTTACCTTTTCTACAAAAGGTACCCAATAACTTATAATCATCATGAAACTCATCGTATCCAAAACCATACATTCGCGCTGTTTCAAACCACAATGTAGCACTAGGACAAGGCAATTTCTTGTACTTTCTATTCGATGGATTCCATAGAAACAAATTATCTTTAGAATCCGCAAGACAAATCAATCCATTGACAGAACTTAGAATTGTTATAGAACTAGGCAATTCGTTGTACAATCCATCAGATATCATACGATGACCCAAGTGTGATACCTCCGTAACAGAATCATTAAATAAAGAATCAAGATTACAATCTTTAATATTCACCCCCTGTATAGAACTCCATATCACCCTACGTTCGGTAGAATTACTAAGATGGGCCTTGATAAATTCGGGGCTCGAGATTAAAGCAAGCCAGGATTTTGAAACACACCTGAATTGCAAGAGGGAAAAAACTCAACATACGCTTATAATGTAAATACTCATTAGTATTAGCAGATACAATAAAATGGGTATTATTATATTCGTGGCTAGAGATTAAAGCAAGCCAAGATTTTGAAACACAAACTCAACATAAGCTTAATGATGTAGATACTCTCCTTACTATTCCATCCGTCCAGTAATATTTGTCCACTATATACTAAAAATAAGTGTCAAATAATACTTGTACGGTTCAAAAATCAATGGATAATTTACCTTTTTCTACCCATTTTATCCTCGCTATTAAATACTATTCATCACTCAATACATTTTTCAAAATATTAAATTTATTACTTCTTCTGTCTATCTTTACTTGTCCACTTTTCTTATTATTTTGGGATGTCCAACAATACTTGTCCAATTTATAAAACCAATGGTATTAAATACAATAATCTCTCATTTCATTTTTGAAAGCAAAAAAAATATTATATTCAAAAGGTGACATAGCAATTTATTGTTTCTTAAAAAGTGGATAAGTATTTACGGACGGAGGGAGTATATTCAAATTTTACCCCTGCTATTAGATACTACTCATCAGTCAATACATATTCCAAAATATTAAATTTACTATATTCAATCTGTAATATGTAAAATTATCCCTATTATTTATTGTTTCTTTAACACGTGTGCCAATACAAGTATTGTTGGACAGAGGGAGTAATATATTCGGGGCTAGATATTAAAGCAAGCCAAGATTTCTAAACATACCTGAATTTCAAGAGGGATTTCACGGGAAGCCTCGAGAGGATTTCAGTAATGAGTTCAGCCGGCAGAAGAGGGATTGTAAAGTTCAAATCTTGCATTGAATTTGATGGAAATCCAGCAGAGTTTGTGGGTTTCTTCCATTTTGGGTGTTGATGGGAGGCTTTATCTTCCTCACTTTCCATTTGGGCGCCAGAAATTTGAGTGAAATTCCCAAGATCGGGTCGGGGCGGGTCGGGTTATATTAGGAATGGTGGGTTTTCCCTTCAAAATTGGATATTTTTAGGCAATTTGGGGTTTTCGTTTATCCAGGGGTATGGGTAACACATTTTATTAACCGTGAGTCAGATAGACGATTTTAAAAAATTGATCGTATTTTTGAAAACAACTTCTTCTATTTTATTTTATTTAATACTTGGTGCATCACTTTATTTGATTATTTAATACTAACATAGTATGGAAAATAAATAATAGAATACTCTTGATTTATAAAAATTAATAAGTAAATTAAAATATCTATTTTTAATATATAAGCCAAGTAAAATAAAACAGAGGAGCATACAGACATTCTTATACTTTGGAATATAGGCACTATGCTCATCAAATTAACTTGAGGATTGATAATGCTAAAATCAGTGAAGTGTTCTCTTAATGATTAGATTGCAAGGACTCAATTTATGTCTTCTAAATACAAAATTCGAGTTTTCATCTGGTTGGATCTTACAAAATTTTAATATCACTAATATTAAATCTTAAATGTGTATGGTTGAAGTCTTGAAGATCAATTTAGGACTCAATTTAATTCTTGTTTGTTTTGAGTTCCACTTAGTAGATGTTCCTATTAATTCTTGGTGGTTTGATAGTGGAGCTACTACTCATGTTGTCATTTCCTTGCAAGGATTCAAAAACAAAAGGAAGCCAAAGGAAATGGAGTCAAGAATTAGAGTCGCCACAGATGTCCAGGTTGAAGTAGAGTTCATAGGAAATGTAGTTTAGACTTAGAAACTGGCTATAAGCTTGCTCTTGAAAACACTCTTTATGTACCGTCTTTTAGACGGAATTTGATTTCTATTCCAGTTTTAGACAGATTTTGTTAAGGTTTTTAATTTTCTTAATGGAAAAATTAATTTGCTTTTGAACTCCCGAGTTGTTGGTCATGGAATCCTATCTGATGGTTTGCTAAAATTTTCTTGACTTCTGATTTTGAATACAACTCTTTTAATTTTGAAATTGTGGAGTCTAAACGATCAATTTTAAATGAAAAATTGGGCATGTTGTGGCATAGGCGTTTAGGTCATATCTCTAAATATAGAGTTGATAGATTGGTTAAGTCTAATATTTTACCTTCTCTTGATTTTGGGGACATAGAAACATGTATTGATTGCATTATAGGAAAGTTGACTAAAATAAGAAAAAAGAATGCTATTTGTAGTTCTAGTTGTTGAAAATCATTCACACAGACATAAGTAGTCCGTATTCTACTTCAATAAATGGTTCAAGTTATTTTATCACCTTTATTGATGACTTTTCTCGGTATGGTTATGTCTTTTTTATTAAAAAAAAAAATACATTCTCTTGAAATGTTCAAATTGTTTAAAATTGAAGTAGAGAAACAACTGGAAAAGGTCATTAAGATAGTGAGGTCTGATCGTGGGGTGAGTACTATGGTAGATACACTGAGACTGGGCAACAGATGGGACCTGTAACACCCCAACTTAGGAAGGAGTCCCATATCGGCAAAACACAGGAGGGATGCTGGGTATATAAGTAAGAAAGTCTTACTCCCTAGTGACTCGTTAAAGTCGTGAGGGTCTGAACCCAGAGCGGACAATATCACTAGTGGGTTGAGGAGTTCACGGGTATCTCGGGCCTTGATGGTTCAGGATGTCCGTTGCGGCCAGGGCCCCGGCTCTAGTCGTGACAGAAGTCTTTGTCAAATATCTACAAGATTGTGGCAAATTTGCCCAGTACACCATGCCTGGCAGTAACTGTACTTTAAAAGATATGATGAGAAGTATGATGAGTATGATGAGAAGTATGATGAGTAAGCTATTAAAACCGTACTTTAAAAGATATGATGAGAAGTATGATGAGTAGATATGATGTGTAGATCTAACTTACCTGAAATCCTCTGGGGTGAAGCTATTAAAACCTCCATGTATATTCTTAATCGTGTCCCTTCCAAATTAGTCCCTAAAACTTCTTTTGAGTTGTAGAACCAATAGAAAATTCAGTTTAAATCATTTTCGAGTTTGGAGACCTTCTGTGAAGATAAAGATATATAGCCCTTCAGAAAAGAAAACTGAACCTAGAACCTCGCGTTGTTTTTTCATTGGTTATCCAACTCATTCTAAAGGATACAGGTTCTACTGTCCTACAAGGGGAACAAGAATAGTTGAATCTCAAAATGCAAAATTTCTTGAATTTGATGTTGCAGATAAGGATTGTTCTCAGCATATTGCTCCTGAGCCAACTGAAAGTAATGAAGCTGACAGAATTCCTCTCAGTATTACCTCAGAATCATTTGTGTCTGCACTTATACATGATGAACCTCATATACATGTGCAAACTAATGACTTTGTACCTGCAGAAATTCAGGTGCCTATTATTGAAGAAGTGGTTCAGGCACCTGCTATTGTTGATCAAGAGGTTCAGAATTTAAGGAGATCAAGTAGACCAAGACGATCGCCGCTATCGGATGATTATTTAGTATACCTAGCTGAAGGTCACATTGTTGATCATGTAACCTTTTCGGAAGCTTCATCATGTGCTCAATCAAAGATGTGGCTTGATGTCATGTCTGAAGAGATAAACTCCATGAGTAAACATGATGTGTAGGAGCTTTCAGAGCTTCCTAAAGGCCAGAAGGTTGTTGGATGTAAATGGATTTTTATGACCAAAAAGGATTCAAATGGAAATGTTGAATGATTCAAGGTGAGATTAGTTGCTAAAGGATTCACGCAGCAAGAAGAGGTTGATTACAATGAAACTTTTTCACCAGTGTCACCTAAGGATTCTTTTAGGATCATTATGGCATTAGTAACCCATTTTTATCTTGAGCTACATCAAATGGATGTAAAGACAGACATTTTTAATGGTGATCTTAATGAAGAGGTTTACATGAAACAACCCCAAGATTTTGTTGGCAAAGACAGCGAGCATCTTGTGTGTAAATTGGAGAAATCTATTTATGGCTTGAAGTAAGCTTCTCGACAGTAGTACTTGAAGTTTGAGGAAATTATGACTTCTATGGGGTTTGTGGAGAACAAGATTGATCATTGCATCTATCTCAAGATCAGTGGGAGTAATTTCATCATTCTCACTCTTTATGTTGATGATATTTTACTTGCTAGTAATAATTTGGGACTGTTGCACGAAATTAAACATTCATTAAATAAAATGTTTGATATGAAAGATCTAGGAGAGGCATTATTTGTTCTGGGCATTGAGATTCAACGAGATAGATCTCGTAAGTTATTGGGATTTTCACAAAAGGCCTATATTGATCGTATTTTGAAAAGATCTCAAATAAAAAATTGTAAGCCTGATGATGTCCCTGTAGTGAAAGGTAATAAGTTAAGCCTAGACTTGTGTCCCAAAAATGATCTTGAGATAGATTCTATGAAAGGTGTGTCTTATCCAAGTGTTGTTGGAAGTCTTATGTATGCACAAGTTTGCACTCGTCCTGACATTGCTTTCATTGTCAATGTTCTTGGACGTTATCAAACTAATCCAGGAAGAAGTCATTGGGTTGCTACTAAGAAAGTAATGAGGTACTTGTAGAAGACAAAAGATTATATATTAGTGTACAAAAAGGTTGACGACCTTGAGGTAATTGGTTACACAGACTCATACTTTGCTAGGTGTCCTGATGATTTGAGGTCCACATATGGCTTTATCTTTATGTTTACAGGGGGTGCGATATCTTGAAAAGTGTGAAGCAAACTCTTATAGCATCTTCTACTATGCAAGCAGAATTCGTAACTTGTTATGGTGCAGCTACACAAGCCATTTGGCTTAAGAATTTTATTTCAGGGCTTGTGGTAGTTGATTCCATCTCTAGGCCCTTGAAGATTTATTGTGACAATAAGGCAGATGTGTTTTACTCAAAAAATAATAAATCTTCTTCAGTTTCTAAGCATATGGAAATAAAATATCTGGCTATGAGAGACATGGTTAAAAGGGAGGACATTGTGATTGAACATATACCTACCGATTTGATGTTTGTTGATCCACTAATCAAGGTGCTAAGACCCATAGTTTTTACACAACATGTTCATAATATGGGTGTTGTTGAGTCATTTGATTTGTTGGGTTAGTGGGAGTATTTAATATTGTTATTCATTTGTCATTAGACTATTCACCTTATATTTATGGTGATATTATCTCTTGAATTTACATTTATGCTATGGTAGATTTTGCTATCATTTATGTTGTTGATTATTATTGTGTACACTTTAATATTTTTTTATTATATTAAGGCTTTTTGCCTTACGTGTTAGTTGTTGGGTTCGAAATCGAGAGGGCGTCATCGGAAGCTATTAGTTGCAAACTATTGAGACGATAAATCAGACGAAAAGAAAAACATACTAAAACCATGATTATTATATAGTTTGGCCAATTGGCCTACATATAAAAACCTAATATAAAATAAAACATAAAACTATTAGAGAGAAAATCTCCCCCTAAATAAAACTCTTTAAACGACTACATTGTGGATGTTATTGTGTTATTGTATGAGAAGAGGGGACTTCTATTTATAGATGTCCAAACCTTTCCTCCAAGAAAGAGGTTTGCCAAATAAGGAAAAGTTTTATATTTTTCTTTCAGAAAAAGTAAAAGTATTCATGGTTACTTTTATTTTCCTTACAAGAAAAAGTAAAACTTAATTTTGTAAGAAAATCAGGGCAAAAATCTTAACAAATCTCCCTTTTTTGGCTTGATTTTCTTCACGTGATCCGTTTTCTTCACATCTTTGATCTTTGTTCTTCATATAGTCTTCATCACTGCTGCTTGGCATGCTTAAAAATGGAGTTTTTGGGGTTAAAATATATGAGCCCTTTTCGGGTTAAAAATATTGAGCCCTTTGTAGGGTTAAAAGTAAGTTTTATTTTCAAATATGTAACAGCACAATTGTTGAAAATATGATTGACAATCGTCTCCACATGTAGTTTTTGGACATATATCTTCATTATCATCAAATTTGTTGCAATTTTCATCTTAAACTATCCTCAATCGAACCATCTGATATTTGAACCATTGGCTCTGATACCACTTGTTGGGTTCGAAATCGAGAGGGCGTCATCGGAAGCTATTAGTTGCAAACTATTAAGACGATAAATCAGACGAAAAGAAAAACATATTAAAAACATGATTATTATATAGTTTGGCCAATTGGCCTACATATAAAAACCTAATATAAAAAAAAAAACATAAAACTATTAGAGAGAAAATCTCCCCCTAAACAAAACTCTTTAAACGACTACATTGTGGATGCTATTGTGTTATTGTATGAGAAGAGGGGATTTCTATTTATAGATGTCCAAAACCTTTCCTGTAAGAAAGAGGTTTGCCAAATAAGGAAAAATTTTATATTTTTCTTTCAGAAAAAGTAAAAGTATTCATGGTTACTTTATTTTCCTTACAAGAAAAAGTAAAACTTAATTTTTGTAAGAAAATCAGGGCAAAAACCCTAACATTAGCTATGTCTCATATTGATAAGATCATATTGTTGTTTTATTGGATTTTTCTTGTGGAGACATATACGATATATCATTCTACCTTGTGGAATTTTTGGTTGTTGCACCATGTAATATGTTGCACATGTTGAACCTTAAAATCAAGATTTTTTGCTGGAGCACATGTTGTAACAAAATCGCGGTGACGATTTTTCTATGGTACGCATGTTGATTTTAAACGTACATGTTGATATGAAAAATCGTTTGAAGGACTAACAATGAAATAGCCTCGATTTGGAGTCCATGTTGGCTATTTCTTGCTACACTACCAAATTATTTGGTTTATGTCTACAAAACTTCAGTGTTAGTAATTGTGGACTGGTCTTGTATCGCTGGTTGATGCAAGTACTGTTGCAATTCAACAGTGATGTTTTGCTTGACTGAACTATGTTGAAGATGGCGTTCCACCACTAAATATTTATGGCCACTGTCTACTCAGCCTGAGTGTCATTTTCATAAAAATAATTTATCAAAATTTTTCTTTAAAAGTTAACGTTGTCCAAGTGAGAGAATGTTAGAATTATTTATTTTATGTGGACTTAACATTAACTTTTTATTACATTAAAGTAAAACGAGCTGATGTTATTAGTTGGTGGACAAGACACAGGTCGTGTATTCATGTGGATTCCATATCGGCCTGTATCCATTTCATGTTATTGGTATGACCTGATAATAATGTAGGCCTGTTGTAGACCTGCGAGCCCATAATGGGGGTGCACTAGGTTAAGGCTTTTAAGCCTAAAAATATAAGGTTAGGTCCCCTCTCCTGGTTTTAACATAAGACGTATTCCCATAACCTAAGCTGCTAGCCGTCATAAGCAAAAGAGAGGAAGACTCCGCCTAGTTTGTCTTCCGTGTAAGCAATGACGGACAAAGGTACACACCTTTCCTCACTCATATTCCGTTACTTTGTGTTCTTGATTTATCTGAATCTATGGTGTGTTTCTCTATTAATTTCAACATAAAATGCTTCTCCATATTTTTTTAAAATGGCTAAATTCCCTTTTTGTAATTACTTGGATCATGTGTTATCGATTCATTGATTATTTTTACTAAAGTTCATTATTTAAAAATTATTTTGGCACAAATGACAAATGCTATCATTTTATTCAATGTTTTACACATCATTCGCGAATGTGACTCACACGTGATATATTTTTATTGATTATGCAAAAAGTGTCAAAATTACGTAGTAAGACACCAGTTAAGATGTTTAAAATGAACGGTGTATAGTTGAAGTGCACAAATAAAAATTGATGCTAACTTTAAGGAGGTGGCGATATGTTTGGCCACAATAGGACAAACAAGGGACAACTTTTTTTTGATTTTTTTTTTAAAGTTTTTTCGTCCCAACAACTTGTTTCAGTTGTGGAACAACTTTGGTAGTTATTCGACAACTTTGTGAAGTTGTTCAACAACTGCGCGAAGTTGTTCAGACAACTAATGTAATTGTCCAACAATTATCCCAATTGTTCAAAAAGACTTAATTTTTTTTTAACAAATTTGTGGGACCCACTTGTCCCCTTTTCTTAATTGGAAACTTAGGGGGTCTTTTGACGCATTTTTCTCTTATATATTTCCATTGTCACTTCAATTGAATCCAATATTTCTAGACTCACATGAAATATTGATTCTATTTTGTTGACAATGTTCTGAAAACATTCAGAATATTATATGCACTCGGTGCTTATATCAAAATAAATAATTTAACTTCAGAAATTAAAAAATGAAATGACAATACATATTTTTCAGTAAGAAATAGTTTGATTGCAATCACAAGAAAACAAATGAAAACAACAAAAGCTTAGTTTATGAGCAACAAGGAATGTCACTTAATTTGTCTTTATTTTTTTTAGGACCTATTTCTCATCACAACTTATCTCTGCTGTTTAAATTGTCTTGTTCTTAGCTATTTCTCTAAGGCATCTGATAGTGACAATTTTTGTCTTGGTTTGAGACAACATAAAAAATATCTATGCACTTTGTCATTATTGTAATGTTTCACCTACCTCATAAATCTACAGGAAATGTTCAAAAACCAGAACAATGAGCTAAGTGGTCTCAGGGGCCGACCTATGTGCAATTTTGTAGTGTCCCAGCATCCGTTAAATACGACGCAAACTAGATCTAATTATATAAGAAATGTATAAAAATTGATATAGGATTTACAAAAGAATTCTGGAAACTAAGATGATAGCTGAGAGCTTTGGTTCCAGGCGGAACCTTAAATCCTGAATCCGCCACAGATGTGGTCTGATGATACCTAACTCATCAATATATGAAACATCTAGGGCCTTTACATATTCATTAATTTGATGTTGCAGCCTGCCACATTAATCTAATGGACCTTTTCTAATAAAAAACAGTGACCAACTGGTTCAATAATGCCTAACTAATCAGTATACAAGGAGCCATATAAGCATTTCACATTACATTCTTCTGAACTTTTTCCTTCCCCTTTAATAATAGTACCAAGCCAAAAGGTACCTACAAAGATGGGAGTTAAGAACAAGTATGTAGCAATAAAAGCCAACATAAATGGTGCACCAGAAGAGTCAGACTTCGAGATAAAAGTCGAAAACCTCTCACTTATAGTTGAGCCAGAGTCTAAGGAGGTCGTCATCAAAAACCTTTTTGTATCGATTGATCCATATCAGATAAACCGGATGAAGAGCCAAAGTTCATCACAAACATCGATAAGTTATGCAACTGCCATTACTCCTGGCGAGGTCATTGACACTTATGGTGTAGGAAGAGTGTTGGTTTCTCATCGGCCCGACTTCAAGAAAGGTGACTTGGTAGCTGGGCTACTTACCTGGGGAGAGTACTCTGTTGTAAAGGAAGGTTCCGTGTTGATCAAGTTTATGTATTATGCCTATCAGATTCTTGTTTACTTTTCCTTTTCATGTATCCTAGATTGAAACAAACTCTGTGACCCTATCGTCTACCAACTATGTCTCAATCCCAAATTTAGTTGACTACATGAATCTTTTACATCAACTCAACAAAGTGGAAAAATACATCTTTAGCAACTACTTCAAGACCACCATAAGATAAAGCAATATCAAGGTCCTCATCAACATAGAGACCAACTATTATGCCAAAACGAATCCCGGTACAGAAATAGCAGCAAAGTAAAGTGACAATGGATGTACATAAGTTAGTTTCAATAGAATAACACAATAGAAAACACTAATGTACTAATATCACAGTAGAATCAAAATTTGAGAGGAATGGATCACGAAGGGGATGAACGTAATACCAAGTGTTACATTAACGGCATTAATCATGAACCTGCAGTCATCCTTCCATTCGAACAGACTGTCAGCAGTCCCTGCCGATGCAGAATGAACAACTAGCTTGTTGTGTTTTCAAGAAATTATGGTCCTAAGATTGTAGCCAAGGAAGACGCACATATTTGTGACTGCTTCATTGTAAGGCTATGTATCCTTAAGGGGGAGTGGTTAAAGGGCACCACAAAGATGCATAACTGCAGTTCCCTTGGAGAGCAAAGAACATGCCAAAACTTGCACTCATCAACTAGCAGCAATTATTCTTTCTGAAGAACTAGTTACAATATCAGGGAAAAAGAATTCCACGATGTGGAACAATTATCATCATACGACAAGTAAAAGCAGTGTTGATCTAGAAAGCATCACATGAACAGCTAGCTCCGGCACAGTTAACATTTAACATGTACTAAACACAAGTTGCAGTCCTTTTTTGAGCCAAAAAAAGGAGCTCATTTCCCTACATTTGAATATGTCGAAGGTTCTTTAATTCATGCTGTAAGCAGTGAACATGAACAAATAAAAGGTAGTTAAGTAATCTGAAGTCCAAACTGCATGAAAGTTAACATTTGTCCCCCGTATTGTTTCCACTAAATGTACAATTAGATATATCTTTCCTACATTTCATTTCAATTTTCACCCATATTTCCTCAATTTAGTGCCACACAGGATGAAAATCAACAAATTGAAACACAACAAAAAGTAAATCCAAATGTTTCAAATTCTTGAAATAAAATCCCTACAGGGATTAGAAAATTTTCCTTGCTAATACACACGCGGCTACATTGACTTCAGCCAGATCGCACAAAATCGTGCTAATACATTGACATCAAACAAAATAGACTTTCCGTCAAGGCTATCAGTTTCTTACTAGGTGATATTTTATATGGACGGTGAATATTACTGAAACTCAGACAAGTACTTATATATATATATATATAAATCTGAGAAAAGGTTACTGAATTACGTTAACCAGGTAAGTGGGTTACAAGATAATCTGTTTGAATTGTCTTGTTCTTAGACATTTCTATACGCATTGATACTTACGATAGTGACAATCTTGCTGCTATTGACAATTTTTGTCTTGGTTGAGACAACATAAAACATCGCTATGCACTGTCATATTCATTATTTTGATGTTTCCCCTATCTCATAAATCTAGAGGAAATGTTCAAAAACAAGAACAGTAAGCTAAGTGGTCTAAGGGGAAAACCTATGTGCAATTTTGTAGTGCCCCAGCATCCATTAATACGATGCAAACTAGGTATAATTATATAAGAAATGTACAAAAATTGGTATAGGATTTAAAAAGAATGCTGGAAACCAAGATGATAGTTAAGTGCTTTGGTTTCCAGTTGTAACCATAAAGCCTTGGGCGTAAATATGTGTGGTCGAAGCTCCCCGACACCCACGATCCCTAAATCCTGAACCCGCCACTGCTGTGGCCTCATAATACCTAACTCATCAATATGTGAAACATCTATAGCCATTACAATTTCTTTAATTTGATGTTGCAGCCTGCCACATTAATCTAATGGACCTTTTCTAATGATAAACAGCGAGCTAACTGGTCCAATAATGCTTAACTAATCAAAATATATAAGGACCTAAAAATAGTTGAGCCATATAAACATTTCACATTACATTTTTCTGCACTTTTTTCTTCCCCTTTCATAATAGTACCAAGCCAAAAGGTACCTACAAAGATGGAAGTTAAGAACAAGTATGTAGCAATAAAAGTCAACATAAATGGTGCACCAGAAGAGTCAGACTTTGAGACAAAAGTCGAAAACCTCTCACTTATAGTTGAGCCAGAGTCTAAGGTGGTTGTTGTCAAGAACCTGTTTGTATCGACTGATCCGTATCAGATAAACCGGATGAAGAGCCAAAGTTCATCACAAACATCGATAAGTCATGCAACCGCCATTACCCCTGGAGAGGTCATTGACACTTATGGGGTAGGAAGAGTGTTGGTTTCCCATCGGCCCGACATCAAGAAAGATGATTTGGTAGCAGGCTTTCTTACCTGGGGAGAGTACAGTATAGTAAAGGAAGGTTTCCTGTTGAATAAGTTGGATCCTAATCTGGCGTTTCCTTTGTCTTGCCATGTCGGAGTTTTTGGATTCAGTGGACTTGCTGCCTATGGTGGATTCTTCGAAGTGTGTAAGCCGAAGCCAGGGGAGAAAGTTTTTGTGTCTGCCGCTTCTGGTTAATAGGACATTTAGTAGGACAGTATGCTAAATTACTTGGATGTTATGTTGTTGGCTCTGCTGGTAGCCAAGAAAAGGTAAATTTTCTTAAGGAGACACTTGATATCGACGATGCATTCAATTATAGACAAGAAACTGACCTCAAATCGGCTCTCAAAAGGTGTTTCCCTCAAGGGATTGATGTCTACTTTGACAACGTGGGAGGCAAGCTGCTAGAAGCAGCATTGGCAAACATGAACTCATTGGGCAGAGTAGCCATCTGTGGGGTTATTTCTGAGTACACGAATGCTAGCACACGAGCTTCCCCGGAAATGTTGGATATAGTTTACAAGAGGATTAGCATCCAAGGATTTCTAACAGCTGATCTCATGACAGTGTATGCAGATTTCCTGTCGAAAACAGTTGCGTACCTCCACGAGGGAAAACTTAAGGCCATCGAAGATATCTCACAAGGCGTTGACAGCATTCCCTCTGCTTTTATTGGACTGTTCAATGGTGCTAATATAGGCAAAAAGATTGTCAAAGTTGCAGATGAGTGAAAAAAAGAAAAAGAAGATTCACGACTGTTGGCCTATTTATTCATGAATTCGCGAACAGTATCCTATCTGTACTTCTTTGTCACGACCTAACTTTTCAGGTCATGATGACGCCTACCATAACCCACCAGTAGGCAAGCCAACCTTACCATAACCCACCAGTAGGCAAGCCAACCTGTAGTCCGGAACGGCTAGTAACGGACTATTTAATAACATAAGAAAAAGAATGCGGAATATATGAGATAAAGATCAATACATAGGTGAATCCCAAAATCTGGTGGTATCAGTACAAGAGCTTCTAAACATAATAAGAGTACAAAAGTGATATATCAAGGAGAAATACACTGATTCAACTTACCTCTAAATACAACTTAGAGGCTAGTCTAATACATAGGAGAGAGATAAGTAATACTCCGAACGTCAGGAGCTCACTCTAAGTCTCCGAATCAAGGCTACTCCACACGATGCACACATCAATGGCGATAACTCGTACTATGATCTGCAGGCTGCAGAGGTGTAGTATGAGTACCAAACGAATGGTACTCAGTAGGCAACTGCCAACTGAGCTCCAAAGGTAAAGTAGATATATACAACATATAAACAGAATGGAAACTACAACCAAGAGTCCATAAATCATGTAATAAGTCAATGAGAGTAACAAGGGACAACTATCCTATTCATGTCCAAGAGTCTAACATAATAAGACTAAGGAAGTATCAAGGTGTACTATCTGATTCCAACTACATTCAATATAAGCCAAAGCTATACCGTATATCCCAGGTCAATATACAAATAAAGAGCGAAATAAAGATATATTGTAATATACAAGGCGAAGGAACGACTATACAATATGAACAACGAAGAAAGGGCTATCCGATAGTACCATGACTTCATATAAATTGGAGGTCATCTCAACATAACCTACATCGTCATGTTCTCATTATAAGACCTCATTATAATACTATCAGGATTCAATACCAACATACTCAGGATTTCTAATCCATATGGCTAGACATAGAATAATCGTGCATAGTAATGTAATCATAAGATAGCAAAGGTCGAAGACATACCTCAATCTCAATACCGGATCCATGACCAATCTGTCAAAAGCTAGCCATAATAATGATCATAACCATGATAATAACAATATCAATAACATCGTAAATAACCGGCTACTCCGGACAACCAAATACCTAGCCGAGCCTATGCGTACCCCCACAGCCCCAAACTCGGAAGATTCAATCAACAAACAATAACACAAGACATATTCTTAACCCATATCTATGCAACCGTCCCATAGCGGCTGATAGACATAGGTGCATACTGGTGATAGGCGATGCGCATGCAGGAATGAATGCAAAATATACCATCAATATCACAATGCATCATAACTGTCCTCATCAGGACCATCATCATCGTCATCAACCTCCGGCCTCACCGAGTATCAATATCATCTCAATAGTATCCTCCGGACTCGAACTAGGTATCAATAGCCTTGTCGGATATCAATATCATCTCAATCGTATCCTCCGGACTCGAACCGGGTATCAATATCATCATAATATCCTCCGGCCTTGCCGAGTATCAATATCATCTCAATAGTATCCTCCGGACTCGAACCGGGTATCAATATCATCATAATATCCTCCGGCCTTGCCGGGTATCAATGTATCATCATAACTCTCGACACATAAATCTAGGCATATAATAGGTGCACAGACGCAAGCCGATATACTCATAACCGTAAAGATATCTATCTTATCAATACATCCCAATTACTCGTTATTAGATAACCAACATTTATTATTATTATTAAACCGCTAGTTCGCTAGTCATCACATAACCTCTAGTTATTAGCCTAAACATTATCCTTCACATAATCCTTATTCACGGGATAACAACTAACCACTATTCATTTAATAGTCAACATCTATCATCTAGTCTAGGTTCATCATTAGACCAAAACCGTCATTTATCTATCATTCATTATTATCAACTATTCATCCTATTTTTGTTAATCATTACTAGACAACACATTACTACTTGTCGCCTAACCATCTTTTATTAAATGACATCATTCATTAACTGACCATCATTAGCTACCATGTTCCAACTAAGCAAGATTCATTAACTAATACATTAGCTTCCTAGCCATCAAGTGCAATAGTTAGCTAATAGACAACTAGTTACCACATAATTAAGAGGAAAATGCATCTCTATGGGCAAAATATCATAATTAAGAGGAAAATGCATCTCTATGGGCCAAATATCATAATAAAGAGGAAAATGCATCTCTATGGGCCACTAATCATAATCCGACGAAAATCATCACAATTTATCAATTCACCAAGTAATCTCATAAATAAGGCTCATTAGTCTCAACTAGGTCTACTATCCGCAACTAAGCCCACAAGGGCTAACACAAATCTTGGCCTAAGTGGGCCGGATGATCCCACTTCTAATTCAAAATTTCCATAATTAGGCATACTATGCTCCAAACTAGGCTAAGGTATCTAGTTCATCCTCTAGATGTCAAGCAAGCCATATTAACGCCTAAGATAGTAACTTCGACTAGAAACAAGGGTACTCAAGTCAACTCTACCAAACTTACGGTTCCAAAACTATCACACTAGCCCAATAAGGCTAATTATACAAATCATGCTTCAAATGCTAAAACCATATTCCGAGCATAGCATTATATCATATCCATACTACAAATTTACCCAAACTAGGGAGAAGGCAATAGGATTCTACAAGGGTATTAAGTAATTCAACCTACGGGTCCAAAACACTATCTAATCTCCAAACTTATATGTATATTCAATACTAAGTTATTCTATCCAATATCAATCTTAACATTCACATTCACACGCAATATATATCATACATCATCCATAAAGAAGAGTAGACAGAAGCCTACCTCAAGGCTAAACCGCAAAATCACATTTTAAGCACCACATGCTCGTCTTCACTTCACAATCCCCAAAATGCCATCACACTATCAAAAATATAATCTACTCATCAATACGAGTCTAACGATACTCATATTGCATTATTGTGCTTCGGGTCCAAAAATGACACCAAAAAGCCCAAGTGGGTCCCACATACAGAAATCGCGTTTCCGAGGTCAACCCAATGCTCATCTATCACCAAGGAAGCATAACCCTCAATTGATGGGTGAAAACAAACGAAATTTGGGGCTAAATAAAGCCCTTAATCCGGATGAAATTCACCAATAAAGTGATGAAATCTTACCTTAATCCGGATGATAATCATGATAAAAGATGTTTACCAAGCTCCCTAGACACCCACAAGACTAAATTTCAAGTTATCATACCCATTTAGGGTTTTAGGTTCTCAAGTGTGAAAGAAAAATCCCCAAAATCGCAACCTTGGGTCTATTTATAGACCCCTTCGGCAAACAGACGTGGTACCCTGAGACAGCAAAGTCAAAAATTTGTTTTTGACTCTTGGAATTCATCCGGGACCCAAAATATATGATCCAATAGTGAAATTCGAGTGTAAACCACAATTCAAATCCATTGGAATCATCAAAACTTCGATACAAGGTCGTTTAGGCAAAAAGTGGGGCCCAAATATATAGTTTCGATTTTATGACTTTCTGACTAATAGGTCGAAATGAGCTCGGGTGCATTGGGACCCGAACCAAAGGTCTACCTAGACTAAAATGAATATTTCGGATATGTTGGCGCAGTTGAAATTTTCATCCGAGATCGTTTCGCTGAAGTTTTTGATCGGTGACCATTTGGAACCAACGAAGACTTCTAAACAGACGAACTGCCCGATAACCGAACCCTCAGTCCCAGCAAGTCATAAATGACTTGGGGCAGCTATGGAGAAGCTCAAATGGTGAAGATAAGCATAAATATGGAAAATGACCTGAAGGGTCATTACATTCTTTCAAGTTGTAATCCATTTAAACGTTCATCTTCTGCATCAAGTTAAACTACATGTTTATCCATTATGCCTATCACATTCTTGTTTAGTTTTCCTTTCTATGTATCCTAGATAGAAACAAACTCTGTGACCCTATCGTCTACCAACTATGTCTCAATCCCAAATTTAGTTGACTATATGAATCTTTTATATCAACTCAACAAAGTGGAACAATACATCTTTAGCAACTACTTCAAGACCACCACAAGATAAAGCAATATCAAGGTCCGCATCAACATAGAGACCAGCTATCATGCCAAAATGAATCCCGGCACTGAAATAGCAGCAAAGTAAAGTGACAATGGATGTACATAAGTTAGTTTCAATAGAATAACATGATAGAAAACACTAATGTACTAATATCACAGTAGAAACAAAGTTTGAGAGGAATGGATCACGAAGGGGATGAACGTAATTCCAAGTGTTACATTAACAGCATTAATATTGAACCTGCAGTCTTCCTTCCATTCAAACAGACTGTCAACAGCCTCTGCCAATGCAAAATGAACAACTAGCTTGTTGTGTTTTCAAGAAATTATGGTCCTACAATTGCAGCCACAGGAAGACACACACATATTAGTGAATGCTTCAGCGTAAAGCTATTCATCATTGAGGGGAAGAGGTTAAAAGACACCAGAAAGATGCATAACCGCAGTTCCCCTGGAGAGCAAAGAACGTGCCAAAACTTGCACTCATGACTCATCAACTAGCAGCACTTTTCTTTCTGAAGAACTAGTTGCAATATCAAGGAAAAAGAATTCCATGATGTGGAACCATTACCATCATAAGTATCATATAACAGATCAATCTACATATAACAATATATTTAAGGGAAGGAGAAGCTTGTTCAACATTTTGTTATGATGAACTTGACTTTAAGCTACCAACAACGTGAGATGAAATTTAGAAGTAGGCGAGTCTTGCTCTATACATGCTGTTGGAGTTGTAAGGTTAACTTCAAGTGAAAACAAAGAAAGAAAGAAGAGAACAAATAATTTACTGCACAAAGGTTGATTTTTCATTAATCTAAAGTGATGCTTATATACTAAAAAAAAATGCAATAACTAAAGCCTATAATTAAGCCACTACTTTGTACCTGATTCCATGATCAGCAATATCCTAAACAACTACACCACTAACATCTAAAAATCAGCCACTAAACTAAGTTGAGAACATGGCTAAAAACAGTTGGATAATGTCCAACAATTGCTCCTACTTTTACTGCAATAACTGAGGCAATAATCAACACTCCTCCTTGCTTCAATTGCTGCAAATTCCAAGCCTTTCTTTGAGAAATTCAAATATGCTCTTTGGCAAGGCTTTGGTAAACATATCTGCCAGTTGAAGATCCGTCTTGCAGTACTTTAATCCAATCGATCCTTCTTTTTGCACGTCTCTAAGAAAGAATAATTTGATATTGAAATGCTTGGTTTTTGCATGAAAAACAGGATTATTTGAGATAGCAATAGTTGCTTGATTATCCACAAACACCTTTGTGCACTTCTCTTGCTTTAAATTCAGATCAAGTAGCACTTTTCTAAGCCATAAGGCTTGATTTGCAGCAGCTGCTGCTACAATGAACTCAGCTTCAGCCGTGGACTATGCAACAATTTCTTGCTTTTTAGACCACCAAGAAAATACACCTGAACCAAGACTAAAACAATAACCAGAAGTGCTCTTCATCTCTTCAGAAGAACCACCCCAATCGCAATCAGAATACCCCTGCAACACGTGCTTCTGATTTGCATTGAACTTGATTCCAAAATTCAGTGTTCCCTTAACATATCTTATCACCCTTTTTGCTGCTCTAAAATGAGTGTTAGTTGCACAATTAGTGAATCTAGATAAAAGACTTACAACATATAAAATGTCGGGACTAGTTGCTATAAGATACATGAGACATCCAACCATACTTCTGTAAAGAATCTCATCGACTTTTTCAGCTTCATCATTTTTGCTCAACTTCTCCTTTTGACACATCGGAGTAGTTGTGTCTTTGCAATTTTCCATTCTGAACTTCTTCAAAATGTCTCTTGCATACTTCTTTTGATAGATGAAAACTTCATTTTGCTCTTGCTTGATTTCCATTCCTAGAAAATAAACCATTTCTCCTAAGTCGTCATCTCGAATGTATGTTGCATATCTTCTTTAATTTTTGAACAATCTCATGATTGCTTCCTGCAACCAACAGGTTATCTACATATAGTGAAATAACAATAAGATTTGTTCCATCACCTTTGATGTAGAGAGTAGCTTCACTGAGACTTTTTCTAAAACCCAACTGCACCAAATGTTCATCAATCCTGCTGTACCAAGCTCTGGGCGCCTGCTTTAGTCCATACAAAGCTTTTTTGAGTTGATACACTTCATCTTCATGCCCTTTGACTGCAAATCTTTCAGGCTGCTCAACATAAATTTCCTCCTCAAGATAGCCATTCAAGAATGTTGATTTAACGTCTAGTTGAAACACTTTCCAACCATTTTGTGCAGCTATAGCCAACAACAATCTGATGGTTTCTAATCTAGCAACAGGAGCAAATGTATCAGAAAAATCAATACCAAGAATTTGAGCATACCCCTTTACAACAAGTCTGGCTTTAAGCTTGTTGATAGAGCCATTTGCGTTCAGCTTGATTCTGAAAATCCGCTTCACTCCAAGGACTTTCCTGTTTTCAGGTCTTTTCACAAGTTTCCAAGTCTGGTTCTTCTCAATCATGGTGAGTTCTTCCGTCATTGCAACTCTCCATTTTGGATCTTTTTCTGCTTCGCAAAAATCTGTTGGCTCAAGAACAACCATGTTGCATCTCTAATAGATATCAGAGAGTAATCTTGTGTCTCTCACCGGAACATCATCCACCGATTCATCTTCTTTCAGCTAGGGTATTTTACTTTGATATGGAAATAGTACTGGTTCTACTTCTTCCCAGTTCCATTTTTCATCCTCCATGAAATGAACATCTCTACTCACCAGAATTTTCCTTGTATGAGGTTGGAAAACTATGTAAGCCTTAGAAACAGTATTATAACCTACAAATATTTCAGCTTCCACCTTTTTATCAAGCTTATCTATTTTACTCTGTGGCACATAAGTAAAGCACAAACATCCAAACACTTTGAGATTTTTTAAAGATGTATAACCATACCAGATTTCAAATGGTGTCTTTCCTTCTAATGCTTTTTTTGGAAGCCTGTTGAGTAGAAAGACTAAGACTGATGTATGAGCAGCTTCTACCTAATACTCTTTTGGCAAACATTTCTCATGTAACAAGCATCGAGCCATCTCCATTATGGTACGATTCTTCCTCTCACTAACTCCATTTTGTTGTGGAGTATATGGAGCAGTGAGTTGGTGTTCAATTCCGGCCTCTTCACAAAATGCATGGAATTGATCAGATGTATACTCCTTGCCGTTGTCGGACCTTACTGATTGAATCTTACAACCACTTTGAGTTTCAATCCACTGCTTGAATTTCCAAAAAATAGTGGCAACCTCTGACTTGACTTGAACCTGAGAAAATAAATCCAACACATTCTCGTATAGTCATCGATGAAAACAATGCAATTCTTACTCCCTTTGAGTGACGGAGTTCGGTGAGGACCAGCCAAATCTGTGTGGATTAATTTTACCTTTTCAGTGGCTCTCCAGGTTGCTTTCTTGAAAGGTAGCCTTGCTTGTTTGCCAAATTGACAAGTTTTGAAATCTGCTATTTCAGCTTCAAGATTAGGTAGCCCTCGAACCAGATCTTTCTTTTGTGAGTTAATTACAGCAGCATGGTTGAAATGTCCGAGTCTTTTGTGCCAAACTTGTGCATTGATCTTAGTTGCAGAGTAAGCTTTTTGCTCATGATCTAAAAGATCCAATGTAAAGCTCCTTCCCTTCATCATTACCTTGAATAAGTTTCTGCCATCTTCATCCTTGATTTGACACTAATTTGATTCAAAGAGAAGTTTGAAACCATTCTCAAGCATCTACCCAACACTTAATAAACTATGACTAATATTAGGTACAAAAAACACATCTTTGATTAGTTTTGTACCTGAGGAGCATTTCACTTCCACAGTACCTTGGCCTTCAGCAGAAATATAGTCTCCATTACCAACTTGTACTTTGGAAATTACTGAAGTATCCAATTCCTTGAAGAGATCACGATCAAATGTCATGTGGTTTGTGCAACCACTGTCAATAAGCCACTTTTCACTCGAGCAACTAGTTGCCAAACATGTCGCTACAAAGAGTTGCTCTTCATTTTCCTGATTAGCTACCTATGCAACATTAGTTTGTTGAGTGTTGTTCTTGCAAACCTTCTGATGATGTCCCTGACATTTCTCACACTGTTGGTCTGGCCTTCTCCAGCATTTGAACGGTGGATGACCCTTCTTTCCACAATGCTTTCAAGGAGGAAAATCATGTTTCGCTCCCCTATTGATCCCAGGAGAATGAGAACTTAAGTTTTCCTTCTTGTTCAACTTCTTCTTTCCTGTGTCTCCCCGATTTGATTGAACTTTTGCACGTAATACACCCTCAATCGATCCTTCGGACCTCATGAGTCTTCTCTGTTCTTGTGCCTGCAAAGCATTCAATAGTTCTGCCAAACTAATCTGTGACAAATCCTTAGAATTTTCCAGTGCGGAAATAGTTGTTTCAAACCATTCAGGGACTGTTACTAGAACTTTTTGAACCAATCTAGAATCAGGAAATTCAAAGCCAAGTAATCTTACATTGTTGGCAATGTTGAGTAATCTATCAGAATACTCTTTGATTATCTCTAAATCCTTCATCTTCTGAAGTTCAAATTATCGGATCAGGTTAAGAGTACGCATATCTTTGATCCGTTCATCTCCTTCATATTCTTTCTTTAGGAAATTCCAGACCTCAAAAGCTGATTTCAATGTCATAATCCTAACAAAGATTTCAAATGAGACTGCAGGGAATAACGCTGCTCTAGCCTTTGATTTTCTTGTTTCTTTTCCTTGTGACTCCTTATTTGCGCCATGGTTGGATTTTCATGCAAGGGAGGAACTTCGTAGTCCTCCTCAACAGCTTCCCACAAATTGTTTGCCTCCATATATGCCTTCATTTTTGCTGCCCAGACATGATAGCCTTCACCTTTAAAGACAGGTAGTGCTAGTTCAGTGAAAGGAGTCTCTGAATCCATAGAAGAAAAAACAAGAAGAGAAATATATGTTTCCCTCAAATGCAGGTCAGAAGAGAGCTCTTGATACCAATTTGTTGGAGTTGTAAGGTTGACTTCAACTCAAGAATAATAATTCAAGGAAAAATCTCCCACCTTGCCAGTACTGTGGCAAAATAGGTATTTAAATGTTGGAAGTGACCAGATGCACAAGGCAAGATTTGTAATCAACTTGGCCATGAAGCTGTGATTTGCAAAAACAAATCTCAAAAATATGAAGCAAAAACCCAAGTCACCAAAGAAGAAGAAGAAGATCACTTATTTGTGGCAACATATTCAACCAAGAAATCTGATTTTTGGATGATTGACAGTAGTTGTACAAACCACATGACATGGCAAAACTCTTTTTAAAGAGTTTCTGCCTTCAAAAAATAAGAAAATCAGAATTGGGAATGGTAATTATATTCCTGCAGAAGTAAAAGGGAATGTTGCAATCAAAACAGTTTCAGGTACAAAAATAATTTCAAATGTCCTTTACATGCCCGATATTGACAAAAGTTTGTTAAGTGTTGGCCTGCTAATGGAAGAAGGATTTAAACTATTGTTTGGAGATAAATATTGTTGAATCTTTGATTTTACTAATCTTGAGATATTACAAGTTGATATAAGAGGCAAAAGTTTCTTACTTAATCCAACAGAAGATGCACACAAGCCTTGCAAGAACAAAGATGAATTGGCACATTTATTCAGGAGGTCAAATTTAGCCAAAGCTGAGACTACAATCTACAATTTCTGATCCGAAGCTGAGACTGCAATCTACAATTTCTGATCTAAGGAGGAGTGTTGAAAATATGTCTCAGAAATTAAGTAGGAATAGATATTTTTAGTAGTTTTTAATTATTAGTTCTATGTGACTTAGGAATTAGTTGTCCCTTTATTATTTGAATAGAAATTAGTTATTCCAATTTAAATTGAAGTGTAGTTAGAAATTTAGCTATAAATATATGTTTTGAGATTAATAAAATAATTCCCTTTGACAATACTATTGCCGTATTTTATTTTTCTCCAACTCTTTCTCAATTATTTCTCTAATTTCAAAGCTAAAAACCAACAATTACGTAAACACATAAGTGGGTTACAAGATAATCTGTTTAAATTGTCTTGTTCTTAGCCATTTCTATACGCATTGATACTTACGATAGTGACAATTTTTGTCTTGGTTGAGACAGCATAAAACATCTCTATGCACTGTCATTTTCATTATTTTGATGTTTCACCTACCTCATAAATCTAGAGGAAATGTTCAAAAACAAGAACAGTGAGCCAAGTGGTCTAAAGGGTTGCAATTTTGTAGTGCCCCAGCATCCATTAATACGATGCAAACTAGGTATAATTATATAAGAAATGTATAAAAATTGGTATAGGATTTAAAAAAGAATGCTGGAAACCAAGATGATAGTTGAGTGTTTTGGTTTAGAGGCGGAACCTTAAGGCCTTGGGGGTCAATATGTGTGTTTGAACCACCCTGACACCCACGATCCCTAAATCCTGAATCCGCCACTGATGTGGTCTCATGATACCTAACTCATCAATATATGAAACATCTATGGCCTTTACATTTTCTTTAATTTGATGTTGCAGCCTGCCACATTAATCTAATGGACCTTTCCTAATAATAAACACTGAACTAACTGGTCCAATAATGCCTAACTAATCAGCATATAAGGACCTAAAAATAGTTGAGCCATATAAGCATTTCGCATAACATTCTGCAGCACTTTTTTCATCCCCTTTCATAATAGTACCAAGCCAAAAGGTACCTACAAAGATGGAAGTTAAGAACAAGTATGTAGCAATAAAAGCCAACATAAATGGTGCACCAGAAGAGTCAGACTTCGAGATAAAAGCCGAAAACCTCTCACTTAAAGTTGAGCCAGAGTCTAAGGTGGTGGTTGTCAAGAACCTGTTTGTATCGATTGATCTGTATCAGATAAACCGGATGAAGAGTCAAAGTTCATCACAAACTAGGACATTTAGTAGGACAGTATGCTAAATTACTTGGATATTATGTTGTTGGCTCTGCTGGTAGCCAAGAAAAGGTAAATTTTCTTAAGGAGACACTCGGATTCGACGATGCATGCAATTATAAATAAGAAGCTAACCTCAAATCGGCTCTCAAAAGGTGTTTCCCTCAAGGGATTGATGTCTACTTTGACAACGTCGGAGGCAAGATGCCAGAAGCAGCATTGGCAAACATGAACTCACTGGGCAGAGTAGCCATCTGTGGGGTTATTTCTGAGTACATGAATGCTAGCACATGAGCTGCCCCAGAAATGTTGGATATAGTCTACAAGAGGATTAGAATCCAAGGATTTCTAACAGCTGATCTCATGACAGTGTATGCAGATTTCCTGTCGAAAACAGTTGAGTACCTCCACGATGGAAAACTTAAGGCCATCGAGGACATCTCACAAGGCGTTGAAAGCATTCCCTCTGCTTTTATTGGACTGTTCAATGGTAATAATATAGGCAAAAAGATTGTCAAAGTTGCAGATGAGTGAAAAAAAAAAAAAAAGATTCAGGACTGTTGGCCTATTTATTAATGAATTCGCAAATAATATCTTATCTGTACTTCCTTCAAGTTGTAATCCATTTTAACGTTCATCTTCTGCATCAAGTTAAAGTACATGTTTATGCATTATGCCTACCAGATTCTTGTGTAGTTTACCTTTTCATGTATCCTAGATTGAAGCAAACTCTGTGACCCTATAGTCTACACCCTATGTCTCAATCCCAAATGTAGTTGACTATATGAATCTTTTATATCAACTCAACAAAGAGGAAAAATGCATGTTTAGCAACTACTTCAAGACCGCTACAAGATAAAGCAATATCAAGGTCCCGATCAACATACAGACCAACTATTATGCAAAAATGAATCCCGGTACTGAAATAGCAGCAAAGTAAAGTGATAATGGATGTACATAAGTTAGCTTCAATAGAATAACACGATAGAAAACACTAATGTACAAGTATCACAGTAGAAACAAAATTTGAGAGCAATAGATCAGGAAGGGGATAAACGTAATACCAAGTGTTACATTAACGGCATTAATCATGAACCTGCAGTCATCCTTCCATTTAAACAGATTGTCAACAGCCTCTGCCAATGCAGAATAAACCACTAGTTTGTTGTGTTTTCAAGAAATTATGGTCCTACAATTGCAGCCACAGGAAGACGCACACATATTAGTGAATGCTTCAGCATAAGGCTATTCATCCTTGAGGGGGAGTGGTTAAAAGGCACCACAAAGACGCATAACCGCAGTTCCCCTGGAGAGCAAAGAACAAGCCAAAACTAGCACTCATCAACTTGCAACACCTTTTTTTGAAGGAGAACTAATTGCAATATAAGGGAAAAGAATTCATAATATGGACTATTATCATCACAGATATCATGTGACAGATCAACATCTAGTTCAGATCGATCTACAAAAAACACACATTCAAGGGAAGGAGAAGCTTGTTCAACATTTTGTTATGATGAACTTGACTTTAAGCTACCAACAATGTGAGACACAATTTAGCAGACATAGGTAACTCTCGCTCTATACATGCACATGGTATGGTAATAACATCGGTACATCACAAAGGAAATGTAAAAACAGGGAAAGCCCACATTTCTTCATTGCGCTCCAAGCAGTTAGCAGAGAGTGGACTAGCTGTTTGGTTGTTCCTAACATAGCTTTTTCACTTCCTGAAAATTCAATTATACAGATTAGTTAGCTGAAAACTGCATAAAAGCAGTAAAGATCAAGAAAGCAACACGTGAAGAGCTAGTCCCGACACAGTCTACATTTAAAGTGTACAAAACACAAGCTGCTGGCCTTGTTTGGGCATAAAAGACGAGCTGCATTTCCCTACATTTGAATATGTCGAAGGCTCTTTAGTTCATGTTGTAAGCAGT
This sequence comes from Capsicum pubescens, assembly GCA_030864215.1. Lineage (NCBI taxonomy): Eukaryota > Viridiplantae > Streptophyta > Magnoliopsida > Solanales > Solanaceae > Capsicum > Capsicum pubescens. The sequence goes on along the minus strand of CM061546.1, from coordinate 21,960,338 downwards.
GAAGATGAACAAATACAAGGTAGTTGGATAACCTCAAGCTAGACTGCATGAAAGTGGTGTATAATTGGTATACTTAGTATGACAAATCCCATAAGAAAATAAAAATGAACAAAGAGATGCTCATCCTGATTCGAGTGCACATATTGACCCGCCCAAAAATGGGTAATTTGATTCAGATCTGGAACACTTCACAGAAAGCATGACCCTCCCACTACTAAAAGAAGACCAAAAAACGATGGCCAAAAGCGAAGGACAGCGTCGTTATTTTGGACAAAATCAACGGAAAGGCGACACGGTCACTTGCATCGTAAAAAGGCCCGTTGCTTTTTGAAAACGACGGCTGCGTTGCTTTTTTTTTATGACAGGCAACGTCGTTTTTTTAAAAGAAAAAAAATTACTATAGTTTATTTTTAAAAAAAACGATGTCTTGCGTCTTTTTTTGTTCATGTAAAGAATAAATGATGAACAAAAATGACGGACATCGTCATATTATTGAAGAAAAAGTCCGTCACTTTCTGAAAAAAATAATATTTTTTTCAGAAAAAGCCGACGTTGTTCGTCGTGTTTTGTTCTTTGTAATGAAGAAAAAAAAGACGGACATCATCGGTTTTCTTGAAAGAAAAATTTAAAAAATTAGAAAAGCATCGGACAACGTCGCATTTCTGAAAATTTATTTTAAAAAATTTCAGAAAGGAGACAAATAAAAGGGACTCTGTCCGTCGCTTGTCGCTTTTCTGCATTTTTTGCATCCCACCTGTCAAATAAAAATACAATTCAATATATACAGCCTCATGCAACACACATTACTAAAATAATCATACAACACACTACATCAAAACATTTAAGCAATTCACATCAGCAACACTTAAACAATCAATCCAACAACATCCAAAACACATAACAATTAATTCAACGACATCCAAAACACTTGAGCAATCCTAAAGGTTTTTCAATAGTTAAATGTTAAGTTCAAGAATGACTAAAGTGTCTAGAAATCAAATCCAACAACACTAAGGAGTAGCCCCAACAAACTCCTCATCACTTCCCGTTTCTTCTTCGCTACTTGAATCGGGAGATGGAGAACGGTGACGACGACGACGAGTCATGCTAACCATTTGTTTCTTCTGTTACTCGACGGTCTTGCGCATGACTTCATTTTGAGCAATAGACTGTGCCACGGCACGTGTAAGCTGTGCAATCTGCTGCGACATAGCAGCGAGCTGAACACCGTTAATCGACTCAGACTAGCGCGACGAACCAATACTAGCCCATCCTTCCTCGAGGCGTCGCAATTTATTTCGAGAACCCAACCCATAGGTTCTCCCCTTTCGTCTTCCTCCCGCCACTTTTTCGGTCTGAATTTGAATAGCTTCCTCCTGTGTAGGCTCAGTTGGACCAAACTCAGACGAATAACGTATATATTCATTCTGCATATTAAAATAGACACGTTAGTAAATTTTACTATTACTAAGTAAGGTGGAGTATAACGTAAATCTTAATATGTTTTGCTTACATATTGAATACAAAACATAAGTAAGAAATCAACTTTTTTTCCTAAACATTATTTTAAAGCTAACTTTCGCTTTAAATCAAATCTAACTCGCAAGAATTTCCACACACAACCTTTAGACTTTTTAAAATTTGTTCCTCGTATTGTTTCCACTAATTGTACAATTAAAGTCAGCATGGCTACGTCTCATTTCATCCTATTTCCTCAATGTAGTGCCACAAAAAGGATCAAAATCAACAAACAATAAGTAAATCCATGTTAGTCAAATTCTTGAAACAATTTTCCTACAAGGATTAGCAAAAATCGTTCGATAACACGTCTTCCTATTTCTTCCTCGATGATATCTGACGATCAATTTTCCTTGCTAGTACATACTCGGTACATTGACCTCGGTCAGTGATACAATGCTAAGTGTGTATCAAGAGATTCCAACCAACACAAGAACAACAAGATGAACAACAAAGTGCTAGTGAATCGAAAATGGCCACACACGGCTTCACTAGGCTTGCAACACTTGTTTGAACTAGAAAAGTGAGTTTAACAACAAGAACAACAAAGACAATATTGCTAGTGAATCGAAAGAGCCCCACACGGCTTCACTAGACTTTTATATTCAACAACACAATGTTAACAAGGTTTACAAAGAAAGATATAGAAACTTGACACACAATATTCATTAATCTAAGAACTCTAATAAGAGAAAGAACCTTAAGACTAATAAATATCAATACCAAGTTCTTACTTGGACCAAGAGGAACTCAAAGAACCTCAAGAACCTAGTTTCTAGCCAAGATACAACACTAGTATCACTCTACTAGTGAGAATTTGGTTTTGGCCTCTCCAAATGATGAAAAAGAGAAGTCAAAAATTTACAAGTCTTTCTTTCTTGAATAATAGGAATGAACTAAAGCAAGACTAGCCCTATTACATGGCTTATATAGTCACTTAGAAAGGAGGGACAAAGACCAAATTACCCTTGGCATTTAAGTGGGTGGGTTTGGGGTGTCTTGGTGGGCCTCTTTACATTTTATTAAATATAGGCCCTTAGATGGGCTCACAAGGGCCTCACACATGGCCAAGAATGTGAACAAGGCTTGGAGTCGTTGCAACTCACGTGCTTGGCTTCGTGTGAAAGGTCTCGAGCTAGGAATTCCCGTATCATCCTCTCCATCTTGAAGGGAATTTGTCCTCAAATTCGGATCATTGCCATCCTCCACCGTTTCCACCCGAGAGAGATCGCACACGTTGAAAGTGTTGTGCACTTGATATTCCGAGGGTAGATCAATCTTGTAGGCATTGTCGTTGATCTTTTCTAATACTTGGAACGAGCCATCATCCCGTGGCATCAACTTAGCATTCCTTTGAGACGGGAATCTATCCTTCCTTAGGTGCACCCACACCCAATCTCCCGGTTCAAGAATGAGCTTTCTTCTTCCTTTGTTGGCTCGCCTCGCAACTTCTTGTTTTTTCTTCTCCAACCGCAACCTCACCTTCTCATGTAGCTTTTTCATGGCCTCGGCCCGCTTGCTTTCATCTAAGCTTATCACAAGATCACTTGGCAAAGGGGTTAAATCCAAAGGGGTGAGGGGGTTGATGCCGTATACACACTCAAAGGGTGTCATCCCCGTGCTCGAGTGTATAACACGATTATAAGCAAACTCAATCAACGGTAAGTGCTCCTCCCAAGAAGTCATTTTTCCTTTAACCATGGACCGTAGCATAGACCCTAAGGTCCTATTTACTACTTCCGTTTGGCCATCGGTTTGTGGGTGGCATGAAGTCGAAAACAACACACCGAGTCTACCCCACATGAACTTCCAAAAGTGGCTTAGGAATTTAGAATCCCTATCACTCACTATGGTCCTCGGAACACCATGAAGTTTTACAACATTATCAACAAACAAAGAGGCTACACTAGGTGCATCATCACATTTAGAACAAGGAATAAAGTGAGCCATCTTGGAAAACCGATCCACCATGACAAAAATACTATCCCGCCCCCTTCTAGTCCTCGGCAATCCCAACACGAAGTCCATTGATATGTCAAGCCAAGGACGCAAAGGGGTGGACAATGGGGTGTACAACCCGTGGGGTTGGAGCCGTGACTTGGCTCCTTTGCACTCAACACATTGGCCGCAAATCCGGGCCACATCCTTATGCATTCTAGGCCAATAAAATTGTTCTTCCAAAATTCCGAGGGTTTTCTCGACCCCAAAATGGCCCATTAGACCGCCATTGTGTGCTTCCCTCACAAATAATTCTCTCCACGAACTTGAGGGAACACACAATCGTCTACCTTTAAACAAGTATCCATAAAATTTGGTATAGGGATGGGAACCCCGATCCGTAACCCACCTATCCCTTTCCAACTCTTCACTTTCCCTATAGATAGGAGCGAAGTGAGGGTCCTCGGGATATAAAGACTTGAGGCTTTCAAACCCCATCAACTTAGATGACAAAGTAGACACAAGCCCATGTTTTCGGGACAAAGCATCGGCAACCACATTGTCTTTACCCTTCTTGTATTGAATAACATAAGGGAAAGTTTCAAGAAATTCAATCCATTTGGCATGCCGTCGGTTAAGCTTGTCTTGTGCCCGTAGATGCTTCAAGGATTCATGATCCGTTCGGATCATGAATTCTTTAGGCCACAAATAATGTTGCCAAGTGGCCAAGGCTCTAATCAAGGCATACAACTCTAAATCGTACGTAGAGTAGTTTAGAGTTGCTCCTTTGAGCTTTTCGCTAAAGTAGGCAATAGGCTTCAATTCTTGCATTAAAACCGCGCCTATGCCGACTTTGCTTGCATCACATTCGACCTCAAAAGTCTTGTCAAAATTCGGCAATTGTAGCAAAGGGGCCGAGATGAGCATAGCTTTCAAGTCCTCGAAGGCCTTAGCTTGTTCATCTCCCCACTTGAAAGGCCGATCCTTTTTAATCACTTCGGTCAAGGGGGCGGCAATGGTGCTAAATCCTTTGACAAAACGTCTATAAAAACTAGCCAACCCATGGAAGCTTCTCACTTCACCTACGGTTTTGGGAGTTGGCCAATTTTTAATGGCGTCAATCTTAGATTCATCCACTTCGACCCCTCTTGAGCTCACCACAAACCCAAGAAATACAACCTCATGGACACCAAAAGAACACTTTTCTAGATTAACATATAACTTCTCCTTTCGAGGACATCAAACACACATTGTAAATGCTTTACATGCTCATCTAAGGACTTACTATACACCAATACATCATCAAAATAAACAACAACAAACTTTCCGATAAATGGCTTCATCACATGATTCATTAGCCTCATGAAAGTACTTGGAGCGTTTGTTAGGCCGAATGGCATAACCATCCATTCATAGAGACCGAATTTGGTCTTGAAGGCGGTTTTCCATTCATCACCTGGTTGCATACGAATTTGGTGATAGCCACTCCTCAAATCAATTTTAGAAAACAAACACGAGCCACTCAATTCATCAAGCATATCATCTAACCTAGGAATAGAGTGACGATATTTTACCGTTATCTTGTTGATGGCTCGGCAATCAACGCACATACGCCAAGTCGCACATACGCCAAGTCCCATCTTTCTTGGGAACTAGTAGCACCGGAACCGCACAAGGGCTCATACTCTCCTTGATATACCCTTTGTTGAGGAGTTCCTCAACTTGGCGTTGCAATTCCTTGGTATCCATCGGGTTGCTCCTATAAGCCAGTTTGTTGGGCAATTGTGAACCCGGCACAAAATCTATTTGGTGCTCAATTCCCCGAAGTGGGAGCAATCCTTGCGGTAATTCCTTTGGGAAGACATCCTCGTAATCCTGCAAAACATGAGAAATAGGAGGAGAAATGGAAATGTTAGTGGCGTTAGTGTTAAAACAATGAGCCAAGAGGAGCATCGGAGTGTCCTCGTCATGATCCACAAATAATTCTTTCCTCCTAGCCATCATCACCACACTTCCTTGCCCCTTAGAAATTAGGAGCCCCTCGGTTTCCCCTACTCCCTCACTCTCAGGTTCCCCTCTTTTTCCCTCACTCTCGGCCTTCTTTCCCTTTTCCCTCAATTCCCGCATCTTTTGGTATAATTTATTCACTTGGGAAGGCAATAATGGATGAAGAGCGACCTTTCGGCCATCCTTCTCAAGTGTATACCGATTGGACCTTCCATCATGTTTGGTCGACCTATCGTATTGCCAAGGCCTTCCTAACAACAAGTGACAAGCTTGCATTGGTATCACATCACAAAGCACCTCGTCATGGTAATTGGCTACCTTAAAACATATCACACATTGCCTTGTGACCTTTAACTCGCCGCATTCATTCAACCATTGCAACTTGTAAGGACTAGTGTGAGGTGTAGTCGGCAATTTCAAGAAGTTCACCATTGCAATACTAACCACATTCGCACAACTTCCACTATCTATCACCATAGTACACACACTTCCCTTCACAAGACATTTAGTATGGAATAAATTCTCCCGTTGGCTAGGGTCATCTATCGCCTTACTAATCATGGCACGCCTCACTACAAAGTTTGGAACCACGCACTCCCCTTCTTGCGGATAAGCATCCTCACAATCATCATCATCATGTGGCTCATTTTCGGGTTTCTCTCCATCTTGAGGTTTGGCCTCATTCTCTTCTTTTTCAAGACCCACTTCCTCACCAAGGTAATACAATCTCCCTTCCCTTAGGATCACATTGCGCCGGTTTGGACATTCATTGGCTTTATGTCCCCAACCTTGGCACTTGAAACATTGGAACCCTTTAGGATTAGGATACTTGTGAGCTTCGTGCCGGGGAGGAAATTTATGGATTGTTTTAGGCTCGGAGAGCCTTGTAGTGGCGGGTTGGTCCTTGTTTTTGGGCCAACCCGAAGATGGTTGAACCATATCTTTGCTCCTCGGCCAACCCGAGGTTGATGGTCCCTTTGCCTTGAACGACGACCTCTCTTTAAGCTCCCTTTCAATCTCAAGAGCCGCTTGGAAAATCCCTTCAACGGTATCAAACTTGTGAAGCGTCAAATGAGTAGAGATCTCTTTGTTCAACCCACACTTGAACCGAATGATGTCATGGCCAATTTGTTCTCCCCGATGATCAAGCTTCAACATGAGTTGTTGAAACTCGTCATAGTATGTCATAACACTTCGATTCCCTTGTCGCAAATTGTACAACCTAGCAAGCAACTCATGACGATAACTTTCGGGAAGATACCGTTGCCTCATTAGGTACCTCAACCGAAACCATGGTGGTGGTTGTCCCTCTACCAACTCGTTGCCGAACCGCTTGACGTATTCCCACCAAGTGTTAGCATAGCCTTCAAAATGAGCTATGGCATAACAACTCTTTTTCTCCTCCGAGATATCATTCACTTGAAACACTTTATCACACGCCGACTCCCAAGCAAGATACACCTCGGGGTCACTTTCACCCTTAAAGATAGGTAGGCTCAATTTGATGGTATTGATGCCTACGTCTCTCTCTAGGTGTCGGTTTCCCCTTTCTCCATACCCTCGGTATCTCTTTGGATCCACACGACCCCCTCTCATCTCTTCCTCCCTCATGTAGGCATCGTCAAAGGCTCCATACCCTTCATAATCCTCTCTACCATATTCCTCAAGGTGGACGGGACGATTTTGGACATTTGGAACTTGATTCGGAGGAATTGGATTTTGTGGAGGTGGTGGTCTTTGGTTTAGTGGAGCTTGGAACGGGGGGTTCGGATTTTGTGGAGGCATTTGACGTCCGAGTACCTCTTGCGAAACTTGAGACGTTTGGGAATGGGTTGGTCTATTGGAGTCTCGGTTTAGAGGGTTATAAGTGGTTTGGCTTGCGGCATTTAGTGGAGCTAGTGAAGGATTTGGCAATTGTGGCCATGTTTCGGGAGTAACGGTGGCGAAGGAATTTCTATCATGTCCACTTGACGAAACATGTCGAGGAGTAGAAGGACGAGAGTTCCTTTGACTCTCCACTTGTTCTAACCTCTCACTAATAGTTGTCACTTCTCCCCTTATGGCTCCCACTTCCGTACTCAACCTTTCAAGAGCTCGGGTCATAGCCTCAAGAGTGACCCTCATATTCTCCATTTCATTAGAATCCACGGTTTGAGACGTGGTTCCCTCCATTATCAAGGTATCACCTACACAAGCAACAAACAAGTTAGTTTAAAATCCCTCTCCTCACTCACACTCTCTTGGTTCACTCACACTCAAGTTCCACAAGTGTTGAATCTTGGCTAGGAACCCGTGAATCCGTAAGGTATGAGTATGCTCTTGCCCGGAATGGATTCTTGTTTGAAACTCAAAGAATTCTCGTCGGACTAGAGCCAAGAGTTACAACGTATTCAAACGACAAAAGCACACAAACAAACGTTGACACGAACACAAAGCTTCAAGTGACTAATTGACAAGCTCGTAGGAAAGTACTAGTTTGTTAATTAGTTCTCAAGTCAATTAGAGGAAACTAGGAATCAATAATTAGAAACTAGAACATCCAAATTTGAGCTTAATTATTACGTGAACAGTAACTAGGGTGACGTGGCAGCATGTCAATGGCCGCGGGTCCACATAAATAGTTCATCAACTTGAAGTCTTAGTCCCCTTAGATCTTTTGTAATGGATGACTTGTTATTGGGATGGAAAACATAAAGTGTTGTAACATTTTTCAAACCCCCCCCCCCCCCCTCTTTTTTTTTTCAAACTCAAAAGGTGATGTTTGACCTCACTAGTCCCACAAGACAAGGTTCCTTGTTTTAAGAAAAAGTGGTTGTCAAGTCTTGAAAAGGTGATGTTGGCAAGTCTTCTCACAAACAATTTTCAATTTTGTCTTACAACCTTTTTGGATCTATTTATCTTTATAGAAGTTAAGACATAAGATGAGGAGAAGTTTAGGATGAACACAACATCAACACCTTCAAGAACACAACAACAATACACCACAATGGTCACTTCCAAGGTTTTTTTTTTTTTTTTCACAACACAATTCTCTTTTTCATTAAGCTCAACTTTAGATTTAGACACCCTTTGTGTTGATGAGAAAGAAACCAACACAAGAAACAACTAAACAAGTAAAACTTTTGTAGATCTACAACCAATTTTTTACCAAAATGTTCAAGAACACACTTTTTGGTAAGAGCATTCCAAGATTGGTTTTGTAAGAACAAAACCTAGCCTTGAGCTTTGATACCAAATGATACAATGCTAAGTGTGTATCAAGAGATTCCAACCAACACAAGAACAACAAGATGAACAACAAAGTGCTAGTGAATCGAAAATGGCCACACACGGCTTCACTAGGCTTGCAACACTTGTTTGAACTAGAAAAGTGAGTTTAACAACAAGAACAACAAAGACAATATTGCTAGTGAATCGAAAGAGCCCCACACGGCTTCACTAGACTTTTATATTCAACAACACAATGTTAACAAGATTTACAAAGGAAGAGATAGAAACTTGACACACAATACTCATTAATCTAAGAACCCTAACAAGAGAAAGGACCCTAAGACTAATAAATATCAATACCAAGTTCTTACTTGGACCAAGAGGAACTCAAAGAACCTCAAGAACCTAGTTTCTAGCCAAGATACAACACTAGTATCACTCTACTAGTGAGAATTTGGTTTTGGCCTCTCCAAATGATGAGAAAGAGAAGTCAAAAATTTACAAGTCTTTCTTTCTTGAATAATAGGAATGAACTAAAGCAAGACTAGCCCTATTACATGGCTTATATAGTCACTTAGAAAGGAGGGACAAAGACCAAATTACCCTTGGCATTTAAGTGGGTGGGTTTGGGGTGTCTTGGTGGGCCTCTTTACATTTTATTAAATATAGCCCCTTAGATGGGCTCACAAGGGCCTCACACATGGCCAAGAAAGTGAACAAGGCTTGGAGTCGTTGCAACTCACGTGCTTGGCTTCGTGTGAAAGGTCTCGAGCTAGGAATTCCCATATCAGTCAGATTTCAGAAAATTATGCTAATACGTTGATATCAAACAGAATAGACCTTCCGAGAAATGCACTAAACAAGGCTATTAGTAATTTGTACTTGGTGATACATCACCATAGCACTGAAGAGTTCTTAGAAAGGTCAAGTTACAGATACGATTTACTACGGTATTTAGCAACAAGATAGAGAATTACTTATAGTAGGGAGACAACTTGTTTAAAATAACAAAGAAGAGGAGAATTGAGCTTTAGTAATTAGAAGAAAGCATCATATTAAACAACGCTTTAAATCCCAATAGATTTATCTAGATTCCCCTGTTCATTGGCATCTCCAATCTACACTCGTGATAAAAACAGTTTAATATGTTTCCTCAATCCCTTTCTCCTTCCAACCCACTTTTCTTCATGACAACTTTATTACCAAACTGAGAGAAGATTTAAATTGACCAAATATGCAACAGAATGAGAAGATAGTCCTGGAGAAAATTATCAGTAAGCTATAAGCAGCAACGAAAAGGACCAAATTAGATAGTATCTCCTACTTTAACTCTTATTCAGTAATGCCACTATTTCGTATTTTTCCCTGTTAAGTTTCACCTAAGAAGACAAGTAAAAGTAGGTGCGAGATCAAACACTAGCACGGGTTAGGCACATTATGCTGCCATGATTTCTGTGTCCGTGGTCCCCTTTATGATTACTCTATCTAGAGGCCGAATCGACCCCCTTATAAAGCTTCTCAAGAAGAATACTAAAATTAGTCCAGAAGAAAAACACAGATTATGTAGATTGTAATACCTGAAGAAAAATACAGCTAGTAACTAGAAGCAATGAGAAAACCAAAACAAATCCAGAAGAAAATAAACAGTTAGCTACCTATTGGCTGCAATGAGAAAAGCGAAAATCAGATACTAGGAAGACCGTAATATCGATTCCAAAAGTATCGAGTTTCCGCTTTATGCCTCATTAGGTTTCACCTATAAAAGATTAATTAAAGAAGCCACTAGATCAAACAATAACGGGAAGGACCTTGGCTTTATCGATGCATTCACATGCCAAACGTTCTATGTTCATGGTGCTCTTTATTTTTTACTCCGACTAGAGGCACAACATTCTTTAAAACACAGCTGAACAAGAGAAAAGATGTCCAACATCATTTAGTTCAAAGTCAAAGACAAATTTATTGTTCCTTGAAGATAGTGCATAAAGGAAAAAATGACTAACAAGATCTCGAAGCAATACGGTTTAAAGATGTCTTTTACATATGCATTGTCTTGTTCTGTATGCGAAATAACAATAAGAACTTAAAAGCAATTGAGGAAAAAAAAGTATACTTACAAGTTCTTTGTCACTTGGTTTTCTTGATTGGAGCTTTTTCAGCCTTTTGCGTTTTGTTGCATCTGCAGCCTTTTCTTTAGAAAAAGGACAAACTAGACTTTCAACGTAGATTGCTATCTTAGGAAACTCATCAAAATCAATAACCTCTGAATATCTAAATGAAGAATCCTTCAGCTTGTATATCATGGAATATTTAACAAACCTGAAAAAAATTTCACCTTTGTTTGACATGAAACAAGGCAGATAAAAATCACACCGCGGTGTATCTAAAGGATAATTGACGGTAAACATCTTTGTCCAAGATTGTTTAACCCCATACTCCTTCATAACCCAAAAATCTACATGAGAGGCCGCATTATCACAAAAAATGGAAAGATCACTTCCCAACACTCCCAAATACAAATGAATATATCCCTCTTTGTAGCAAGGATGCTCCACTTCTCCCCATTTCTCGTTAGCCAAATCAAACGATATGATGTTCCATTCCTTATAGTCACTTATCAAACCATTCACCTTAGCATTAGGCCAGTGAAGTTTCCCCTTCACTAAGATACCTGAAATGTATACTTCCTCTCAACTTTTACACTTCCTCAATTGACAATCGTCAACACTTTCCCAAGAATCACTCTTTAGACTATATATTTTGAGCTCACCTCGATCGAACTTACCTTTTCTACAAAAGGTACCCAATAACTTATAATCATCATGAAACTCATCATATCCAAAACCATACATGAGCGCTTTATCAAACCACAATGTAGCTCTAGGACAAGGTAATTTCTTGTACTTTCTATTCGATGGATTCCATAGAAACAAATTATATTTAGAATCCACAAGACAAATCAATCCATTGACAGAACTTAGAATTGTTATATAATTAGGCAATTCATTGTACAACCCGTCGGATATCATACGATGACCCAAGTGAGATACCTCCGTAACAGAATCATTAAATAAAGAATCAAGATTACAATCTTTAATATTCACCCCCTGTATAGAATTCCACATCACCCTATGTTGGGTATAACTACTAAGATGAGTCTGGATAAATTCGGGGCTCGAGATTAAAGCAAGCCAAGATTTCGAAACACACCTGAATTGCAAGAGGGACAAAACTCAACATACGCTTATAATGTAGATACTCATTATTATTAGCAGATACAATAAAATGTGTATAATTAAATTCGGGGCTAGGGATTAAAGCAAGCCAAGATTTCGAAACACACGAACTCAACATAAGCTTATGAAGTAGATACTCTTCTTACTACTCCCTCCCCTGACAATATCTGTCCACTATACTAAAATTAAAAATAAATGTCAAACAATACTTGTCCAATTTGAAAAATCAACGGATAATTTACCCTTTTCTACCATTTTATCCTCGTTATTAAATACTATTCATCACTCAATACATTTTTCAAAATATTAAAGTTATTACTCCTTCCGTCTATCTTTACTTGTCCACTTTTCTTATTATTTTGGGATGTGCAACAATGCTTGTCCAATTTATAAAACCAATGGTATTAAATACAATACATCTCTCATTTCATTTTTGAAAGCAAAAAAATTATTATATTCAAAAGGTGACATAGTAAAATCACCCCTCCATTTATTGTTTCAAGGTATGTGCCAAGTAAAAAGTGGATAAGTATTTACGGACGGAGGGAGTATATTCAAATTTTATCCTTGCTAACATATTCCACTAGGTGGGAATATACTGGGTTTGTTATTGTTGTTGTTGTTGTGTGCCAATACAAGTATTGTTGGACAGAGGGAGTAATATATTCGGGGCTAGATATTAAAGCAAGCCAAGATTTCAAAACATACCTGAATTTCAAGAGGGATTTCACTGGAAGCCTCGAGAGGATTTCAGTAATGAGTTCAGCCGGCAGAAGAGGGATTGTAAAGTTCAAATCTTGCATTGAATTTGATGGAAATCCAGCAGAGTGTGTGGGTTTCTTCCATTTTGGGTGTTGATGGGAGGCTTTATCTTCCTCACTTTCCGTTTGGGCGCCACAAATTTGAGTGAAATTCCCAAGATCGGGTCGGGTCGGGTCGGGTTATATTAGGAATGGTGGGTTTTCCCTTCAAAATTGGATATTTTTAGGCAATTTGGGGGTTTCGTTTATCCAGGGGTATGGGTAACACATTTTATTAACCATGAGTCAGATAGACGATTTTAAAAAATTGATCGTATTTTTGAAAACAACTTCTATTTTATTTTATTTAATACTTGGTGCATCACTTTATTTGATTATTTAATACTAAGGTAGTATGGAAAATAAATAATACTAAGGTAGTATGGAAAATAAATAATACTAATGTGTCAAATTCTTGAAATAAAATCCCTGCAGGGATTAGCAAATTTTCCTTGCTAATACACACACGGCTACATTGACTTCGGCCAGATTGCACAAAATCGTGCTAGTACATTGATATCAAACAAAATAGACATTCCGTCAAGGCTATCAGTTTCTTACAAGGTGATAATTTATATGGACGGTGAATATTACTTAAACTCACACAAGTACTTAATAGATTTCTTCAAACACACGCACACACAATTTGTTCTTAGGGTGTGAAGAACGGATAGTTGTTGGTAGGTCCACTTGTTTGAATGACATTGCTATATGTGTTGCGTGGACTTTACTTTCAACTAGAGCACCACCCCTTGATGGTGATTCCTTTCGCCCACTCCTTTGTAATATTTTTGCTAAGTTCCCCGTGATTACTACAAAGGATGTGTGGTTATACCTTAAGTGTGTACCTCCTTGGCATGTTAATGTTGTTTATTGTGCTAACTCTAACCCTCATGTCATGAGGATGTGGTGCTTGGTTGTCTTCTCTTTGTGCTTGCAAGGTTTGGATTCAAGGTCGAATCCTTTTCAAGAAGGGGAGGATGATACGAGTCAAACGGCACTCATAGTTTTTGATGACGTCCTTGGAGACCAACACATAAAGGCTCAATTCTTGGTCGCCTCGAGGACACGAGAGCATGCATGTAGAGACCGTGATGGGCACTTGATGGAGCAATGCCGAGTGTGGAAGGTTGCTTGGAGCACTAAGGACTTGAGGACTCACGGTTTTTGGAGCTTGAAGAAGGCACCTTTGGAGTGTTAGGACTCAATGTGAGAAGTCCTCAACACACCAAGGCCACACCTCATTAACGGTGTTTTGGCCATTTCATCTTGCCTTCCAACACACCAAGGCCACCCTTTGTCATTAAGGGTGTCTTGGTCATTTTGCCATGTAATAAGCTAGGCTATATATAGTTCCTTATTAGGTCTTTTCTCTTTAGTTGTTTATTGATGTAAGGCAAACTCTCTCTCTCTAGTGTGAGGAGTGTACACCCCTTAGTTGTAGGGCTTGGAAAAGCCACCAATCCGTAACTAGGCTGCCCAAGTGTGGATATCACTTGTGTTGCATCGTTGGCTTGATACGTTGGTGTTTAGAGGAGGTAAGTCCCTCTTGTGTCAATGTTAGAGTTAGGTTTGCGTCGTGGATGGTGTTAAGGGTCCAAGAGTCTCACAATTCTTGGGTTCTTAAGATTGTCCCTTCATTTAGTCTAACTATTTATCTTGTATCTTGTTGTATCCGTTGCTTCCTTGTTGTTGTTAATGTACCCGTAACTTTCTTGTTGTTGTAATCTTGTTGTTTATGTGTTGATATAGTGAAACCGTGAGGGGCTCTTTCGATTCACTATAGTCATTGTAATCTTGTGTTCTCTATCGATCTTGTTGAATATTGTGGTTGTTGTCTTGAAAACATAGAGAAGCCAAGTGGGGCCTTTGATTCTCTAGTGTTATTGTCTTGTAGATCTCTTGATTTCCTTGTTGTGTGTTTGATGTTGTATCATTACTATTCCATCCGTCCAGCAATATTTGTCCACTATATACTAAAAATAAGTGTCAAACAATACTTGTCCGTTTTAAAAATCAATGGATAATTTACCCTTTTCTACCCATTTTACCCTCGCTATTAAATACTATTCATCACTCAATACATTTTTCAAAATATTAAATTTATTACTCCTTCCGTCTATCTTTACTTGTCCACTTTTCTTATTATTTTGGGATGTGCAACAATACTTGTCCAATTTATAAAACCAATGGTATTAAATACAATACATCTCTCATTTCATTTTTGAAAGCAAAAAACTTATTATATTCAAAAGGTGACATAGTAAAATCACCCTTCCATTTATCGTTTCAAGGTATGTGCCAAGTAAAAAGTGGATAAGTATTTACGGACGGAGAGAGTGTATTCAAATTTTATCCTTGCTAACATATTCCAAAATATTAAATTTATTATATTCAATCTGTAATATGTAAAATTATCCCTATTATTTATTATTTCTTAACACGTGTGCCAATACAAGTATTGTTGGACAGAGGGAGTAATATATTCGGGGCTAGATATTAAAGCAAGCCAAGATTTCTAAACATACCTGAATTTCAAGAGGGATTTCACGGGAAGCCTCGAGAGGATTTCAGTAATGAGTTCAGACGGCAGAAGAGGGATTGTAAAGTTCAAATCTTGCATTGAATTTGATGGAAATCCAGCAGAGTTTGTGGGTTTCTTCCATTTTGGGTGTTGATGGGAGGCTTTATCTTCCTCACTTTCCATTTGGGCGCCACAAGTTTGAGTGACATGGACCGGGTCGGGTCGGGTTATATTAGGAATAGTGGGTTTCCCCTTCAAAATTGGATATTTTTAGGCAATTTGGGGTTTTTCGTTTATTAACCGTGAGTCAGATAGACGATTTTTAAAAATTGATGTATTTTTGAAAACAACTTCTTCTATTTTATTTAATTAATCCTTATGGACTTGGCGCATCACTTAAGAATACTAGTTTAATATACATGTTTTGCACGTGTATTTAGTGATTATTATTAAATTAAAATTAAAATTTAAAAGAGCTCACAAAGTGAGAATATATTAGATACAAAAAGAATGAAATATATCATATTGTATAAAAATGTTTTTAGGAAAAAAAAAAAAGGCAGTCCGATGCACTAAAGCTACCGCTATGCGCGGTGTTTGGGAAAGGGCCCCACCACAAGAGTGTATCGTACACAACCTTACTTTGCATTTATGTCAGAGGCTATTTCCAAGGCTTGAACCCGTGACCTCCTGATCACATGGCAGGAACTTTACCAGTTACTAGTTTTTAGGAAAAAGTATTATTGAAAATTAATTAGTGTCCGACGAAACTTTTAAAATCAACTTATTTTGAAAAGGGTCCTTCCAATAGTATTTTTTTTCAAAAATTAAAAAAGTAGTTCTAAAATTAAATATATTTAGAACTCTAATTTGCATGTAACTTCTTGTTTCTACAAGGAAATAAGATTCAAAAAGGACAACTATTTCTTTAAATAAGGGAGAATTTATAGAAGTTAAACTTAACCAAATAGAACACGAATTTGGTTGGAAATTTGTCTCATAAATCAAACAGGACATGAATTTTAAAAGTTAATTTTTCAGCGGAAATAATTTATTTTTGAAAAATTTTATTGTGGGAAAAAGGTGAAAAGACGATTTTGTCTAAAGCAAAACATTTTAATGAAGGGCAAAAAGTTCAAATCACTTTTCGAAGGGTCTTCACACTTTTAATATATAATAGATATAGATATAGATATAGATATAGATATAGATATAGATATAGATATAGATATAGATATAGATATAGATATAGATATAGATATAGATATAGATATAGATATAGATATAGATATAGATATAGATTATAGATTATAGATATTAAAAAATGCACATTTTATTAATAATATTTTAAAATTCTAAATTTAATTACTTATTTATTTGATTATTTAATACTAAGGTACTATGGAAAATAAATAATAGAATACTCTTAATTTGTAAAAATAAATAAGTAAATTAAAATATCTATTTTTAATATATAAGCCAAGTAAAATGAAACAGAGGAGCATACAGACATACTAATACTTTGGAATATAGTCACTATGCTCATCAAATTATCTTGAGGATTGATAATGCTAAAATCAGTGAAGTGTTCTCTTAATGATTAGATTGCAAGGACTCAATTTATGTCTTCTAAATACAAAATTCAATTTTCCATCTGGTTGGATCTTACAAAATTTTAATATCACTAATATTAAATCTTAAATGTGTATGGTTGAAGTCTTGAAGATCAATTTAGATTCGTGTTCTAGTATTAGACAATTGGTTAACATGACTTTCTAACTATGTATTAAATATGAAAAAAGTAAATATTATAACAACAATATAATACCGATGTGGCCCGCAAGGGCATAGTGGAGTAGTTGGAAGATGAGTCTCCATGGGAGGCCTAAATTCAAATGCAACCTCCACTTGCCGCTCAATTATGAGCTCATCGCATGGGTTTTAGCTTGGTGCAATTTGCACAGTGAACAAGTTACCACAAAGTGCTCAAGCGAAGAATACAGATTGTGAGTCTTAAAATTAATGATGGGTCTGGACGGGTAGGATGTACGTGGTAGGGGAGCGGTCCGCCTTAGAGAGAAGCCTCCGCGCGTGTGGTGGTGGACAAAGCGAAAGCGAGAATGTCGACATAAATAACACAAACATTGGTAAGAATCCAATGCCCGAAAAACCTAAGGGTTCCTCCACAAGGTTCGTCCACGGAGGGTGAATCAGGGCCTAAGATCAGGCCGAAAGGCGTAATCGATGGACAACAGGTGAATATTCCTGTGCTACCCCTTGTTGGTCCCGAGAGACGGAGGAGGCTAGGTTAGCCGAAAGAGTAGACCTCACCTACCTTTTGATGGATAGAGAAATTGTTTATGTGCAACCAAATCAAGATAGAAAGGAAAATAAAGACCAAAGAATAGCAAGATAAGTACAGATTGGCGAATGAGATGCACATTTTAAGAAGATGAACATTGTATAGCCCTTAAAATTAGTGTCACAAATCATTAAAAGGAACTTATTAGTGTATTACTTCATTAGTCTTTTCTATTCTTTCACTACTATGTATCATTGTTGGCAAAGATATCATCATATCGATTCCATGATTATAAGTTCATTCCATGCCGGACCAGGCCGGAATAGGTTAATTGTCTAAGATCATCATAGGCCATAGCTACAAGTATCAAGATGGCATATCCTTCTGGTTCAGATAAATATAGATACAACAGACATTCAATGGAAGGAGAAGCTTGTTCAACATTTTGTCGCGACGAACTTCACTTAAAGCTAACAACAATCCAACACTGTGATATCCAATAAGCAAATGTAAGTAACTTTCACTGTGTATATGCACATGGTGATAAGACTAGTACATTCACAACGAAAAGTAAAAACAGGGAGAACCCATGCTTCTTCATTGCACTCAGTTGAGTCTGCAGGGGTTGGCTTTCACTTTCCTGAAAGTTCATTAAGATGAAAAAGTTAACAAAGAACGTCATCGCGTCTCATATGGGAGTAAAGGCAGTAAAGATCTAGAAAGCACTTTACGCAGAGACAGGGCTAGCCCCATGTACAGTCAACATGTAACATTGTTGTAAACATATTTTTCATTAGAAACTGCTGGCCTTGTTTAAGCTAAAAAGGCTAGCTCCATTTCCCAACGTTTGAGAAATGTCAAAGGTGCTTCGGTTTACATTCTCAACAGCGATGATGAACACATACAGGTAGTTAAGTAATCTGATGTCTAGACTGTATGAAGGTGGTGCACAAATAGTAACTGTAGTCTATAAATAGCAAAAGAAAATAAAAAATACGCGTCACAAGATATACTCATGCTGATCCACATGCAATATTGACCTGCCAAAAGATGGGTTATTTGATTCAGAGCTACCTAGATCCACCAAATATTAGTCGCAAGAATTTCCACATGCAAACCTTTTGGCGTTTTCTTATTCAGCAATGGTGAATTCAGGTCTGTTCTGCTGCTGTTGAGAGGTTTAAGAGCTTTTTCTAATACCTCTGGCTGAAGTACTAACACCACCAAGTCAAATATATTTTGTATGAACATGGAAGCTTGGAGTATTGCAGACGTTTGTGAACTGTCGGTGTATGCTAGACGGGCACTCACTTTTAGATATCTGGGAGCCCCTATCTCTGCTAAAAAGATATCCAAAGTAGATTGTGAAGTACTAATTGACAAACTCACAGCCAGGGTGAAGTGCTCGGGTACCAGGCACCTATCCAATGGTGGCAGTCATACCGGAGAACTCTGTCCTACTACGTATTCACAGTTATTGGTCTTCCATCTTCATCCTGCCTAAACAGGTTCTCAAAGTCAAAGGTATTACTGCTATTTGCAGGAACTTTCCTTGGGATGGGAAAGTAAACACAACTAAAACCTTGTGGCCTGGGAACTGGTGTGCAGATCAAAGAGCGAAGGCGGTTTACGGATCACAAAATGTGTAAAATCGAATGAAGCTGCTATAGCCAAATATGTTTGGAATATAGCTCGAAAGGCTGAAAATCTCTGGGCTAATGGCTCAATCAAGTGTATAAAAAAAAATGACGAATGGTGCGATTACTCCTATCCTCAGGATTGCTGTTGATGTTGGAAAAAAAATATGCATGATTAGAGACTTTTCTTGCTCCAGGTTATTCCCAGAATGGATGGCTATTAGGCTCTGGTAAATACACTATTGGCAGTGGCTATAGATGGAGAATGGGGGGCTCGACTTGAAGCAACCACGAGCTCTAACTTAGTAGGTCTAGAACCACTGATATTACGTTGTTTTCTATTTTCTCTCCAGGCTATGAAAGGTCCGGGATTTTGTTCAGGAAATTTGTACAACCTTGAATGGGTCTGGAGTAAGGGACACATGCCCAAACACACTTTTAACTGCTGATTGGCAATGCATAGGAAAATACTTACCAATGTGGATGATTGATGCCTCGTTGTGGGGATGGGATGTAGACCACAGAGCACTTATTCTTTGAATGGCCATTCTTAACCCAATGTCTGCAGGGGAGTCTCAAATTGCTGGGCAAAGGTATATTCCGTAGAGACTTGCCGGGGATATGAAGAAGACTGGCTAGAATCACAAAAGGAAGGGAATGCGGAGAACTGGTACTGGCCTTAGTTGCAGATCTGATCTACAGGATTTGGGTAGATTTGGGTAGCAAGGAATACTATTTTGTGGGAATGGAAGACACCAAGACCAACTCTCATAAATGATCAAGTCAATGCAAAATGCGTAGAAATGTATTTCTGAATAGAAAAAAGGGTATTAGGGAGAAAATATGGATAGAGAATATACTTAGCTAGGTATTTTACTGTTAGCTTTAAGATTTGTTGAGATGTAGCTAGAATTGAGCAGATGTAGATGTGTGGGGAGTTTTAAATTGTAAGTCGTGTGTGGAGATTAATGAAAATGTTTTTCCTTCACCAAAACCTTTTGGTATTTTAACCTTTTTCCTTCACGTTTCTACTGAAATGTACAATTCAAGGTTACCTTGGCTATGTCTCATTTCTCCCCTCTTATCTCTATTTAGTATCTCGCAGAGGATGCAAATCAAGAAATAGAACCACAACAATAGCTAAATCCATGATACAAATTCTCGAAATTGTTTTACTACAAAGATTAAATATTTTTCATTGTTTGTACATGCTTGGCTACATTAATGTTGGTCAGATTTCAAAGTCACAACCAATAGTTGATACCATAATGAAATACTAGTTTCCCTTGAAATGATGCAGCGAACAAGGCTATTCATCTCTCACTTGGGTGATACGTAACCATAGCACCTAAGAAATCGGAAAAAAGTCCAGCTGTGCATATACATCAGCCGCTCTATTTAGGACAAGATAAAAGAGCTCTTTATAGCAGGGGAACTTCTTTTTCAAAACACTGAAGATGAAAAAAATTTGTACTTAAGTAACTTAGAAGTGAGAACCATCTTAAACAAAGCTTTAAATCCCCAATTGATTTCACTTCGTTCTCCTGCTCATTGGCACATCTAATTTACTCTACTGATCATAACAACAACAACACCATACCCAGTGGAGTCCACAAAGTGGGGTCTGGGGAGGGTAGAGTGTAGAGAAGGCTGTCTCCGGTAGACCCTCGGCTCAAGAAAAACAGTCCAAAGCAGGCCAGAAGAAAATGACCAAATATGTAACAGAATGAGAAGATCTAAAAAAATTAACAGTAAGCTATATAAGCAGCAGGGAGGAACGGCAAAAACTGGCTAGCATGTCTTACTTCAACTTCTATTCCATACTTCCTTCTCTTGTATATTAAGTCTCACCTAAGTAGACCAGTAAAAGTAGCGCCCCCCCCCCCCCCCCCCCCCCCGCGGATGGTCTTTATGCTTAGTTTGTCTAGATGCAAAAAGAACCCTTACAAACTTCTCAAAAAGAGAAAATGGAAGTCCAATTCAAACTACAACCAAATGATTGGTCTTGTGGCAAGTTGTTTGATGGAAGTATGCTAGAAAGGAGAAAGAACAAACAAGATGTCTAAGACGATTTGCTGTAAAGATGTTGCAGAAGTGATATCTTGTTCTATAGTAGACAAAAGAAACAAAATAGAACAAAACTTGCTGACAGTGTATTAAGCAGAGCTCTTACATTTCGTATATCATGGGTTTGTCCTTCATCTGAGCTTCTGCGACCTTCATTGTTGTAGTGGAATAGGTTCATTTTGTAAAAGGGGAGAAATTAGGCTCTCAGTGTAGATTTCCGCCTCAAGACAGGCATCAAAGTTATTCAGCTCCGGATATTTGATCGAATCATCATTTGGATTGTATATCATAAAGATTGATCCAAACACGAGCAAAATTTCACCTTTATTTGACACGCAAAGGGGTGGAGAAAACATAAACTTCCCAGGATCATCGTTAGGACATCTGATGGTATACATTTTTCCCCAAGAATCTTTAACCCCATACTCCTTCAGAACCCACACATCTGCCCAAGTTCTATAATTACAAAGCACGGAAAGATTGTTTTCCAACACTCCCAGCGCAAAATCTAAATTTCCTTCTTCAAAGCAAGGTTGCTCCACCTTTCCCCATTTCTCATCCGTCAAATCAATAGAAATGATCTCCCAACCAGTATACTGAGCACAACGAGCAGTAGTAGACCAATGAAGCTTCCCCTTCACAAACTTACCCGAATCATTCAATAACACTCCACCCTGATAATCATAAACATTTCTCCAAGAATCACTCTTCAAACTATACATCTTCACCTCAACATCATACGAACCCCCGGAACCAAAAATACAAAAAATACCCACAACCTTATAATCATCATAAACCTTGTCATATCCAAAACCATACATGAAATAGTAACCACACCTCAACATAGGCCACGAATCAGGCAATTTCTTGAACTTCCTAATGGACGGGTTCCATATAAACAAATCATTTTCCTCAATAGCAAGACAAATCAAGCCATTAATAGAACCCACAATCCAAACTGATTTATGAGGATTTTTCATAGGATAATCCAAGTCAAACGCCTCCGTCACATTCCCATATAATAAAGAACCAAGAGAACAATCCTTAAGATTATACTCAGGTTGAACAAAACTCAACATAAGTCTATGGTGTAGATACTCCTTGTTATTAGCAGATACAATTAAATGGGTATTGATAAATTCTGGGCTAGAGATTAAAGCGAGCCAAGATTTCGAAACACACCTGCAAGAGGGATAAAAATCACCATAAGTCTATGATGTAGATACTCATTATTAGGAGATACAATAAAATGGATGTTAATAAATTCGGGGCTAGAAATTAAAGCAACCCAAAATTTTGAATCACACAAACTCAAGGTAAGCTTATGATATAAATACTCCTTACTATTAGCAGATACAATAAAATGGGTATTAATATATTCCATGCTAGAGATTAAAGCAAGCCACGATTTTGAAACACACAAACTCAACATAAGCTTATGATGTAGATACTCCTTATTATTAGCAACAACAAACAACAACATACCTAGTATACTCCCACCAAGTGGGGTCTGGGGTGGGGAGGGTAGAGTGTATGCAGTCCGTACCTGTACCTCAGAGATGAGGTAGAGAGGCAGTTTCCTCTAGACCCCCCACCCCCACCCCACTCAAGACAAAACAGTCTAAAAAAAAAAGACGTAATAAAAGTACAAGAAACTTCATATAGGCTACCACAAAATAATACTACAAACGATCTACCCGAAACAACAAGTATCACCAAAGCTCCAAGAACAAGAAACTCCGTATTATTAGCAGATACAATAAATTCGGGGCTAGAGACTAAAGCGAGCCAAGCTTTCGAATCAGACTTGAATTTCAAGAGGGACAAAACTCAACGTTATTTTGGATGTTGATCAAAGTTTATATTGTTTGATTTTTAAAAAAAAACTATGACAACTAAAAAGGAACGGAGGGGGAAGATACTCCTTATTATTAGATGATACAATAAAATGGGTATAAATAATTCTGGGCTAGAGATTAAAGCAAGCCTAAGATTTCAAAATACACAAACTCAACAGAAGCTTATGAAGTAGATACTCATTATTAGCACATACAATAAAATGGGCACTCCCTCCATCCCATTTTAAGTGGCACTCTTTCCTTTTTAGTCCGTCCAAAAAAATAGTCCCCTTAATAAAATGATTTACAATCACACAAATACTTAAGGATTATTCTAGGCCACAAGTTTAAAAAGCCTTTTCCTTTTCCTTAAACACCGTGCCACATAAAATGGGGCAGAGAGAGGATTAATAAATTCAAGGTTAAAGATTAAAGCAAGCCTAAGATTTCGAAACACACAGACTCAACATAAGCTTATGATGTAGATACTCATTATTAGCAGATACAATATAATGGCTACTCCGTCCGGCACATTGTATGTGACACACTTCTTTTTAGTCTGTCAACAAAAATGTCTTACTTACTATAATTAGAAACAATTCAACTTTAAAGCCCCACCTTTACCCTTTAACAAACCATTTAGAACTACACATATATAAGGATTATTTGAGGCCACAAGTTTAAAAGGTCTTTTTTTCCTTAAACATCGTGCCAAGCCAAACGGTTTCACATAAAATGAGACAGCGGGAGTATTAATAAATTCGGGGCTAGACATTAAAGCAAGCCTAAGATTTTGAAACACAGAAACTCAACATAAGATACTCATTATTAGCATATACAATATAATGGGTACTCCCTCTGGCACATTTTATATGACAGACTTTCCTTTTTACTCCATTCAAAAAAAAAATGTATTACTTACTATAATTAGAAACAATTCAACTTTAAAGTTCTCACTTTACCCTTGAACAAACTATTTACAACTACACATATATAAGAATTATTTGAGGCCACAAGATTAAAAAGTCTTTTTTTTTTCCATAAACATCGTGCCAAGTCAAACAGTTCCACATAAAATGGGACAGAGGGAGTATTAATAAATTCAAGGCTAGAGATTAAAGCAAGCCAAGATTTCAAAACACAAAAACTCAACATAAGCTTATGATGCAGATACTCATTATTAGCATATACAATATAATGAGTACTCCCTCCGGCACATTTTTATGTGACACACTTTCCTTTTCCGTCCTTAAAAGAAATGTCTTACTTAATATAATTAGAAACAATTCAACTTTAAATTTCCACCGTTACCCTTGAACAAACAATTCACAACTATACATATATAAGGATTATTAAGAGGCCACAAGTTAAAAAAGTCTTTCTTTTTTCTAAAACACCGTGCCAAGTCAAACTGTGCCACATAAAGTGGGACGGAGGGAGTATTAATAAATTCGGGTTAGAGATTAAAACAAGCCTAAGATTTCGAAACACAGAAACTCAACATAAGCTTATGATGTAGATACTCCCCCTCCAACACATTTCATGTGATACACTTTTCCTTTTAGTCCGTAAAAAAAAATATCTTAGTTACTATAATTAGAAACAATTCAACTTAAAAATTCGTATCTTCAACATAAGCTTATGATGCAGATACTCATTATTAGCATCAACTACACATATATAAAGGATTATTTAAAACCACAAGTTCAAAAAGTTTTTCATTTTTAAAAACATCGTGCCAAGTCAAACTGCGCCACATAAAATGGGACGGAGGGAGTATTAATAAATTCAAGGCTAGAGATTAAAGCAAGCCTAAGATTTATACTCATTATTAGCAGATACAATATAATGGGCTCCCTCCTGACACACTTTCCTTTTTAGTCCGTTCAAAAAAATGTCTTACTTACTATAAATAGAAACAATTCTAACTTTAAAATTCCACCTTTACCCTCGAACAAACAATTCACAACTACACATAATAAAAGGATTAATTAAGGCCACAAGTTTAAAAAGTTTTCTTTTTTTCCTTAAACATTGTGCCAAATCACATGGTTCCAATAAAATGAGCCAGAGGGAATACTAATAAATTCGGGGCTAGAGATTAAAGCGAGCCTAAGATCTCAAAACACACAAACTCAACATAAGCAAGCCTCCGACACATAATACACTTTCCTTTTTAATTCATTTAAAAAAAAAAAATCTTAGTTACTATAATTAGAAACAATTCAACTTGAAAGTTCCACTTTTACCCTTGAGCAAACAATTTACAACTAAACATATATAAAGATAATTTAAGGCCACAAATTTAAAAATCTTTTTTTTTTTTCTAAAAACACTGTGCCACGTGAAATGAGACGGGGATTTAGAAGCATACCTGAATTTCAAGAGGGATTTGACTGGCAGCCTCGAGAGGATTTCAGTGATGAGTTCTGGTGGGAGAAGAGGGATTGAATCTTGCATTGAAGTTGATGGATTTTGTGAATGGGAAGTGGGTTTGTTGCGTTTAGGGTTTTGATGGCTGTTTTTGTTTACTTCACATTCCATTTTTTGGTTTTGGCTGAAAATTGAGAAATTGGTTTGATTGATTTGCTGTGTAATTGTGGAAGAAGATTCTCAGTATGATAAGAGTATTACTACCTCTTCACTCAATTTCCCCCAAATTGCTACTCCCTAGTTTCAAGAAAAAAACAACACTTTCTTTTTAGTTCATATATTAAAAAAAAAAATACTGTAACTTTTTTAATTTCAAAATATATTTTAATATGTTTGATAGAATTTTAATTTAAAATTATAAATAAAAATTATTTTTATTTTTTAAAATTTTATATCAAGTTAAAATAGATTTTTTTTAAAAAAATGGAGGGAGTAATAAATTTGTTGTTTAATGTTCCGTCTCCCAAAATAGAATATATACTGTTTGATTGGAGTACAGTAGTTTTATCAAAATATTATTTCTATTAGTTGATATTTAGTAAATGAATATTAAAAAATAATTAATTAATATTAAGAGTAAAATGCAAAAAAATTTATTATTAGTAGTAGAGTTATATTGTTGTATCATTACACAACCTTTTCAACCCGTAAATTGATATTAAATAATTATTTTTAGTAAGTGATCCAATTAAAATTTTAAAAAAAATACAAAAAAAGGGTCTAAAATGTCCTTCATCTATTGAAAATTATGTAAAAATATTCTTTTTCACCTATTGGACCTGAAATATTCTTGTCGTCTACCTATTGATTCTATTTTATTATTTAATCTAACGGATCAACTTGATCCCACCTCATTAATGATGTGTTTTTTTTTATTGGTCACTTAATTATTAATTAAAATAATTAATTTTTCAAATAAAATCTCAACCCACTCAAAGCCTAATAACCCGAACCATTATCCATATTCCATATTCTCTGTCGAGCTTGATGAGGAGCAAATACAATCATCCTGCAGAATAAAGAGGAGAAGGAAATGAGAAGGTTGCACAATTTTTTTTTCATACTAGCTATATTGCAATGCTGATACAGTAAAACTAAATCAGCAATTGCTAAAATAGAAAAGATTTTCAATCAATTTCCAGATATATAAAGAAAATTGGCATTACACAGAGCACAGATGTTGTGTTCTTTAAAAAGATGTTATGGCTACAACTGAACAGAACCAAAGACCTATCAACGGCAAAGCAAAGCTAATCATTGGACAAAACACTATTTAATTATTCTAAATTAGAAATTATTCAACGAATGGATTAAAATGACTCCTGCAGTCTAGAACTTCAAGAATGTTACGTTATTCCAGCAATCTATTCAATCGTGGAGAAAAGGGAGAGCAGAGTGGATGCCCGATGATGAATGATTAAAAGATTGGGGCGGATAGTGGGGTGGGTTATTAGGCCTTGGGTGGGTTGAGATTTTATTTGAAAAATTAATTATTTTAATTAATAATTAATTGATCAATAGAAAAAAGATACAATATTAATGAGGTGGGGTCAAGTTGATCCGTTAAATTAAATGGCAAAATAAACTCAATCGTAGACAGAAAAAATATTTCAGGCTCAATAGGTGAATGAAAGACATTTTTGCGCAATTTTTAATAGTTGAAGGATATTTTAGATCCTTTTTTGAAAAAATATAGTATTAAATTTGTCGGGGACTGTTTCTTCTCCCCAAATAGAATATTTTATTCCTCCAATAATATTCTCTTCGTTCATCTTTATGTATTCACAATATTTTCTCAGTCCATCTTTATTTATTCAATATCTTAAAATAGTTGGCCAATATTACTTATTTAGTTTTAAAAATCAAGAGATAATTTACATGTTATGTTTATTTTACTCTTGTCATTAAATATTATTCCATCTGTTTCAAAATCGTACTTGATAAATTACAATTCTGATCGTTGTGTTATTTAAAAAATAAATTTTATTTTTCGTTAATAAAATTATGCAATTTTTCGTCATTTATTTATGAACATGTATAGAATTTATTGTAATTACTAATTGTTCCATTATTTAATTATTGTTATGTATGCTAAACTTGTAGGTTACTCTATGTTTGACGATAAATACAATTCTAAAAAGGGAAAAGGGGTAAATACCCCTTAATTTTGCGATCTAGAATGACTATACCTCTCGTTAAAAAAATGTTGTATATATATTTTTGTCGTTTAATAAATGGGGTGCAACCTTAATAATTAAAATACAATGATATATTCAAGGAACTTTATGTGTGTTTGACTTTGTACGTATGTAATTTTATATATTTTCGGCTGAAAACATCCCTATGCTATACTCACAACCTTAACAACATTCTTAAAAAGTACTTTCTTTGTTGCTAATTAGTTGTCGTCCTTACTAAGAAATGATGTTTCTTAATAATTGTCATTTTACAAAATCAAGACATACTTGGTGAAGAAAGTATCAATTATTAAGCATGGCCAAGTTTAAATACATCAACAAAATAACACTATAGAATTGATGAAGAAGCAACAATACACAATACTATTATTACTAAACTATTTTCTTTGCTACTACATTTGAGGAGTTGTTACATATAGACTAAATTCATTTGACTAATTCAATGCAAGATCATAGTTTCGCCGTTTGATTTTACTTGACCCTTTTACTAAAAATAGTTATTTCAAAATTTGTCCAGTTCATAATATCAAGAGGAAGTTTATCATTTTCTTCTGGTATAACCTCTATCATTAAATGATTGTGTTATGAATCGGCAGAAATAAAACAAACCACAACCAAAATAATAAACAAGAACACACAGATTTACGTGAAAACCCTTGCGGGGAAAACCACGGACAGAGGCAGAGGATGTTTTACTATAATGGAAGGAGAGGAGTACAATATGGAGGATGAGTATTTTCTGGATACACAAAATAATCCACTAAATGCACTTATATAATACGTGCACAAATAAGGAAAAAGGACATGGGATGACCATTTTAAAAAAAAATGACCCATAATTGAAAAGGTAGACATGTTGTAGCCAGTCGGCTAAAGTAATCCCCATTTTTAGCCATTTGGTCCATTTGGGCACATGCAGTTTCTATACTCAATTGATATACTTTTACATCAAATTGATACACTTCTATACTATATTGATACACTTTTTAAAAAATAGAAAGGAAATTCTATGCAAGCACATGCAGTCCCTATACCCAATTGATATTCTTTTATACCACATTAATACGCTTTTTATACTACATTGATACAATTGCAGTCCATATACTCAATTGATACACTTTTATACTATATTGATACACTTTTTAAAAAATAGAAAGGAAATTGTATGCAAGCACATGCAGTCCCTATACCCAATTGATATTCTTTTATACCACATTAATACGCTTTTTATACTACATTGATACAATTGCAGTCCATATACTCAATTGATACTCTCTTATACTAGATTGATATATTTTTAGAATGCATGTAAAAATTATATAGAGTCATATAAAATATGTATCTAAATAATAATTGTAGTTAAAAGTTGTATAGAATGTGTATAAAAATGCTATAATTATTATATAGAATATGTGTATATATAGAAACTGTAACATTATTATATATAAATATATATCTTTAACAATTGTATTATATTAAAAGTATAAATAATAAGAATAAAAAATATAATGTATTGATTTTTTTTCTGTTATAACTATAAATTATTGAGAGAAAAAACTCCATAAAATTATATTTAATTGTTATAATAAAAAAAGTAACTTTTTAAAATTTAAAAAAGAATAGGGAGAGAGAGTGAGAAGAGCAGCCAACATAGGAAAAAAGAAAAAGAGAAAACAATGAATTGGTATCTTAAAAAGGAGCCGAAATGGCTAATTAATGGAATTACAATTCTTAGGTTACTTTTGGTGGAATTTGTTTGGCCGACTGGTCATTTTCGTCCTTTCCACTACACAAATAAATCTTAGGCCCAAAAACATAAAGGTCCATCGAGATCAGTGGTGGGCTCCGGGATCAGGCCTATCGGCCCAATTCCTACACTACCACCATAGACCTCATTGAAAATCACAAATATGAGTCGCACCGCGAAACTTTCAAGGCCGGTTCAACATAATTCGGGTCACAACTCTAACATACTGCATAAAGTATTAGTAGCTAGTCAAACTTTGAAAGCATAATTAATAAACTTTGATAACACACTAAATGCTACTCATTTCATAATCTGAATTCAGTTTTATTGCTTACTTTGTCCGTTATATTTATTATTTGGAACTCGACAATAATATGCTAATGTCCGCTAAGTAATATTATACCTTTCTAACAATATGACATTGTTACTGTCAAAGTGAAGAAGATTAAGTCATCCTTTGATTGTCAATTAGCAGCAACGAAAATACCTATACAAGTTCAAGAACAAAATATACAGTTAGCTATTAGTAATACGGGAACAAATCCAAATTTATATGCTAGGAATATAAAATATAATGGCATAATACATAAATATGACTTTAAACTTGATATCAAATTATAATTTTGACCTTAAATTTTGACCCTTTACAAAACCTGGACAAATAAACAATCCAATCCTAAGACTTTAAATAGCAAAGAGATCTCTTGCTCTTTCTTTTAAAATATCATTTCATTCAAAGCTTCCTTTCTTTATGTCATCACAAGAGCAATAATACAACTAAAGAAAGAAAAAGAAAGTGTCTTTAATTTGTTGAAGTGACAGACCAATAAAGAAATATAATTGGTATTGACTCGAAAAGGAGTCTTCCACTAACTTTTATAACCAAATAAGATGTGAAATAACACAGAATGAATGAATTCGCTAAATATTTAACAAACAAAATTTTAAATATTTGACAAACGTTAAAAGTAGCTTTAAGGAATAATGCGCTGATTTATTTTTTATTTTTCTCCAACTATTTTTATATAGAACTTCTAGTCAAATTGAGATTTCTTTTTTTGGTAGGAAACTGATTAGTTGTTTTTGTTATTTTTGGTAGCAAATACATTGTTTTTTTACGGGAAGTTTAACCTATTTTTGGTTGTAATATCGACTATTTAAGGGGGAGCTGATGATCAATAAAATATGCAGCTTTATTAGAAAAGAAAAATAAACTTCTCTGCGTCTCTTCTCTTCTAACTCGTCTCTATTTTCAGCCGCTAAGTTCAGCTAAGAAAACTTTCTTTTTGCCACAAAATACTTACAATAGACTAAATGAGTCAATGTTACAAGAAGTTGAATTTTTCTGCATCAACCAAAAATAGAAGTAGAGGCATTTTTATTTTTTTTTGTAGATGAACAAGAAAAATGCATTCTCTTTCTTTTATCTTCTGCTATGCCATGAGGGCGGAGCTAGAATTCTTCTTACGATTTCACATCTAAAAATGTATTCCTAAACATAGGAACACGTCTTCATTGAATTCTAATTGTTTTAAGGGCTTCAAGGCTTGGGTTTTGAGCTGAAGATAGTCTAAGAACACCTATGAACATGGACAAGCTTTCGGGGCGTTACATCAATAACACAGAAAGAATGAATTTGGTAAATATTTAACCGAAAAATTGTTAGTTTTTTACAAACTTCTATGACCAAAACTATAAAATACATGCGTAAGAGACTAATTTGAATCTACCATCAAAATAAGATACCTTTGGTGTCATTTTATCCCAACTTTTATAATCAAATATAAAAGGATGCACCTCAATACCACCATAAGAATGAATTGAATTAATATATATAAATATATGCTATAAATAATTTGAACTCATAATTTTAATATTACAATGAATTTATAAGAAAGATTTTTATGTTTAAAATGTCTCATTCTTGCTTAAAGTTACCAATAATTTCCCTCATAATCCAATACAGGTCAGAAAATAAAGCTATGACAGATATGAAATTCATAATTTGAGGATGAAAAATTCATCTTCACTCTTTTTGTTTTACAGTAGGTGAAATTAATAATTTGAATTAACATTAAGAAATTGATATGATACAACAACATACCTAATGTAATCCCACAAGTGGATTTTGGGGAGGGTAGGATGTACCTAGATCTTATTCCTACCTCGTGGAGGTAGAGAGACCATTTAGCACTAGTGTTGGGAGGACCAATAATGCGTCATAAAACTATTACTTATTACTTGGGCGCAAATGAAAAACAAAATTATCAAACTTGTGGAGTAATAAGAAAGTATAGTCACTTCAGCACCTAATAATAGAAACACAATTGACAAAAATAACTAATTTGGGAAGAAATAATTGGACTGCGCCTTACTAAAAAAGTTGAGCAGTTTAAAAGAGATATTTTTTCAAGAGACTGATCTTCCAAATCATCAACATCATTGTTTCGAGGACTTTAATCTCCAGAATCTGACGTCGTACTTGGCGACCTTCCCATAAAGTGGCGAAGGGCCTCGAAGAGAGAAGAATGCATTTTTAGACTTGACTCACATTTTTAGATTTTGGACTGTACCAAAAGCCGACTGTGAGACATTACTCGAACAGAAGGTAGAAGATTAACAGGAGGCATACCTGGAGCTAATTTAACTAACTGTCCATTGTTAAATTTACAGGCTCATTATGGCCGCGAAAAGGACTCGGTTTCAGATGGGAAACATAGTGAGTCAGCATAACGGGGAATCCAGTGGATGCATTAGAGATTACAGCGCATTGAAAGTAACAGCTCCTTGCTAAAGTGTAGGAACAAACAAAATCCATTCCGCACTAATCAGGATATTTTTCATCATTGCCCAATCTGTTAGTTGTCATGATGTTATATGTCCTGTTAGTGTTTCCAATGTAAAACATTTATATTACTTGCCTATCTGTATTCATACAGTTGATTCCTCTAAAAAGTTCATTTTCAAGAGGAACAATTTGGTTTTAGTTATTATTCAGTTCCCCCTTTTGCGACAATAATATTAAGAGGAAACAGTGAGATTTATTGCAACCATCTAGCATTTCTGAAAACAGAATCATGCACAAATCAAGTGCTAAAACAAAACAAAACAAAACAACAATACTAACATGAATTTGAAACAAACAACTGATTTGGAACAAAAGATTCCAAAAACATGTTCAACATGCAAGAAGTTGAATCTTGATCTTCTGCAGCATCCCTACAACATCTTTCATGTTTGTCCTTCTTGCCGGAGATTCAGCACAACAATCTAATGCTACTTTCTTGATTGATGCCACAACATCTAACTCCTTCTGTAATGGATTGTCAGTTGATGTTAACAAGTTGGCATCTACAACGTCCATTAGTGCATCTGGAAGTGAGTAACTCACCCATTGCTTCAAGTTAAGATCTCCCTCAAACTCATTAGGCTTTCTCCTAGTAAACGTTTCCAGCAACATGACCCCATAACTGTAGACGTCACACTTTGTTGACACTAGTCCATTTAGTCCATACTCTATAGTCAAACAATTCATTTAAAGATGCAATATACTTTCTAGGTGGGACAAAAAGAAAGGAATAATCAGCAAAACTAGGAGATGTACCTGGTGCAATATACCCCAATGTTGCTAATGTTTTAGTGTATAAATGACTCTCATCGTCACCAAGTAATTTTGAAATGCCAAAGTCGCTTGGATGGGCAACCATATCTTCATCCAGAAAGACGTTACTAGGCTTTAGATCACAATGAATCACAGGCGACGAGCACCCATGGTGAAGATATTCCAAAGCACATGTGACATCTATCATTATGCTTAACCTCTGATATCTAAGAAGTAGTTGTGCGAATACAAGTACATTTCAAGGCTCCCATTAGGCATATACTCCAACACTAAAGCCTTAAAATGAAGGTTGGAACAACTAGTGATGACTTTAACGAGATTCCTATGACGAAGGCAACGCAAAACTTCACATTCAGTATCAAAACTCTTAAATGCCGCATCGAGTTGCAGGTTGAACACTTTAACTGCAATGGCAATTCCACTTCTGAGAACACCTTTGTAAACAGAGCCAAAACTTCCAAAACCAATCGGATTACTCTCACTAAGGTCATCCGTTGCTTGGAGCAGTTCATAGTATGAAATTCTTTCTCTTGTTATGGTAGATAATGACTCAGCTTGTGGAGGAGCTCTCTTACCTCTTCTATACCTTATCCATGCAAAAACAAAAGTGATAGGAACAATAAAAGTGCAATTACCAGTAAAAGTAAAAGAGCTAGCAATTTTTTGCTATTTGATTTGTGCTTTGATGAAGTTGGGCATGGAGGGACGCTGAATCTTGAAGAACCACACAATGCATCATTGTCAATGAAAAATTGACTCGAGAGGTTCTTGAAAGGACCTCCCGAGGGTATTTCACCATAGAATTTGTTGACAGAAACATTGAAATACTTCAGGTTTTGAAGTTTCTCCAAAGACTTGGGAATGGTTCCTGATATGTTATTATGAGAAAGGTCTAGGAATTCCAAACCTACCAAGTTGCTCATTGAGTCAGGTATAGATCCTTGCAATTTGTTGTGTATCAAAGAAAGGTGAGCCAAATTTTGCAATCCTCCAATTTCTCTTGGAATTCCATTTGATAATTGATTCATTGATAGATCCATCAGTGTCGCAGCCTTTAGATTTCCAATTTCTGAAGGTAAAGAACCTACCATGTTGTTTGACGATAAGTCAAGAACTACTAGATCGTGAAGGTTCCCTAAGCTTGGTGATATATTGGAACTCAATTTATTGGAATCTAGATGTATCTCCCTAAGGGAAGTAATATTCCCTAAACAATTCGAAAGAGATCCTGAAAGTTGATTTTGACCAAAGTAAATATCACCCATGTAGACACCTAATTTTGTCCTCCCAAAATTGAATTTTATCCATTTTTAGCTCACCTTACTATATACTCTCACCTATGTGATTATACCCCACAAAAATACAAAAAAAATAACAACCCTTCACATAATCCCTAACAAATTCTATCTTGTTTTAATCCTATCCTAACCAACTTTACACCTCATCCTAACAACCTACCTACCCCATACCCCTACCTTCACCTCACCACCCCTACCCCCTCACCCTACTCGCGTGTCCCACACCCCACTCACAGAAATAAATATACACACACATAGGGATTGGGGGGGGGGGGGGCATTTCTTTGATTTTTTCCCTTTTGCTTCTTCATCATCATCTTCATAGAGAGAACAGAGAACAAAACCTCACGCCCTCCCCATTTTTCTCCATTGATTACATCAAGATACTCTCACCGACCTCACCATTAATCCCACCTACACACATGAAAACTCACGCACACACATACAGTGAACGAAAAGCTGGTCGGAGTGAGCGAAACAGAGAAATGGGGATACGGAGAGAATAAAAGAGAAAAAAAAAAGGATCATCACCATGGGAGCTTGACGGGAATGGACGCAGCAACATACACACAGAGAACACACAATCGGGGAGAGAATAAACCAAACGGAAAGAGAGAATTGAGCGAGGGAGAAAAAGATTGAGAGTGAAGGGAGAGAGATCGTGAGGGAGAGAAGAGAGACAGTGAGTGTCTCAGGTCGCTGGTCACTGTTCCGGCGACTTGGTTCGCCGGAAAACGTCTTCATCGACCTTTTTCTCCTCAGTTTCTTCTCAGCCAAGTTTGACGGAGCTCCGGCGAAGCTGGAATCTTGTTGCAATTTTGGGGGGAAGACACTGAAGGCATACTGAGATTGGGATTGTTCGAGTTACGGGTTCGACGTGAGGCTCCGTTGCTCTGTGATTCTGATCCATCATTGCTTGTTTGAAATAAAACCAACGATTGAGGTCCAATTCTATATCTCTTATCTCTCTTTTTCCTGAATATTCTTGAATGGTGTATTTTTGGTTGAGATGATTTTGCTCGTTGTTATTTGATTGTTAATTTGGGTGTGAAGCATGTTAATCACGTAGTTGATTTGGGGTTAAGTTGGATTTTTGGGAGAAAGATCTAGAATTGTTAAAAGTAAATATTGGTTTATGTTTGTTCAGTGACGATTGCTTGATTCAGAATAAACATCGACTTTGTTAAGTTCGATAGTATATGTTTTAGGACGTGAATCGTTAGGAAAACGGCATGGGGTAGGCAAACTTAGGGACTGAAATGGTTGGATGGTTAGAAATGATTGTTGAATGGTTTATTTATCGCATTTGACCCAATTGTATTCATTTGGCCGGGGAATGCCCCAAAGAAATTTGTATTTGTTACCGGGGAATGCCCCGCGAGATTGTGTATTCAGAAGGATGTTCGTGATGAAGTCCCGAGGTGTCGGGTAGAGTATTAGTCTAGGATTAGTTCAGAATAGAACTTATATTTTCGTATTTTTCTATTTTTGGACTGTATAATCGGACTGGACGTCATATTGTTGGGATTTATTTTGCTTGTGTTTGTTGGTTTGATTGTGGTGTGTTTTTATGTGGTTTATACCTTCGTAGTATCAAATTAGCCGATATGCTCCACTGAGCGACCGTGGTTGAACCACGGGATCGAGGGGTGCCTAACACCTTCCCCTCGGTCAATAGAATTCCTTATCTGGAATCTCTGTTCGCGGATCAGTTTTTAGAGTCAAACTATTTTGAAAAGGATTTCCAAAGGTGATTTGGCACACCCGATTTATGTCAAGTGGCGACTCTGAATAAAAAAAGTAAATAATCTTTTTCGAAGAAAATTTTCAATCTTTGTCACTTTAATAATAAAAAACCTTTCGAACCTTAAAACGAAATATCTTCGGAATCAAAAAAGGGGTGTGACAGCTCTGGCGACTCTGCTGGGGAATTTTCAGAATTCAAGCTTATTTTTTGGAGTTGTATCGGCTTAGTTTGGCATTATGGGTGTGTAAACATTGTTTGTGTTATCGTTTGTTGTATCATTGTTGAGTGCCTACGTGCTCTTTGTTTACAGTTTTTCTCTTATGTGTTACCGCTTTATAACTTGCATCATGTGCATAACACGAGTCATTCTTTCTGCAACAAGTTCTGTAGTACACGCTGTGTACACGACCTATCGTTGAGTCACCCTTATCTTGGGGGGGAGCCATTGGCTGGTATGGAGTAGGTGGACAGCTAAAGCAGCCACTATCGACCATACACTCCCCCGAACAGCCTTGTTAGTAAACCCCAGCGTAGGTCAACCTTTAGGTCATACTTATGTGCATCATATTGAGACTTAGTGGGGCCCATTTGGTCCTTTGTAGGAGACTCACCTCTGACGCATTCCTACGTGCTAAATATTGCATCTTTGAGGGTAATGGGGTCATTTGACGGACTGATTTGGGGAAAACATGTGTTAGAAATAAAGTGTGTAGGCAATGAAAAAGTGAGTCGGAAAAAAAAAGAGTGAAAAAAAAAGAGTTTCGTAGTTTTAGAGTTCTTTATGGCTTTTGTTTTTCACAATCCAAAAATTCAAAAAGATTTTTTACCTTTCACACTCATTTTCTTAAAAATACCAAAAAGATTTTTTTTTCATAGTTGTTGATGTCAATGTTATGTGAAGTGTCTAATTAAAAAATCCAAAAAGATTTTATTTCTCATCGTCCGTCTGTAATCGCGTTTCTCAAGTCAAGTCTTAGTTCGTTTTAATCCTTAATTGTCCAATCTGGACGAACTACGCACCCCTGATTCTCCTCTTTCGGGAGTGAGATACGTAGGCAGCCTATTATAGGTTCGGGGATCTTATTTAAAAAATTTAAAAAGATTTTCTTCACTCTTCATTTAGAGTAGGTGTTTCATACATGTCTTGAAAAGAAAAATACCAAAAAAGGAAGAAGAAGAAGAAGAAGAAGAAGAAGAAGAAGAAGAAGAAGAAGAAGAAGAAGAAGAAGATTTTCCTCAATAGTCGTAGGTGTCATTTTTGGTTGATCTTATTTCAAAAATCCAAAAATATTTTTTTTCACTCTTTATTTAGAGTAGGTGTCATATGCATCAATAAACGAAAACTACAAAAGATTTTCCTTTAATAGGTTCAAGTTTCATTTTTGTATGAAGTGAAAAATTGAAAACCCAAAAAGAATTTCTTTGGTAATCATATGTTTCATTTTTTATAGGTTATTAAAGCTGAAAAATTCAAAAAAAGATTTCGTCTTTTCTTTTGACAATTTGTCATTTTTCTTTTCTTCTTAAATTTCAAGAAAAAAAAAGAAGAAAAAGAGTTTAATTGGCCACTTTGGCAAGACTTCACGAACTACGCACACTTGATTCTCCTCTCTTGGGAGTGAGATACGTAGGCGCCCTTCTTGGGTTCGGTGATCTTTTCTAAAAGAAAAAAAAAAAAGATTTTGAAAAAAAAAAGGTTTGAACTCTAACGTATTTGATGTTTCTTTTGTTCAGTTAGTTTAAGGTGGTTGGTTTGTGGAATTTTGGCTGTTCCTCCATATTGAACCAAGTCACAGAGAAAGTTATGGCCAACAAGGATAGCGAGTTTGTTGTCACTGATCAGATAAGGAGTTCGGGGAATGTGAATTTGGAAGCTAATGAAGAGATTCAAAAATTAAGGCAGCAAATGATAGAAATGCATCGAGCTTGGGCTAATGGGTTGCCGCCTCTTCCATTTTCCACTGATAATTTGGAATATCTTTCTAGCTTGCCTCTAGTGTCACATGCACAGTTTCCTATTGTTGTTGACACGTTACAATATGCATCAAGATCTACTCCGGGAAAACAATATCCAACCACTTCCAATGTTCATTTCCTCACTCCCCAATCCAAGATTACCACATACTCGGCTCCACCTGTTGTTCATGCTTTTGTAAAACCATCCCCACCTAAAGCTCCTACTTTTGATGTTCATCCACAAGTTGTGCCTCCCTACTCTACGTGAGAGCCTACATTGAATAGTACTGGTGATCAGCATTACACTTTCGAGCCTACATTCAGGTTGACTGGTCCTTACGGTGACAATCACCCGCCTGAATTTCCTCCTAACACTGAGAAGCCTGTTATGACAGAAGAACAAGAGAAAATGACCAGCAAATTAAGAAGTTTGGAATTGGCTA
Source organism: Capsicum pubescens (assembly GCA_030864215.1). NCBI lineage: Eukaryota > Viridiplantae > Streptophyta > Magnoliopsida > Solanales > Solanaceae > Capsicum > Capsicum pubescens. The sequence goes on along the minus strand of CM061546.1, from coordinate 21,921,817 downwards.
TGAAGAACTTGCAAGGGCTTGGGGGTTACAAAAGTGTCTCATATAAGGACTTATGCATGTTTCCAGGTGTCAACCTTCCTCCTGGCTTTAAAATGCCAAAGTTTGAGAAGTATGTCGGACATGGGGACCCAGTGGCACATTTGAGGCGCTATTGTAACCAATTAAGGGGCGCTGGAGGGAAGGAAGAACTACTCAGGGCTTATTTCGGGGAGAGTCTTTCAGTCCTAGCTTCGGTATGGTTTGTTGACCAAGACATTGACAAGTGGATTAGTTGGGATGACCTAGCGAATGAATTTGTGCAACAATTTCAATACAATGTGGAGTTGATCCCTGACGAAAAATCCCTAACTAGTATAAAAAAGAAGAATACTGAGAGTTTCAGGGAGTATGCAATCAGATGGCGCGAACAAGCTGCTAGAGTAAAACCGCCAATGAAAGAAAGCAAAATAGTGGAGATGTTTATTCAAGCGCAGGATGAAACATATTATCAACACTTGTTACCTGCATTAGGCAAGTCATTTATTGAGGTCCTTAAAATGGGGGAGATGATAGAAGAGGGAATTAAGACTGGTCGCATTGTGAGTTTTGCAACATTGAAAGCCACAACTCAAGCAATTCAAAAGGGTTCAGGAAGTGTTAGGGAGACAAAGAATGAGGAAGTTGCATCTTACATTGTAGTTGGACAGCGGGCACGGTCAAGAAGACCCCGTTGTCTTCACTCTTAGGCTCAAACCCAAGTTCAAGCCCAAGCACCACATAATCACTCCTAAAATCCATTATACTCTGCTCCTCCACCTCCATATCAGTATATAACGCACAACCACATGTTCAACCCCCATCTTACCCATACTGGAACACACCAAATCCTCAGAGTCGTCCTCTAACTCCACAAACATACCAAAACCCTTCTAGGCCCGATTTTCTGTCCAAGCCAAATAATGAAATAAGGCAGAAGTCGAGAGATAGCTTCACACCAATTGGAGAGTCGTATGCCAGTTTATTTAAGATATTGGTACAGTGGGGCATGATCACTCCTCTCTTTGGTCACACCCTTAATCGGTGTTCAAGAAATTTTGATC